>KZ451944.1:1082252-1422221 GCA_002786265.1 Apostasia shenzhenica | reverse complement strand
AGGTTCAGGTATGAAGTCGGGCAAGTTCTCTTCTCATTATTCTGGGAAAGGGTGCTCCTTTATGTTCATAACTATTTGTGATTTCAGTAGTTTTTGTGAACTCTACTGTTTTAATTGTTTTCGCATTGCCAAAGTCAAGCATTTAAGTACATTTTCTTCTACCACCTGTCAGCTCAACGTTGTAGATTCAGCTGTTAAGAAATTATGAAGGAAGTGTTTGGGGAGCAACATGGTGTGGGTTATCTAACTATCAGTGCTGTTTGTACTTGAATTATGCTACTTTTTTCAATAATTGGTTTGAGTTTATGATAGCTATTTCATTAGTTCTTGTATGGCATGGTGATAGGGAAACTGTTTTTTGTTGGATGTGTAGAAGGAGGAAAAGCAGGTCAAGAAAACTAGTCCTTTGACGTGGATGAAATAAACCTTGGAATATGGGTTTGATCTTGGCTTGTGTAATGGTTCCTCATTGTTGCTTGTGTGTGAAATTTCTGTGTTCTTAGGAAAGCTTTACTGTTTAACATCAGCGAGATAAAACGCAGGATCGCTATGCAACAGTTGTAAACAATTGCTGGAATTTCCGATGAAGATCTATTGGTAAGCTTGTCAAACTTCCTAGGAACTCTATCTTTGGATTATAAGTTTCCTTGATTTTCATGAGCTTTTGGTGGGTTTTATCATTCTTTATCCATCATTCTTAGGGAAGAGTGGTCACACAAACACCTTGGTTGATGTCTTTTGTCGTGAGGTAAAGTAGCTGAAAATTTGGAAGCCAACAATCCAGATTTAGTTTCATTTTGATCTTTATAAGGGTATTTGAAATGATTCAAATGTCCAGTTTTTTTCTTGAGTTTTGTGTTGTGATTTGTGAAATATTTGAAATAAAGTTGGTTTTATTTTGAGAAATGTATAGGATGTAAAATAAAGTTAATTTTCATTTTGAAATTGCATTAGATGTGAAATATAGTTGGTTTTAATGTTGATTTTATGTAGGATTTGAATTATTATTATGCATTAAAATTTATATATGTTGTAAACTATAAAATTAATTTTAATTTAAATTAAAGTTAACGAGGCAAACAAATACTCATTGTAGTTAAGCTTATTGAAATTTGCTTGTGTTTTTCTTGTTAATTTCTGCCATCTAAAAGCCTTCAGAGTTCTAATATTATTTTGAATTGCAGGCTAAATTTTTCATCAATGTCTTAGCTGAACCACCCGAAGTGGTGAGATATGTCTTCCCATCTATTATTCCCTAGCTCTTTTTTAATGTCCCTAGCTTTTTTTTAATGTCCCTAGCTAATATTTTGTTGATAGAATTCTCTCGAATAACTTAAATATTGCCGATTTCTGAGAGAGATTTAACGATGCTTGATAGATGATATATAGAATGATCGAAACTAACGATGGATGATTAAAATCTTAAAATTCACTCATTTTGTGCAACTTACCGTGTTGATATTCTCTTCTTTGGGGTTCTTTTTTTTCCGTAATTCTTTCACTTTAGGAAAAGTTCTTTACAAATTCAAAGTTTTAGCATTTGAGGCACATCTCAAACAAATCTAAAATTTTTAAATTCTTTTAATCAGGTCCTTATTGTTTTACATATCTATCTATTATGTCAATATAGTTTTCCTCAATTTAATATTTTATGTCTAAAATTGTCAATAAAGCCTCTCGAAAGATAAAATATATCTAACATGGCCTTTGCATGATCATCTTTTCATTCTCTTTTTTTTTGGATTTTTTTAATAAAGGAAAGTACATTATTCTTTGAGAGTATGTGATAACTCATGGCCAGAGAGGGTTAGTGACATCTCAAGAAAAGAAAATCACTGGAATAAAGCGTAGCTCCTGGCAGGCTTTTAGGTTGAATTTCGAATAATGAGTAGTGACAAGGGCACAAGAATGAATCATACCACACAGGTAGAAGAGGGGAGTTCTTGAGCTGTATGAGTAAATAATATAATCTCAAATAATAGAGACATCGTTTAGAGCAAAATCATGAGGTTGATGATATAACTCCGTAGTTAAGCGTGCTTGAGCTTGAGTATTTTTTAGAAGGGTCACCCATACTGCGTGTATGGGTGACTCTTTTAAAAAATACTCAAGTCACACGATTCTCTAAAGCTAAAATAGACAATATCTTTACATTTAAATTATGAGATGTTATAGGGTAGGTGTGATTTTGAAAAAATATCGAATTCTTTAATTTATACTCTTCGTTTTACAGTTAATGCTGAAAGCCTGAAAGTACCTAAAATTATAGGAACCTGTAATCTGTAAAAACTGCAATTTTTCTTACAAATTTTGATGAATATCTCTATTTCCTGCAGGTTGCCAAATATCTTGTGCCAAATATTAGATCAGTTGCCACCATGGAATCAAAGAAACCAACCTACATCCGGTTTCTTACAGGCTTGAAAGCCTACTCCCAAATTTTTTCAGTTAAAAAGAATCACACATCTGATCTTTTATGCTCACATTTCATCCTTCAATTACGTCTCTGCTAATTTTGAGCTCTTGTTTTCCTGTTTCTTTCTTTCATCCAGAGACTTGCTTTTGGCGCCAGGAGAAACAAGTACCTTATTGAAGATTGAAGACTCAGGCCACTGTAAACTTTAACAAATTTTCATACTTTTCTTATAACATTGAAGATATTAATTCTTGGTTTTGGATCAACAGACTGCTCTAAAGGTTCATTAAAGGCGGGGATCATCTGATTCGGTTAACTAATCCATACTATTGAATCTGAAATTGAACTGAGACCGATTGTTCTTCAATAGTCCTTTCGAGATCATTCCAAGTAAACAGACAGCCATCAACATCAGGCCGCAGGCCACTAGATTGATACGTATGCGGTGTGTACAAAAACAGACGAAATATTAGAAGAAAATAATTAAAAAAAGTGATGTCGTGCGGGTCACTAAAGCGATTCACACAATAAATTCTGAGTAGATTCAAATATAAAATGCTTAGTGTATGTATGAAAATAAAATTTATGATTTAATATTTTATAACTTTATGTACTGAGGAGTAATTTAATGTACGATAGTGATCTAATTTTGATTTCAAATTTAAATGTTCTGACTAAAAGCTCTTTCATCTTAAATGTGATGATCTTGAGGAAATTTATCCAAGAGTTCTCATAAATTATGCTAATTAATAACATTTGTATATAAGGATTATTTGTGGAGTTTAGATGTGCTTTATGTAAATTCAATGAAATACGTATAAATTAAAATAAAAATTATCAAATTATCAAGGAATTAACTATCATGCTTATTTTGGCATGAGACAATACATCAAAATTAAAACATTAAAGTGCAGCCAAAGTTAAAGTTAAAATGAGAACAAGAGAATGACAAATGTAAAACCATTTTTAAGAAAAAAAGTAAGCACGGCAATAAGCTTAAGTGTGCAAATATGATGATTAAATTATAAGATTCGGTATTAATTATTAATTAATTAGTTAATTTAGTTTTAATTAACAAAAATTAGTAATGAAGGCTTCTTTCATCAGCCCCGTTAACTACTTTTGAGTTGCCAATTTATTATTTTTTGTAGGGATAATTAATTTATCACAATAAGTTTATTATTTCATATATTAAATATCAATAATTAATAAATTATATTTTACACATTGTAAATTAAATAAAAATTATTTCTATGCTATAATTTTAGTATGTTTATTGTAATATTTTTAGTAGTTTACTCATAATTTTTATTATTTTTGTTTTTCTAATTAATGTTTTAAGATTTTAAATATAAATTAATTAATTAGAACATAATTTTAATAAATATCCATTTTCTAAATATTAAATAATGCATGCGTATAATTCAGTTATTAATACCTATTTTTATTAATGAAGTATTTCTTATTCTTTAATTGATCTTTTATGTTTTTAAAAATTATTATGAAATATTTTATGTTAATTTTTTAAAACTCTTCATTAATAAAATAAGTATTAATATTTCAATCATAATTATATATTATTTAATATTTATTAAGATTATGTACTAATTAATTTTTTTATAATATTTTAAATTTAAAAAATATTAATTAACAAAACAGGAAATGGTCAGTCGTAAGAAAAATTAAAGGTGACTTAATAAATAAATAAATAATGTGAGCCGCAATGAACTCGATAAAAAAAATAAAGTCACGGCCAACTCAAGGGCAGAAGGTGCTTACATTAATAATTTTTGTTACTTAAAGTTAATTAACTAATTAATTAATAATTAATGTCTAATTTTATAAATTCATCCAGATTTAGGTTTTTGGAATTTATAATAAATAAAAAAATATAGCTCTAGTAAAGAAACTGAAGTTCTGTGCTAAACGCTAATAAATGGGCCTTTAAATGGGCCGTTAAATGGGCTATCTAATGAGAAGCCCATATCTTTCGTAGTACAAATTTTCTTTCTCCAGACAGCCCAAATTAAATTTTAGTTTTGAGTCGGCGACGAGGGTTTGCGCGCGAGAAACGTGACGCTCTTCCTGAAAAATTTTCATTTTTCTTCTCGATAGCTTTGGAGTGGGCGAGAGATCTTAAACCTGATTGTTCTCCGGGTGCTGTTCATCGGCTGTCTGGGTTGCTGACTGCTCGCAGGCGGCTCAGATGTCGCAAAAGTTCTCGCCGGCGCTTCGGTCGGCCGACCTCAACGATTTCATTGCCCCGTCGCAGAATTGCATCGTTTCGCTGAAGGGGCTCAAGGCCAAGAGCGATAAGGCGGAGGTAAGAGAATCATTTGCCGGGATTGTTTAGGAGATTGCATGGTTCCTTAGTTATATCCGAGGTATCTCTGGAGAGATATAACAGCTTGAATAGGATGTTGTCGAGGTGCGTTGCTGGATAAATGTATTATTGTTTTATTTCGTATAGATGAGTGAAAAGTATGATTTGTGCGGTAATATTGTTGAGGAGGGTTATTTCATAAAACCATTCTGATTTAATTTCATGTGATGAGTGAACAGCAAGTTTGCATAGGTAGGAACAGTAAGGTTTGAAATAGACAATATCTATTTTTTCCCTTTTGTTCTACCAGCCTGACGACAAAAATATGTATCTTAGGAGTTTTCCAGGCTATCTTTGATGGATGAATTTTGCTGCAGATGTCGTAGTTTCTTGTTTGGGAAATTACTGAGCAGTGAACGTTATATTGGAATTTCTCAAGTGATTTGATCTCAAATGGGCTTAAGTTTTTTGGTTTCTATGGTGCTTGAATATTAAAATTTCCCTTTTTATCATGCTCCATATTCATAAAAAACACTGTTAAAGCAAAGACTTGATGTAATTTTGGATGTCTGATGTGATTTTTTGGTTATCATGGCCTGGAATATGGTGAGGTGATTGCAATGTCACCATGTTCTAGGTGCATAGTGAGAAAATTCAGTGTTGAGTCTTGGTGTATGGCACTTGATTGGTTCACAAAGTGGAATCGACCTGAGGATATTTGATTGGGTGTCGTGCAAGGGAGATTTTTTTTTTGCGATTTATTTAATCCTCCGTCAAAATTTCAATATAATATGGTGTATTTATATACCAAGTGCATGGGCTTTGCTGGTGTAGACACCATAGTAGCACACTGGTATGTTCCATTTCAGCAAGTTTGCAAAATAACGGAAAATGTGCAGTTTGATTAGATTAATTTAGGTATGTTAGGCTGGATAAATGCAGGAACCATACACAGCTTTATGCTCAAGTAATAAGATTTTTCTTTGTCTCCTGTTTTGCTTTGCTCTCTGATGTCACCTAAGGATTCATTGTAGCTCATTAAAATTGACACCTGAGGTTGTCATCAAAAAAAAAAAATTTGTCAGCTGAGGTTTTGTGATGATGTTAATGTCCTATTGAGTCAGAGTTGCTACCCTAGGACCTCTGGGAGACCTGTTTTCCTGGATTTTAATTCAAGCCAATGCCTCAAAATTGAGGGTACTTTCTGTTAGTAATTATTATTATTTGGCCTTTTTTTATGTAGATGGTGTGGCTAAAATTTATCTAACTTGTTAATTGCTCTTGCATCTGTTACTCTTAGGGATTAATATTTTTTGTTTTCTTGTAGTTCATGTATATTCATTTTGAGTGTGTTTTTGCAGAATGAAGTCAAGATCAATCCTCTTAAGGAGTCCCTACCTGCAGAAATAGTTAAAGTTTCATTAAAAGATTGCTTGGCATGCAGGTAAGAATGATGTTTGAAGCAATGACATTTCTTCTCTGAATTTGCAATGACATTGCTTCTAGTAGCAAGTTTTTCTCAGTGCAAAATACCTTCTTATAAGAGTACCTTTCACTGGCAACTCGATTCCTTCTGTAATTGGTTGAGTGGGTATGAAGATCTCGTTACTATCAAATTTCTAAGATATTTTTTTTTTTTGTTTGATTTAAGAGCTGTTTGCATTAAGGGTTTGGTAGCTCATGAATCTTTAAATATGCAATATCTGCATCTCAAGTTGTAGCATTTTATATTGTTTGAAAAGATGGTATTGTATATTCATTAGCATACATGCAGGGCACCATGTTTTCTTTTCTTCTATTCTCCTTTCTTTCTCTACAGTTTTGGATTTTCAGCCTTACTCTGGCAATTCTCCATTGGTAGAACCATCTCCATCTTTCCTCTTTCTTTCTATGATGACCCTTGGCTTACAATAAAGGAGGTCATGTGGAGAGCAATGATATAATATATACTGTACATGTCTCTTTTTATCTTTATGATTTTTGAGTGGGGGTTCCATGACATCATCGTTCTTATAGATGTGTTTTTTTTGTTACTCCTGTATTTTGTTTTGTTTTTATTTTTTTTTGTAGCACATTTCTGTAACTAGATTTTTGAGTAATAATTTGACTTCACAGTGGTTGCATAACTTCAGCTGAAACAGTAATGCTTGAGAAGCAAAGTTTGGAAGAGTTCTTATCTCATATAAAGTCAGGGAAGGCGGTCATTGTTTCTCTGTCTCCACAGTCAAGAGCTTCGCTTGCATCTTATTTTGCTCTTTCTCCAGTTCAGGTAACTATAAACTAATTACTAGTTGCCTTGAGTGGTTTTTGTTCATTGTTAAACACAGGTTCCATCTCCAGTTGTTTCATTGGACATTTTCCTTGGCCTTCTTGATGTGTTGTTATCAACTGAGAATGATGAAAAAAAAAAATTTAAGCCAACAACAGAATGGTTTTTTGGAATAGAATTTGAATTTTCTGTTTCATGGTGATAGCAAAAGTTAGCAAATGTTGTAGTAGTGAGTTCAAAACTGTGTCAGATGTATTTTTAACTAGATTCTGTTGGGTGAAAAATGATAGATAAAGCTGATCCAAATTGATTGCTTTGGTTTATCAAAAAAAGAAAAAAGATTGGTTTGGGCTTTTTACAATGTTAATGATGATTTTGATGATGAATAATTCCTTTAGCGTGATTTATGTTCAATCATGTTTTAGAAAGATCAGATGGATTTGGAAATATGCTGTTAGCTGTTACCATGATTTTGTGCATTTGGTCATTAGATATTCATGGATGTTTGAGATGTTAAACAACTTTCTTATGTTTTTCTAGTAATTGTTGTTGCTGTTGTTGTTTTTGTCATCGTCATCTCTGTAAAGACTTCTATACTATCTGAATGTTGCATTGTCAGTTGATCTTCCTTTTCTGCTGCAAATTTTTCAGGTCTTCAGAAAACTTACCACTTTCTTCAAATCCATCGGTGTTAAGGCAGTTTATGATACAAGTTGCAGCAGAGATATATCCCTTATAGAGTCTTGCATTGAATTTGTCTCAAGGTACAGAGAGTGTTGCACAACTGGCAATGCAGAAAGTGGTTTAAAGCTCCCCATAATTTCTTCTGCATGTCCTGGTATTTACTCAACAATTCTTGATGTAATATGAACCGTTGTTTTTTTTCTTTTAACTTTCTTTGATGTTTTTTCACTTCAGTGTTGTAAGGTGTGGTCCAAATGTTATCTCACTAGAAATGCAGCAAATGAAACATTAGGATCACGTAGCTTTAAGAACCAACAACTGATATGCAACCTCCTCACGGTTTGCTGTGCAACTTTTTAGGACTAGCTTTATATTTCTATTGAAAGTTGTGGTTCATCATCATCATCAAATCAAATATCCTGAAGTATAGAATCTGGTTATTTTATGTGTTCATGTATTGCATTCTCTCTGAATAGCTATTATTAGTTTAACTAATCAGTGAAATACTATTATTAGTTTTGTGTTAACACGGGATTTTCAAATATTAAATGACTTGCATATTTCTTAACCGTGTATTTAATTTGCATATGGTGGATAAAGAGGTTATCTTGGGGAACGTGTCTAATTTATATTTACCAAGTTTGAAGGATAGGGAGAATGTATTATTCATGCAACAATAGTTGTCTATGATGAGATTAGATTGCTGGATGACGAGATAATAGGGATGTTGATGGTTTTCGCTAGACAATTATTGTAGTGCTACTTCAGAATTTCTTTTATTTCTTATTTCTGTTCTCAATATATTCTTGTTATTAGTGATTTCTTTAAGTAAGATGTCAACATGAGATCCTTGTACTTCTTTGGATTTCATGATCTACTTTATGGTGGTGGAGCGTACATTTAAGCAGACTTGTATATTGAATGGCTAGAACTTTCTTGGTTCCTTGAAATTTATGTAGTTGTTGCTGAGAATCTAGAAGCTAGCAATAACAACAATAACAATAAAAATAAAGTACGACATTCTATCACATATATGTGGTCATGACTGATGATCATTTCCTAAGTCGGTTTTGGTATTCTCCTTGTTCACTTTATGGTGGCTTGGTAATGCAGGACAAATGAATGAAAATGCAAGTTCAAAGATCAGCAAGTTTGCATAGCAGATTAATCACAAATTAATGTAGAAATTTTAGGATTTAATTTTGTGATAAACAAAAAATTAACTAAACCCGCAAAAACTAATTTTGTCAAAATTTTAAATAAATAGGATAGAAGGTGATTTAAAATTACATACTCAAATTATGGCTCAATTAATTTTTCAATAAATCAGAAATAGGAAAATAGAATTACAAATTCTTATAATATTTAACCAACAGTGATTAACTATACTTAATAATAAAAGGTCGCACATGTGAGGCAAATTTGATCAAAATCGAGACAAGCAAAAAAAAATTGCAGTAGTCGATTAACCAAATTATGTAATTTGGTTGAAATTCATACCCAAGCTGAGGAATTCAAGTACCAAATGGCAATTTCCCAACTTAGGGCTGGGATCAGCTAGGCGCAAGAAATCAAACGTTGGGCTCAGCGTGTCGCCCGTGCGGCTTGTGCTCACACAAGTGGTCCGGCTATAGTTCGACTCTAGAGGGGTGTAGGCATAGCTACGAGTGGAGTCAGTGCGGATAGAACCCTCACATGGGTTCGGTGTGTTGGGGCTAGCGTAGGGGGAGCGGTTATGTGACGTCCGTAGCCGAAGAGGGCGAGGAGTAATTGTCAGGTGATGTCCTAAGAGAAAGGAATCATTGAGGTAAATTGTGACTCATTACAGGCTTCTAGGCCGAATAATGAGTGGTGAGAGAGGCACAAGAATGAATCATCTCACATCAAAAAGGAAGAGAGATCCTGAGCTGTATAAGTAGATAACATGATCTCAAATAGTAGAAGTGCATTTTGGGGAAAAATCGTGAGGCTAATAATAGAAAACTCTATAGCTTAGTGTGCTTAGGCTGGAATAGCACTGGATGGATGAATACTTCTAGTTTTCCTGGAAAGTACTCAAGTCACACAGTTTTCCTAAAGTCAAAGCGAACAATACCTCTACATTTGGATCACGAGATGTTACAATATGATATCAGAGCCGATCTCCCACAATATGATGTGGTTCGAGAACGCACCAAGCGGAAGCTGCTGGGCCTGTGATGTTTGTGGCCAAAGAGGGTAGAGAGTGATCGTCGGGTGATGTTCTAAGAGAAAGGAATCACTGAGGCAAAGTGTGACTCCTGACAGGCTTCTAAGCCAAATAATGAGTGGTGAGAGGGGCAAAGGAATGAATCGTCCTACATCGGAAAGGGTGGAAGATGCCGAAATGTATAAATAAATAACGTAATCTCAAATAGTAGAGGCGCCTTTTGGGGAAAAATTGTATGGTTAATGAAAGAAAACTCCATAGTTAAGCGTGCATGGGCTGAAGTAGCACTAGGATAGGTGACCTCCTGGGAAGTATTTAAGTCACGCAGCTAAAGCGGACAATACCTCTACATTTGGACCACGGGATGTTACAGGTTAAGTCAGCTTAGGCGGGGCTGACAACTCGGTGGGAGTGATCCTGACAGAGGATTCAGCTGATGCGAAGCACAATGGGCGCGATCGCCATGAGGCACGACAAATGCAAGAGTCGCGTGACCCAATCAGAGCTGGGATTGTGTGCTAAAGCCAGCTTAGGCAAAGATGTGGTTAGCTTGTTCGTCGTCTCAGTTGACGATGAAGTGGGAAGAATCAGCAAGGCAGCAATGTGCACAGGTGGTTGGTTGTGGACGACAAGCGAGTTGAGCAAAGCAAATGCTGATAGGGATCGAAAGAGGACGAAATCAAACTAAGAGAGGGACGAATTTAAGCGAGTCAAGTTTAGGGATTCTCACCTAAGGCTCAAGCCCTTTCTTATCTGAGATATCAATTCATTTCAGAATCGAGCAATCCCAATGAAAAAAGCAAATAAAGTTCATTCAGCATTAAAGAAAAATATAATAATCAGAGAGGTGTTTATATAAATCTTCATACAATCAACGCAATAAATAAAAAATACAATATAACAAAATTTTCTCACATAAATGTGGAAAATACTGGACGTCATGCCTAAAATAACAACTACAAAATATAAATAACTAATACAGATTAGCTGCAAGAAATAAAAATTATCCCAAAATGGAATCTCCTATCAGTGCAATTAATTAGAATGAATGAGGAGATTTTCAATCCGTCATGTCAGCAATCCTCAACTGTCATCTTTTCAAATCTGTCCTGACCACAATTGATCCAGATTGAAGTAATGTGACTAAATCTTGGCCATCGGTAATAGATTCTATCAGAAATGAATCGACAGTCGTTCGTGGCGTTCGCACCATTTGGAGCTGCTCACGTTATATGCAGATCCTTTAGAGATCAACAAGGGTCATGGCAAACCATCTTAAACTATTAAAATGAAATTTGGTTATTGATGATTATTGGCTCAACATACTTTTGGTTTTTTGTGTATGTATCTGGGTTAGCCATGTTATGCTATCTGCATATTTGAGTGCACGAGCCACAACATGGGTTTTGACAATCTTACCCTTGTGGTAATCCTTAATTAGCAATAACACAAAATATTTTCTGTTGGTCGAGCATTAACAAATAGGACAAACAAGCTCACTAAGGAAAATTGGGAGTACAGATTTGTGGTTAAACAAGGAACATCGAAGCTAGAGTTGTAGTAAATTTTTCGTTATTGACATGTAATTATTATAGAGTATTAATGATGATTTTGAGACTGTTTTCCTATTTATAAGCCAAAAATGTATTTATTGCCTGAAGAGAAGGAATTTTTTTTCTTAGTTATATCTAGTTAGAACTTTTATCAGTTTGTCATATGGAAAAAAAAATGTCCTTATCTTAGGAATTTTTAGCCAGTCTTATGCGCATGATGGGAACAATAACAATAAACCAAGCCTTTATCCCACTAGCTGGAGTAAAACTATGCATATAATGGAAAATAAATTAAATAGTTATGTTAAAAATTGTTTAGGATGTGAAGTAAAGTTGATTGTTGTATTGCAATTTGTGTAAAGTTGTGTTAGTTACTTCTTATTATGTTTCAACGAACAAAAAAACTTTCCAATCCCGTGGTCGAAATGACCATGAGCCAAACGGGACCGTAGGGTAGGTTTTAGCAAAACTAGAATTAGCGCCAGTGTGGTTCATATTGTAACTAGCTGTGACAATGATTCAAAGCTGACTTTAATGTTAGGGTGCCACTAGTTATGTTTTAAACTCTCTTCTTATCACAATCATACTTGTGATAGTTCTCACAATCTAATTTCTACCTAGTCTTGAGAGGCTTATATGCATGCAATACAAGGCATTGATATGATGTGTAATCCTCTTATCAATTTAGCACTCAACCATTGAAGGAATTAGAAGAGAGATTTTAGTCAAGAAACAGCTTTTTTTTCTTTTTGAATTATGTTTATAATTTTGATATCAAAGATCTTATTTATAAAAGTTTGATTACGTAAAACTGTGTCAGATATTAATCACATGCTTTTTGAATGATGGAAGATAAACGAAAGAAAAAAAATGACTAACTGCTTACTCATTGATGTCATTATTTGGCATCTATCATGCTTTATTTTATTTTCAGGATCTCCATCACCCCTTGATTTAAAAAAAAATCGCTTTGTAAAGTTTAAGCGAATGACATGATTCCTTGCAATTATGCAAAATGGAAATTAACTTATTTTCTCGTGGCAATTTAAGCCATGAACGTGGTTCTATCAGCACACCTTTGAGAAAACTATGGTGTGCCAGTGCATAGCTATCTTCTGTGGTGTGATGGCCAGGGACATGCCGCATGGGATTGACAAATTTTATTCTTTTATTTAGATTATTCTGATGCTTAAACTGCGTAAAATGAACTTATTGGCTAGTTCTAGCAGAGTAAATGAATCAAGGAGGTTTCTATAACTGATCGTGGTGGAATAGATCTGATGTCTCACGTTTTTGGAAGAATCAACATTTATATATTCTTAGATGTAATGGTGTATGGAATGAAGCAGAAAGCACGAGCTTTCAAGCATGTTCCATCAAATTGTTTTCATTGAATGTTAAATTCAAAAATATAAAAGTTAGGCTGGCAGTGAGTATTTAAAATGATTAACAGTTTTTGCAGTATCACATGCCCTTTCCCTTTTCTTTATTTGAGGAAAAATAAGCTGGAAGACTTCATGCATATGAATACATTCAAAATTAGTTTGCTTATCCGAGCATATTAGTCATTTTTGAATCTTGTGCCACGTTATAGCTACTGCTAACAGCAATATGGAAGCATTAATTTATATATATATATATATATTGTTAGTTGTGTTGTTCTGTCACTTAATTGAGATCATCTTTTCTGTCTCCCTGAAACCATTAGTTACTATTACTTTAGATCAGTTACCTCCTTGGAGTCTGTCAATTTCTTGTATTACTTGTTTACAAAACTCTGATTATAATGACATTCGAAATTCTTGACTGGTTAATACTTTATTGTTTGTCATAATGGGTATTGGCTCTTAAGTTGCTCCTCTGATGTTTCTTTTTGTGCAGGATGGATTTGCTATGCAGAGAAGACCCTTGGATCTTTTATCCTACCATACATCTCTACTGTAAAGAGTCCCCAACAAGTTATTGGATCCATTATAAAGCATCAAGTTTCCAGAAAGATAGGGTTCTCGTAAGTTTTTTCCAACCTCTTAGATTGTTACCATAAGTTATGTAAATAGCTAATAATCTCTTTTGATGTTTCCCTTTGTGCTGCTTTGTTCCTCTTTTTGTTTGTTTCAACATTGTCTTCTCATTGTTATCTGAGTGATTTGTCCTGTTCTACTGTTATTACAAATGCTGATGAAGCTATGCCAATACTATGTTCAAATGGAATCCCTGCTTGTTTTGGTCTTCTTTTTTCATGTCTAAACTAAAAGGCTGGTGGGTAGGGTCGCATATGACCCGCATTGATCTGGAACCCTATTTCAGGCATATTGCGTCAGGCAACTCAGGGTACTCGATTAGGGTTCAGTAGCACCATGACAACATAATTAATCTGAGATTTATGTGGGGATTTAGGGTTGTTCAATGAGCCTGCCTGCTTGTGTGGAGGTGCTTATAGGTGCTGCTGCCTGCTTTTTTGAGTTGCTTCCCTCATTGAACTGCTTGTCAACTACGAGCAGCCCAAGTTTAACCCACACATCATGAGATGGTGGAACAGGGAGCTGCTTATGTCCTTGAGTAGAAGGGGGTGGTCCTAGTGGGGTCGGTGGGTACACATGACCCACATTTGACTGGAAACCCTATTTCAGGCTTATTGGGTCAAACAGCTTGTCGTGCTCTATTAGGGTTGAGTAGCCCCATCAGATCCTCCTTAATCTGGAATTCTGGTTCAATGCGGGTCACGAGTGACACCACCCACTACACATGAGCAAATGGTAGAGAAGCACTAGGAGAAATGATTGTAATGGGTGTTATGTTGTGCACGTTCTGTTAATATAAAAATTGATTAGCAAGGCTAGCACCCGCACCCAGAGTGTACTGCAAGGAAACAAGTTGAAATCGTTGTTAATTTCATCCATTTTGGTTCGAGTTTCAACTGATGGCTTTAAAACTTTTGAGAAGGCAATTGTCCATTATTTTTTTCAAGAAATTCTTGATCCCTTGAGTTCTAGTAGCCCTTTTACTTGTTACTTTACTATCTTGCCTTTGAGCTGGTGACTTATTCACGAATGTTACAGGCCAGACAATATCTTCCATGTGACTGTGATGCCCTGCTATGATAAAAAGCTTGAAGCTGCTCGGGATGATTTTGTATTTTCAGTGGATCATGGACGAAATGATGACAATGATCAGGGTTCAGCCATGAAAGTGCCAGAAGTGGACATGGTTTTGACAACTGGTGAGGTGCTAGATCTGATACAGGTAGATAAAACTTTCATCACATTGGAAGCTTTCATTCAAACATCTTGGGAAAATGTATTCCATGACAATTTGAAAATATATTTTGCATGCAGGCTAAATCTGTCGATTTTGAGGCTCTTGCGGAAGATGCACTTGATAGATTGTAAGTTTTTCTTACTCTCCTAGTGCTTTTGCTGGTTTTTCCCTTGAAATCTGCTTTTCCTTGTTTGTCATGAATATAAATGCTGGTTCATTAAGATTGATATTTCACATTTCCTTCATATGTATATATTTTTCAGTAATATCTTACTTGAAGGTTCTTTGCTTTCCTCCTTCAATTAATGCGTTATTGGTTGAAGTTTTTCTCATAGTTTATAATTTTAATTTCTTTTTGTGGCTATTGCTAACTGTACGCCAATCATATATAAAGTATGGGTTAACAACAATTGAGTACTTTGTTTAGTCATGTTAAAGTTAACAAGATTAACTTTAATTTAACATATGAAATCATACATAATTAACTTTATTTCTATCATGTACATATTTTAACATAAATAATTAACTTTATTTCTCATCCTCATACATACACAAAATAATAACTAATTTGACTTCCCTAAGGTTGATAACTGGTTAAGTTCGAGCGAGTTGGTCTCAACTCAAACTTAAAATTTTTCGAGTTTGAGTCGAGCTTGATTCTACAACAACAACAACAACAACCAAGCCTTAATCCCACTAGGTGGGGTCGAGCTTGATTCTAGTTAACTAAAATCTATTCGATTTCAAGTTAAATCGAGCTTAATTTTTAGTCTTACTTTTTTATTCAATTATTCATTTATTCATTTTATATATATTAAATATGGTTTTTTGGTGGAGCCTATATTTACTAGGGTGATTTACATGGAGGATGCCTTAATTATGAGAATTTACATATTTTACAGTCAAAGATAACATATTATATATATCACACCGAAATCTTATAAAATTACATATTTTGCATAGCATTTTAAAAAAATTATGAATTAAATTACAAATGCCTTTTTATGGATCTTATTCTAAAGTGTATGGCTCACATATTCATAATATAAGTTTTCATCTCACCAGATTGAGTTTATAGTGAATTTTATTTATAGCTAATTTAGAAAACAAACGGTATTTCGAATATAATATTAAAGTTTAGAATTTATGGTTTACTTTTTAGTGTCAAAGTAATTTAGGGCATGGATTTAATGTTTTGGATTATAGCTTTTTTTAAAGGCTTAGAATTTAGAGTATAATATGATTTTATCCAAAATTAGTATAACATCTATAATTTTATAATATTTCAGTGTAATATAAGTAATATTTCATATTTGATGGTAAAGCACATAAATTTTTGTAATTAAGGTGTCTCCCATGTAAATACCTCTATTTACTAATCCATTTAATATATGTCCTATATAATTAGCATTTTCATATATATATATTGATTCAAGTTTGAATCAAGTAAAATACAAATGAGTTACGAGTTTCAAATATGTTGCTCAACCCGATACCTCACTAATATTTAACTTCAATTTTCATCATACAGAACTCTCAATAGAAAAATATCCTCATCGAAGTTAACTTTAACTTTATTAAAGTTAATCTTTGCAACGGTGAATTTTAGGCATTATGGTCTTACCCTTGCTTAGTCTTCAGGCTTTGTGAACATTTTCATTTTCAGTTTTCATCTTTCATCCTATTGTAAAGTTGTGCACTGGGGATCTCTCATTTAAGATTACTCCTAGATCTTAAATGTGTCTGAATCCAAATATGACAGGCATGAATCCTGCTAATAGGCTCTTGCTCAAGGCCATTCCAGATATGAATGCAGTTTACCCTGAAATTTTTGTATTCTGGCAAGGACATGGGCAACTTTTTTAATTATCAGAAGAGAGCAAATTAGCTAGTTTTGTTTAATAAACATGACATTCATGTGTGCACAAGTATAACATGTGCTTTGCTTATCATTTAATGTCTATATATAATATTTAATTTTGTACTCTTTTATTTTTAGATTTTTTTTAATAAATTTGGTGGTGGAATTTGAAAGCAAAGGTGCTGAAATTTGTCTATTACTTTTTATTTATGTATTTTTTTAATATTTTGGCAAAACAAAAAATTTAAAAGCAAAGCTAAGTGCTGATATTCTCAAGTCCACTTGAACAAGATAATAATAATAAAAAAGCTTTCAAAGGGACCAAGATCCCAGAAATTTTGATATTCCAAACCTTGGTATTTATAAAGGATCAAAGTACATGTGAAATGCTTTAATATTTTTCAAGATTTTTTTGTGGTGTATACTTTGGATTAATACTGAATTATGTCTGAATCAATCTGTATTATGAACCGTGCTTTCTTGAGTATAATTTCTCTGATGAACATGATTGCCTGGTAATACTCGTCACATCCATGTAGGCTAACAAATGTTGATGAGGAAGGCCATCTTTATGGGGTTTCTGGTGGATCTGGAGGTTATGCTGAGACAATATTTCGCTATGCTGCTAAAATACTATTTGACAAGGTGATTTATGGTCCAGTAGAGTTCAGGATGATTCGAAATTCAGATTTCCGAGAAGTGATGTTAGAGGTATTTGTGTCTGTCCATTTAACGTTTGGATTTGTTGAGGCAGGCTTCGTAAACTTTTATGTCTCATCATGCAGGTCGAAGGTGAAGTAATTCTAAAGTTTGCTCTTTGCTATGGCTTTAGAAACCTGAGAAATGTTGTACAAAAAATAAGCAAAGGAAAATCTGATTATCACTATCTGGAAATCATGGCATGTCCTTCAGGTAAACCTCGCTTCACACTGATAATTGTATGGAGGAGGAATTATGTAGGTACTGCAAATTTTGTATATTACATATTTGGAGTTCACATGTAAGACAAAGTATGCTTGTTATATAACATATTGCACAACCCAATTTGATTGTTTACAATGTTTAAATGCATAATTATTACATCTAGCACACCCATTGGGTGTGTCTAAGATAACATTTGTTGTGCACTTGTAAATAATCAAAATAGTTTGTGTAATATATTATGACTACATTGACTAGAATAGGAGGTCATTACATGTTAAGCTCTCGAGCCTGACTATTTATAGTTTTGCCACAAAAGCTCTGAAATTTGAAATATTCTCATCAACATTAGCCTCTGCTTGCTTCATTGTTAAATCGTGTAACTAATATTGGGTTAATTCTAAATTCTCTAGTGTAATTCTTGTGTAAACATGAACAAAGCTATTACTAAAGGGACATGTCGATAGTTGACCCCTTAGACTCGATTGGAGAGGTCAAAATTAGAGCAACTCAAGACCCAAGGTACTTTTCTATTATCATACATATTTGGAGGCTAACAATTTTAAGTAACAACAACCAAATATTTATTCCACTAGGTTGAGTCGGGTACATGATCTTTGATTTCTATTACACTTTATCAAATAACTGCTTCTCACTTAGCTCTAAGTATGCAAAGTCATTTCTTATAGTTTCTTGTCATGTCTTTTTTGGTCCTTCTCTTCCTCATTTTATATTGCAAGATCTAATAATGATATATATGCCCAAATCATTTAAGTCGATTCTTAATTGAGGTTATTCAAACCTTCTCACAAAAGCACTCATTTATCTTGTCTTTTCATATATATCCTACTCATTTATTTTGGCATCCTCATCTCTCGGACAGTTTTAAGTAAACCTTAGTAAAAATAATCCTTAAACAAAAGCAACAGAGGCTAACAGCTAACTATGGTGGTTAAATTGTTGAAATTTAGAGTTCTTTGTGGCTAAATTGTAAATAGGTAGTTTTAAGGGATGAAATGTGTAAGCAGACGAGTTTCATTGGTGTCCATGCAATTCCCCTGCTTATGAAATAGGTGATTGGTTCACTGAGTGAGCATGATTTCTTTTAACAGGCTGTCTTAATGGGGGAGGTCAAATCAAACCCAAGGCAGGTCAATCTGCAAGAAGTCTTATCCAGCAGTTGGAAACTTTATATACGCAAGATGTAAGGCTACAACACCTTCTAAACATCATCTGCAATAGAAGAATTGTGCAATTGAATAGCATATTCAGTAACAATGCAATTGGGGTCATTAACTTTTCATTTTGGCATTGGACGCCTTGACTGCATGTTTTTTAAGGCAAGATTTTGTGGTGCATGTTTTTAACAGTTTTTTCAATTGAGTTAAGATAGCTTATATGCTTTGTAAGCTTCATAATCTCGAAGAAAGAGATATTAATGCTATGAGATTTTATGGGGCCATCATGCAAGAATTTGAAACATCTCCTGTCCATTATCTAACCTAGTGGAAGAATAAAGAAGGATGTCAATTTCAAATGAAAATATGATTGCTGAAATGGTAGAGTGCGAGCTTGTGCTGTTGGAAGATTGTTATCAAGTTAAAAAGGTAGATTTTATAAGCCTACTATGTGACCAGCTATATAGGAGAGAATGTTGGTTGTTAAGTGGAAAAACGACCATACGATTCGTGTTCTTGAGATCAACGTATTATGGATTAGTGATCACACAAAGGTGGATGACTTCAGCTTTGTGGATGACTTCAGAAATGATTGTATCAAAGTGATGGTGGGCGTGGCACCTATAGGGAAGAGGATTAGTGGGAGGGATGTTTAAGTTGGCCATGTCCATAATCTATCTCATAAGCTTTTGTATATAAATGTGAGGGAGTCCAAGTCAATATGGTAAAGAAAGTGAGGGGAAGCTGAAAAGATTTTCGGTATGATCATTAGACATGACATTGACTCAATTATGTCTAAAAAGAATATTTAAAATATAATTTGATGGAGGAAGAACATCCATGTAGCTAAACTATAACTAGTTTGGGATTATATGTCATCGCCCTTATTCAATATCATAATTCAGTATGTGAAGGAAATTGCGCCTACCTTTATCTGTGTCATCTTAAGTTCTTGTTCCATGAAATATTCTATTAAACCTTGGAAACAATGTTATAAATCATCAAATACAACTCTTCCTATTAATTGTGTTTCTGGGTGAAGACCATCTTTGCATGACCATTTTCAACTCACAATTGGCTTGCATTGATTCCTGAAGCATAAATTTGCAACGCAAGTGTCTTTGTGATGTTTTTTAGGTAAATTGCATCTGGGCCCCTAAGATGGAAAGAGTGCTGCAAATTGGTTCCATCGTTTTAAAAATTTTGATTTGGGTTTTTAAGGTTGTAAAAGTGCTATTATTGGTCCCAATATGACATAATTATTAATTTTTTACCATTATTCCATAAGATTATTCTCAATCATTAACTTTTAGCTTTTTAGAATATAATATAATTTTAAAATATTAATATTTATAATTCTTTTAATTTTAAATTTTTAAAGTAGAGAAAGTAAGAGATGGGAGAATTAAATTTTAGATTTTTATTAAATATTTTAAAAAGGGTGAAGATAGAGGGGTATAATGGTCCTTTAAAATATGTAAATGATTCAAATTAATTAATAAATGCGTAAATTTCACATTTTTATTAATAAAGGCTATCAAAAAAGGTGACATTTTGAAAGAGAGACCAAAACTGGAGCATTCTTACAACCTCAAGGACTAAATTTGAGATTTTTCAAAAGTTGGGATCAAATTGTAATTCCTTCTCGACCTCAGGGGCTCGAATACAATTTACCTTGTTTTTAAGATTAATTGAATTATGAGTGGCATGAATGTAATTGTCTCTATTAATAAATTATCAATAGCACAAAAGCCCTCTTATAATTTGAATAAAAAGCAAAATACATCAAATGGAGGCATACCTCGCCTATACAAAAAAAAATGTCATCGAAGAAAATACAATAATATCTACAATAATGTTTGGTAGCCGTAATGACAATGACAAGCAATCAAACCTATCATGCCTCCATTCAAACACGTCAAAGTTGGGATTCCCTATGAACACAATGGGTTACTGATTTTATTGGGGGATGTGGAGATTTCAGTGGCCGAATTATAGAGCACGGAGAGGACACACGTTGACCATGTTAGCCTTTCATCATTACCAACAACAAAATTAATATGTTTGGGGAGTTATACCTTAGGAAAGCTCAAGTTGTGCCCAATATATAATTGAATGGACATTTATTAACCCAAAAAATTAGGCTAATGGGAAAGAGTCATCAATTTTATATGAACATTACAACTTGTATTTAATATCCAATGTGGAATAGTTCTTCATGTGTTTCAACAAATCTTCCCCACATGAGATTCTATTCACATTAGATTTTTTGCTCTTACCTGTCCAATAGGCTATTCAAGTACTTGCATTTCAAGAGCTCGCTTAACCATCCGGACGTACTATGGTGAGTCATCTACTTCTGTAATTTCTCAATCATACTAGAAGAGACAAGACCTATTAAAGCACAATCTGTATAAATCACTTGATCCACAAGACCTAGCTAAAACATTAGCTTTTATACTATTTGTTTTTTTGAAGGTTCTAATATTACTTCTTAGGAGAGAGCTATACCTTGGGGGAGCTTAAATTGGACTCAATATATAATTTAATGAATATCTATTAAGCCAAAAGCCTAGCTAATGCGTAAAGACCATCCATTATATATTATCACTACACTCGCATTGAATATCCAATATAAAACAATTTTTCATATGCATCGCCACATACTACTAACACTAAGTAAGATTAAAAATATGATGAGCCCCAAAATTGCGGAAGGCTGCAAAACTTGAACTTCATGTTTTCCGTAGGATGCATGGACTCCCCTACACTCGTATTGTGGTCTACAAAATTAAGGTTTCAATCTTCTAATGTGTTGAAGCTTGGTCTTGAACATCTTCACCCAATACTTCATGTTGCAATTTGTCACAGAGGAAGCATCAGTCTTGTTGTTCTTTGGCCTAGTGTGCTTTAGAAGGTGATATTTCCCCCTCCTATCATGAGACTTGTTTCGAACCCACAATTTCTATGAAGTTCCATGCATTTTCTTGAAGCTTGATCAACTTGATTGGATAGGCATTATTATACATATTGTGTATTTATGAAATCTCTCCATTTTGGATGCTATGTTTACCTATTTATTTTTAAAATCCTTTTTTCAAATGCCTGCCATAACATCCCGTGATCTAAATGTAGAGGTATTATCCGCTTTGATTTTAAGGAACTGCATGACTTGGCACTTCCTAGAAGATCACTCATACCAGTACTACTTCAGCTCAAGCACGCTTAAGTATAGAGTTTTTCATCATTAGTCTCACTATTTTTTTCCCAAAAGACGTCTATTATTTGGGATCACGTTATATACTTAGATAACTCAGATTATCCTCTGCCTTTTCAATGTAAGGCGATTCATTCATGTGCCCCTTGCACCGCTATTTATTAGCCTAAAAGCCAGCCAGAAGCTGCATTTTGCTCCATTGATTTCCTTCTCTTTGGACATCACCCGATGATTACTTCTCACTCTTTTCAGCTACGAGAGTCACAGGCCTATCAGCCTTCGCTTGGTTAGTTCTCGAACTACATCGTGTTATAGAAGGTTGGCTTTGATACTATATTACAGCATCCTGTAATCCAAATGTAAAGATATTATCCGTTTCGGCTTTAAGGAATTGTGTGACTTAAGCACTTTCCAGGAGATCACTCATCTTAATACTATTCCAACTCAAGCACGCTTAACTATGGATTTTTTATTATTAATTTCACGATTTTTCCCCAAAAAGCGTCTATTATTTGGGATCACGCTATATACTTATACAGTTCAGAATCTCTTCTTCCTTTCTGATGTGGGATGATTCATTTCTATGTCTCTTTCACTACTATTTATCGGCTTAGAAGCCTACAAAGAGCCGCATTTTGCTTTAATAATTCCCTTTTCTTGGGACATCACCCGACAATCACTCCCTGCCCTCTTCGGCCACGATCGTTACACCTATGATTTTAATTCTCATCAAAAGCATTAAAACTAATGTCATACATCATTTCATATATCTCTAAAATTGTTTCTATATTGATCATATGCGTTAAATGGTTAATGAACAGGTTTGAATGCATGATGAGTGATTTGCGGTTTGTACAGCTTAGACTTCGAAAAAAAAAAATTTGCAAATTATTCATAATCGTTTTAAGTAAAATTTGCTAGCTTTGATGAATGAGGCATTTCTGAAACATTTGATCTATTGATTTGTAGTTTTCATACCAAAGATCAATGTGTACCATTCCATTCGACTTTGAACCATCACTCATGATAGTATTAAACATTAGGCGGACTTTTTTTTTGTTATTTTAGTTCAGTGGCTTTGTCCTCGGTGTATCCTGTTCTGGCGATGTCAGACAATATTTTGCCACTTAATGAAGAAGTTTCATTATTTTTATTTATTGTTACAGGTATTGACTGCCAGCCCTTTTGATAATCCTATTGTAAGGAGCCTATATGAAGATTGGCTGGGCCAACCTGGTTCAGAGAAGGCTAAAAGATTTATGCACACACAGTATCATCCTGTTGTCAAGAGTATGGCCTCAGAACTGCACAACTGGTGAAGGTAAGTGTTTTCGACCCGATAACAAGCCTTGCAATGCTCTACTTGATCGACATCATCCGTAAATATGGAAACGTGTAAAGCTGCTCAATGCCCGATAATTTCAAGTAATTATCCCAACCTTTTTTGGGCAGTGCATTGTAATTTTTGCTGTAACTTGCACAAGTTTACAAGTTGAAAGTGATATATACACAAAAAATGTAATTCCGCTCATCGTATTTTGATAACTAGGATGAGCAGAATCAGGTGATTAACAACATGGGCAAACATAGATATTGTAGCAGTTCTTTTAAAATAACTGATTTGTATTTTACTTCTCGTTTTAAGTTTGTTCAATATTATATTTATATGGTTATACTCTTGACATTTTTGTTGTCACATACCTCTGAATCTTTGGCAATTTCATATCTAGCTTTTTCTTTTTAATATTTGCCTTAACAAAGGGTAGTTCAAATCAAAACTCATAGCTATAGCGAATGTTCTCTAGTTATCTTTTGTGTTTTTATTATCTCTAGGGACAGATGGGACAGGGGAAGTAGGTTGTGTTGTGATTCTGCTACAATACAGTTGTTATATATATAAGCGTAACAGTGCTACATATGATCCATATCTTAAACATATATAGCATTATCATGTCTATATATAACACTGCTATGCTTAAATATAACACTTTTTTTTTTTTGCTTATATCCTTAAAAATATCATCTCATTCATAGAATTTAAATGACCATGATATTCTATGATACTGTTATGTTTAATTGTTTATATATGAAACTGTTATGCATAGCAGCTAATATCAGTTCTATTCTCTGCTGCTTGATAATATGCAAATGGAATAGCATTATATTAAATTGCTTAATAAGAGTTTGATGATAATGTATGAGTGAATAGTATATAAGTTTTAATTAGTATAAGTATATTAAATAATTTGAAATATTTGAAAATTTTTTGAAATTGAAAGAATTAATTTTTTAAGTTAAGATATGTGTAAAATACAAATTAAAATTAATTTTTAATATTAAAATTTATGTATCTTTTGAAATATAAATATAAAATACTAATGAAAATATTTTTAAGATAATTTAATTAATTTTTTAATTCAAATCAAACAAGATCTTAGGGAAGTCTGTAGGGTAAAATCAGCTAAATAATTTTGAGCTAAACCATTCATAGAGAGCTGTAGGGATTTTTTTTGCTTGGAAACTCAGCTCTCAAACAATAAATATGGCTCTCTGAAATACAGAAATTGTATTGTAATAGATTCTGCAGTGTTCTATATCACCTCTATGACAATTTTTTTTCAAATCAGAAATTTAAAAAATAATTAGGAACTTCACAGTCAGTTCATATTCTTTGTTAAGCTACCAAAACATAATACTGAGTCTCATCAAGTTGCTACAGCAGGAATCCTTTTGATCAACATATGACAGAATTATCTCTCACCTGTAAGAAAGAAATAAGGAAGAACAAAATGAAAATTCTGAATATGCAATCAGAAGTCTACTTGGTTTTATTGCGTTTTGAAATAACATACAAAATGAATTTTGTTCAACTAAGAATGAACTCTATATATGTGCGTAGACATTTGTTTGGGTTCTAACAATATTATATATTCATCTGGTGAGTATATCAAATACACATATTATACATAAAAATTTATGCATGAATATTATCCATAATACATATTATGCACAATTCAAGAAATAAGTTAATAACTAAGCTCAATTAACTGAAAAAGAAACAGAGAATACATTTTTGAATCAATTGGAATGTGGAATCAGACTTTTAAGCAATAGAGAAAAACTTGCATAAAGGCAAAAAAAAAAATCCTATTTTCTCAAATAAAATAATTCTCAAACTCTAAATCAGTTCGATTATAAGATTGTTAACAAAAAAGAGAGGAGAGAAAATGTTAAATGAAGAAGGAAATCCGTATAAAACAATACCAAAAATGAACTTTTATATGAAACATTTGCTAAGCCTCAAAAACCAGATTGAAATCTGCCCAAAAAGAGGTTAAATTTTGGAGAAGTTATTGTGTATGACCACCTGTATGTTTGGGCCGCTAATCATACATGCACAGGATGCATACATGGTGAGTTATGATTGGCTGCCTAAATGTTTGGGCGGCCGAACGCGATACATTTTCTAAATTTTTAGTTAGAGATCACAGGTTTTCTCAGAAGCTATTCAGCTCAAAATCTATGGAAGGAGCTATTAAAATCAAAATCTATGAGAGGGTTTCCTCAAGAAAAACCATAGGACTTAGAATTCTTGAAATTAAGTGCTTCAGAACTGTAGTAAATCGTGCAATGTTTGTTAAAGAAAGCTTGGCATACCTGTATTTGGTCTCTTCGCTCTCAGTGACAAAAGAAAATTAATATCACTTGCCCATTTATTTTGGACCTTCTCATGCTGGTATGCCATGGTATGTTTCAAAGCTCTACATTCCTCTCCAAAATGAATGCCATACCTGATACCACTGATCTGCAATCAGAACAATGAGAGCATAAGGAATACATATAATGTCTGATGAAGTATTGGATGGTAACAATCAATTGGTAAAGCACTAAAGATACAGATTACAAAAGTATAGACAAAAATAAGGTTATTTGGTTCAGTGCAATTTTGATGTTCATGTTATTTAAATGTCAATATTATCTAAATATCTATATTATTTTCACAATTATTTATTATTTAATTCAATATTATTGTATCAAAAAATGATAATATTATTAATTTAGTTTTGTTATTACAAGCTTAACTAACTCCTCTCCATCAATCCCTCTCCATCCCCTTTCCCCTTATAAAATCAATCCTTACCTATCTCTATTACAATTTGGGTGACATCTAGATAATATTTTGGAGTAAAAATTTTCTCACTTTTTACAATCATATCAAATAATTAATTTCTTTTAAGGGGCTGTTTGATTTAATATTATCTTGATGTTATGTTATATTATTTATAGAAAATAATTATTTGGTTAATGACATCTATAGATAATTTTTTAAAAAAATATAAAATTATCACTCAAAATAATGACATCTAAATGTCATGATATCTATATTACATAATATAATACTAAGGCTCTGTTTGGTAATAAGAAAAAAAAAAGATTTGGTTGAAATTTTTAGTGATTTTTGAAAAATGTGTATGATGTGAAATAAAGTAAGTTGGTTATATTAAAAATTGTGTATGATGTGAAATAAAGTTGATTGATTTATTGAGAATTGTGTTGAATGTGAAATAAAGTGATTGTTTAATGTTGAAATTTGTGTGAGATGAGATATAAAATAATTTTTTAAGTTTTTTTAAAATAAATTTAAGAATTTGGCCATGGGTAACTTTAGCCATAATTTTCAATCCATTACCAAACAGGGCCTAAGATAACATTGAATCAAATGCCTCATAATTCAAATCAAACATGGATAAAAGAAACAAAAGTTATAATAAAGCGAATTAGTAATTATTACCCAATTTTGCAATTCTTTGCCTAAAAGAAGAACGGTCTGATTCAAGTTCTATGAACTCGGTAAAAGGTGTTATTTATAGCCATCAGCCTTCTTTCTGACCTGTTATTGAACAAACTTTCATGGTATAACTAAGACTTGCCTTTCTTTATTCACATATCATTCTCCATTTTAGAGATCCACTGACATGTTTTTATTCTGTGAATGGAATGAATATTTTCACGGTTGTTTTACGAAGACAACCATACTGTCAAACATAAAGCTAATTATGTGTTAGGAATTCCAAGATGGTGAATGGCTAATAGGAGCTGACATATAGAGCAATATATAAGAATTTTGAACAACCAAATGCTTAATAGACAGAAGTTAAACAAGTCACAGCTCAATTAAAGAATCCGATCTTGGATTTGTATTCTTGTTCTCTACTGCTAACAATAATAGAATGATAAGCTACTTATCAGCCAAAATGATCCTTCTTCATCCGTATTAATGATAATTCATGAGCACAGCTATTGATGGATGTTATTCTTAGTAAAGTACAACTTTATGTTGATTCTTTTACAATTGTGGTTGCTGTGAGAATATAAATAAATCCTGGGTCATAACCTACAAATTTATGTTTTAGGTTAAATGGTATTAACCAAAAATTTAACGTGATATTAAAGCTAGATATTGTAAGTTCAAACCTTAGTAACTCTAACTATCTCTAGCATAAGATTGAAAAAAAAAGGAATTAATTTGCTTAAAGCCAGTCGAATCAATCTCTCGAAAGAACAGAGCAAAGAATTAACACAAGTTCATTCATCAATCCTACCAAGCATATATTTTCTATCAGGTTTCAAGTATTACAATCTAATTGATGATCATATCAGATTATCAAATTAGTGGTGATAAAAGTATGACAACTTACCTGTTGATGACATAATCTCTTAGCAGGTCCTTCCAATCCCCAGTCAGTGTCAACTTTTACTTCTTTTGTTGCTGTTCAGGTGCACTTACATCATCAAAAATGCTCCAATAAGTATGTATAAATCACGCCATTCAGAGATTTGATTGTAGCTTTAGGAGCGTCTCCATGATCTCACGTGTTGATAGTGTTTCAGGATGTTCCCAGCCATATATTACCTCTTTAATGTTAAGTGAGGTCCTACAGAGTTGTTCTCCAATATCATACTGCCCACACTGAAGAAAAAATTTTGCCCTTAATTCAAGGAGAGTTGCTCTTAAATTTACAACATCCAAATAAAGCTGTGGGTGGGCATGTAATGTAGGATTTCCGTTAGTCCCTGTGAAGCAAAATGATGAGACTTCTTTACTGACGGTTTCAGCAAGGCCTACATTCTCAAGAGATTCAAGTGCTTCAGTTGAAATTCGCAGAAGAACCAACACAGGAGCACATTGTGAAAGGGATTTAAAGCTACTGTTGGCAAGAGGAATAACAAATTTATTTATGAAAGATAAAAGTTCAGGAACTGCGAGATTCACAGATATAGAAGAGTCTCTGAGCTTAAACAGTAAGTAGCTTGCTGCCCATATATGATTTGAGTCCATAGGAAGGCAACCAAAGATGCTCACTGCTCTAACCATGGTGGAGGCAAATCTTTCTCCTCTCTTGCGGGCATAGATTCTTGTTATTTCATGAAAGGAAATAGATCCCTCGCTTGTACAATACCTTGCTAGATGAAATCTTACAAGCATATTTGCTGCTTCAATCATTAATGGATTAGCTTTTTGAGGCTGAGGCCCATAAGTAAACATTTGACAGCACTTGATCCAAGAACTAGAACTGTATCTCTCTTTGTAAGCCTCATGAGCTGCGAAAGATATCATGGGAATAGGAATTGGCGCAGGAGCAAACCAACTACCAATTTGCATCATAATCATAGCCATTCTTCCATGCTTCTTCCGCTGATCAAATACCGAAAAACAAACATCAAGGAGCTGACTAAGAAAAGAGTTACGCCTTATTACAGAATCATCCTCACTACTCTGCATTTCGATATATGGCATTCTGTTTATGGCTTCAAGCAGCTTGGGAGGATCAAGAGACTCTTCAGAAAGTAAAGCCCCAGCTATTGCAAGGCCAAATGGTAACCTATCTAACCTCTCCTCAATAACTTCAATAGCATCATGTTCTACATCTTTGAGATCACTTAATCTTCCCTTCACCAATGTAATTGCATCAGCATTAGGTAAGTAGGACAACCTCAAAGGTCGAACATTGATTAGCTTAGGAAGACGGGAAGAGATAATGATATGGGTATCTCCACCTAAGCAAGGAAGCAGCTCCATAATGTTCCTCCCATCCCACTGATCTTTCTCACTCTGTAAGTTCTCAATCACAAGCAAGTAAGGAATACCTCGCATGAGCTCTTTCCTTACCTTCTGAATGGCTTCGTGCTCTGTTTCCTCAAAGCTTCTAATGCCCTTTCTTTCCAAGCAAAGCTCATTGTCAATACTCACATCAACTCCCAAAATAGGAAGCAAGTTCAAATAATTTGCACGAAGATATCTTGCTTCACCACGAACCCATAACACCAACTTATAACTTTGTAAATTTCTATAACTAAACTCGAGCAGCAGCTCACTTTTGCCAATTCCAGACTCACCTGAGACATAAGCTATACCCTTGCCAATGCCAGCCTCCTTTGCTTTGCCTTTGTTTTTCTTCTTATCTGATTCCCTCCTGCTATTATCCCCTTCTCCCTCTCCAAACAAAATGAGTTTCATTTCAGCCAGTTCCTTCTCTCTTCCCATGAAACCTGGATTCCTCTTGAATGGAAGTTCATCTTTAGCAATGGATTCCTTCCACCTCCTCACCCTCTCCACAACATCTCTCCTTCCTAGCTTTGCTCCTATCAAACTGATTGTCTCCAAAATGCAATCCCTCATGTTGTTCATATTGACTTCCAACTTCAAATCAAGTCGTGAAAGGCCCTCCAATGCCTCTCTCCACTCGCCACCTTCTTCTTCCGAAAACCCTCCATGGAAGCAATCCGATTGACTCAACCCAAAAAATACAGGAATCAAGTTCTTCCTTCCCAATAGGATCTTAAGCTCCTCAATGCTCCATGGATTTGAGAAAGACAGCCTTGTTAAAATAACCAGCCCTAGAGTCGCCTCCTCCATTGCCGTTCTCGCCATGGCATGTGCCCTAGCATCTAAGCATCTTGTCCAGTTGGACACAAAGCATAAAACCCCGTGCATCGCCATCTCTGCCCGGAGCCATTTCACAAATCGCTTCAATGACGGCTCGCGGCGGCCGTAGAACCCAACGAAAACATCGCAGATCCGGAGCCTTTCAACCTCGGAGTCATTCTCCTCCAGACACTGCTCGTTGCGCCACCTCTCGCGAGAAACATTCGTGGAAGAAAACAGCGGCGGGTCCTCAAATGGCGAAACTTTCGCCACCGGCGACGTGTACGGAGACAGTGAGCGGCCGGCAGCCGAGAAGAAGGCGGAAGAGGCGGTTCTCGAGCGCGAAGAAGAAGCCATGGAGTGAAGAAGAAATCCAGATGGTGCAGCGCCCACCGGAGATTGGAATCGAACCCGGGCACCGCCATTGAAGGAATGGGAAAGATTTTGAAAGTATCCGGCTAAAAAGAGAAGGTAATATTCACTTATTCAATTAAGGAATCGGGACATTTACTGAAAAGTTCTTATAATTTTTATATGATTACACTTTGATCTGCAATCCTCCACATAAATCCCTATTTTGAAATTGTACTTCCTATTAGATCCTACGCTTTACTGTATTGATGGGTAAATAAGGACCTATTAAAAATGTGGCCTAAGATATAATATAGGATAAATTACAGTTTGGTCTCTGAGATATATCACCATTTAACCCAAATCCTTAAAATTTAAATCATAAAATAATTTTTCAGATTTTAGTTTTTCCAAAATATATTTAAAAATAATGTGACTCTAAATAAATTTTTTAAAAAAGTAAAACTAATTTACAATGCCTTTTTCACATTAGGAGCCACATGCAATTTACCATAATATTTATGTTTATTAAAATATACATTAGAAATATTTAAATTTTACCAAAGTTTATGAATATCCCAAATTACATAATTAATAATTCCGTAAATGTCATACAAATTGGGCTCGTAAATGGAAATCAAATTCAAATCATGATAAAATAGAAGCAGTTTAGATAAAATTTAACTTGAATATTATTTTTCTTAATAAATATAATGTAATTATTATTTACTTTTTATTAGTAAAGTAGTTGGACATAATGATTAGAGTGTGTATTGTGTAAGCTAATAGATATGATTGGCACATATTTAAATTTAGTAAAAATTAATTTTTTTAATATTATTTTCAATTAATTGATTAAAATTTGAAACAGTTTTTTTTTTTTGGTAGAAAATTTGAAACAGTTAGAAATTAAAAATTAGTTGAGCGAGTTGGATCGAACTCGAAAATCAGCGAGGCAGCTTGAGCCGTTCTGAGTCGAGTTCGGACCGTTCTCACCCCTTGCGAGCTCCGCTCTCCTTCACGTCCCCCTCGATCCATTCGAGAGCTTTTAGAGAGCGAGAGAGAGATCATGCTAACCATGGAGACTCTGGCGAGGATCTCCTCAAATCCTCTGCGGGTCCAACAGATCGGAGGAAACGGAACCCCCATGCAATTGCGTACCTTTCCCACTCGGCGATCTGCTTTACTCTTCAATTTGGCTCAGGTTGGAAATACTTCTTGCTTTGAATATTAGGATTTAGTTTAATTTGCGGCTCGATTTAGGATTCCAAATTGATTTGCTATTGCATTAATTTTTTTCCCTCTGTCTGAACTGAAACTTTGGTTGTTTTAGGCATCTGTTCATCTGTTGAATAAGGGGTAAAGGGTAGGGGGTACACCTCACAAGGATGAAAAAATTAGGATTTTATGATCTTCTGCGTTGAAATAGCACAAACTAACAAAGAAGGTTGAATATTCATACTGAACAGGGAAAGCATAACTGTGCCACAAAAGAAGACAACCTAAAGTCTGTGATTTTTTCATTCCATTATTTTCTTCCACAGAAATTCACATCTTAGATAATACCCCTCGTGTATGACGCTCTTTTGCATTGCTTTGATGGTCGATTAGAATCGTTTTCTTTTTCATGTTGACAACCAAGGATTTTAATGTTGCTGAAACTCTTCAGGAACAATCTAAAATTGCCTTTTGTGCTGGTCACTGTTGAATTCTTCATCTTGAACATTAGGCACGAATAATCATGGAATATGAAGCTTTGCATTTCTTGAGGTTGAGGTAAAGGGTATTCTGTCAAAGCAGGTTGAAGGCTCTGTGGATATTGAAGGATGGAAGCAGTGGTAATGCTGCTTTCTGGCTAATATTTTTCCGAACTCCCCTCCCTTGTAACTGCTAAAGAGGACGGGAGGAACAAACTTTACAATGTTTTATACAACTTTTGTCTAGGGTTCTATCCTGTCAAATTTCATTGACTATATGAATAACACATAAGTACATTCATGCTACTGTACATCATTATCATCAATAGCCTTATCCCATCAATTTTGGTTGTTATAAATTTCTAAAGGTATTTATCAGATCATGCTTTAACAGTTTGTTTTTGCAAAATGATTATTGGTTTTGGATACCCATCTGGTGTAGTTCGATTTGGTATGTTATTCTCTAAATGATTAGTGTTCTATATCTCGATGTGGTATTTAATTTTATTAAATTATTAGTGCCGCAGGTTTGATATTGTATTTTGATGACTTTAGAAGAAGTCTTTGCCCTGCAATCTTAATTCTTAGGGATTTTACCTGGCCTCTTATATTTTGCGAACTTTCTTCTGTTTTTAGATTTTGATGTTGACTTTGTCCTTGCTTGTACTAACAAGAATTTGGAGATCGATAGGTTTTTACTTCCAATGTAAAGAATTAAAACATGCCTTTAGCTTTACTTAAAAGAAGAATAGAAAGGAAAGAAGAAAAAGAGTGTAAGTGTTTATGTGACGTCTCCTTTCAGGACACCATAACAACAAACTTAATTCATATAGGAGATTATACATAGAATCAAATAACTTCAACAATACAAAAAATTTAACACTTACAACGGAATACAATATAATTCAAATAACTAACTGAACTACAGGAGATATGATAAATTCAAGTTTATTTATTTACACGTCATATTATCAGTTTAATTTATACATCTAACTTTATATAATAAGAAAAAGATCAAACCGAAATATACATCTCCCCTGATTTAGTGCTCGTAGACCCCTCGTGTATCTCTTTCTTCACCAGTACCTGCCAATAAAGGCATCAGTCCACCGACCCCAGGACTGAGTACGTAATAAGTACTAACTTGCTAAATAAAAACTATTTGCAAGCGAACATACATTATTCTTTTTTAACAACATCAATAACAAATAATTATAGCAATTAATATTCATAACATAAATGCTCATGTCACATTAACATGCAATAATAATACGTTGCAAATCCTTTTTATTCTTTATACATTTATCTTTTAGGCCCCGATTTTTTGGATTATGCTACAACTGTCTCTTTTCACAATCGCATATACATAAGATCATTGGCAACTCTTATACCCGCAAATCGAGGAGTGTTATATATACAACTATCTCCGAATTTGATTGGTTGTTTTCACATCTTGGCAACCATCCTCTAATTTAGTCGGTTACCATTTCATATAGCTCGAGCATAAGCAGGGATATAAAGACGACAAGAAACCCTTTTTAATTTGTTGTCGAACTTTTAAACATCTTTTTAATTCCATTTAGTTGTTCCAAGTCCACAAATCACATCTTGTCTTTAAACTTAGTAAACAACTCAATAATACATTAAATACATATCATTATGCTCTTTAACATACTTATAATATTATTTTAGCATAATAAAATATAATTCATATGTTCTGTTCTACGGATTCTCGATCATATAGTTTGATCAGAAATCATGCATATAACGACTTATTCTGAAAAATAACAATTTTAGTAACATGAATTTAACTGCAAAACAAGCATCCAACCAAGCATGGCTTTTTAATTCAACCATATCGCATAAAATCACATAAATCTAATTAATTAATTAATTTAAAGATTCAATGTAATAAATAACTTCGAACTCTTGCCTCCCTTTTATACGTCATCTTGATAACTCGATGTTTGGTAGAAAAATATGTGGAGAGATTCGGACGAGAAAACCTCCTCCTTCTTCTTCTCCTCCTCCTTCTTCTCCTCCTCCTTCTTCTCCTCCTCCTTCTTCTTCTCCTTCTTCTTCTTGCTGTTGCGCTGCTGCTTTCCTTTGGGCTTGGCTAAGGCCTCGGCAAGCAGAACCGAGAGCAAGCAAAGAGAAAGGAAGAGAAATTTGAGAGAGCGAGAGAAAGTGGCGCGCACGGCAGAAAATAGGAAAGAGAGAGAGTGCGCTCAGTTTAAGGCGGAAGGGAGAGAGGCGATAGTCGTAGAGTTTATCCCATTTAATGAAAAATTACAATTTGGTCCCTCAGTTCCCATTTTCTTACAAATAGGTCCAAAATTCTTACACTTAGGTCCAAAATTATTTCTTTTAGATCCAGAACAGCTTTAGTTCTTAATATAAAAACTAAAGCTTCAAGGCCGAATACCACTTGTGATGTTTCGGCTACTAATACTCGACTTGGCAACCAAGACGTCAGACTTACAATTTTTTCCTATGATGCCCGTGGCCGAAGATAGCGGAGAGTGATCGTCGGGTGATATCCTAAAAGAAAAGAATCACTGAGGCAAATTGCCGCTCCTGGCAGGCTTCTAGGCCGAATAATGAGTGGTGAGAGAGGCAGAGGAATGAATCATTCCACATCGGAAAGGGAGATAGATCCTGAGCTGTATAAATAGATAATGTGATCTCAAATAATAGAGATGCCTTTTGGGGTGGTAAAACTGTGAAGCTAATGATAGAAAACTTCATAGTTAAATATGCTTGAGCTGGAGTAGTACTGGGATGGGTGACCTCTTGGGAAGTACTCAAGTACGCAATTCCCTAAAGCCAAAGCGGACAATACCTCTATGTTGAGATCACAGGATGTTACAATATAGTATTAGAGCCGACCTCCTGCAGTACGATGTAGTTCGAGAATGAACCAGGCGGAAGCTGGTAGGCCTGTGATGCCCGTAGCCGAAGATGACGGGGAGTGATCGCCTGATGATATCCTAGGAGAAAGGAGTCACTGAGGTAAAGTACAGCTCCTAGCAGATTTCTAGGCTGAATAATGAGTGGTGAGATGGGCACAGGAATGAAATCGTCCTACATCGAAAAAGGAAGGAGATCCTGAGTTGTATAAGTAGATAATGTGATCTCAAATAATAGAGACATTTTTTGGGGCAAAACCGTGAGGCTAATGATGAAAAACTCTGGAGTTAAGCATGCTTGAACTAGAGTTGTACTGGGATGGGTGATCTCCTGGGAAAGTACTCAAGCATGCAATTCTCTAAAATAACATCCTGTAATCTCAATGTAGAGGTATTATTCGCTTTGGCTTTAGGAAATTACGTGCTTAAGTACTTCCCAGGAGATTACTCATCCCGGTACTACTCCAATCCAAGCATGCTTAACTATGAAGTTTTTCATCGTTAACCTCACAGTTTTTCCCCAAAAGACATCTCTATTATTTGAGATCACATTATCTACTTATACAACTCAGGATTTTCTTTCCTTTCCGATGTTGGATGATCCACTCCTGTGCCCCTCTCACCGTTCATTATTCGGTCTAGAAGCCTGTCAGAAGATGCACTTTGTCTCAGTGATTCCTTTCTCTTAGAATTTCACCTGACGATCACTCCCCGCCATCTTTGGCCAGGGGGCATCACAAACCCACCAGCTTCCACTTGGTTCGTCCTCGAACTACATCGTACTGCAGAAACCTAGCTCTAATACCATATTATAACATCCTATGAATTCAATATAGAGGTATTATTCGCTTTGGCTTTAGGGAATTGTATGCTTGAGTACTTCCTAGGAGGTCACCCATCTCAATACTACTCTAGCCCAAGCACGCTTGACTATAGAGTTTTTCATCATTAGCCTCATAATTTTACTCCAAAGGCGCCTCTATTATTTGAGATCACATTGTCTATTTATACAGCTCAGGATCTCCCTTCCTTTTCGATGTAGGACGATTCATTCATATGCCCCTCTCATCACTCATTATTTGGCTCGGCCTAGAAGCCTGTCAGGAGCCACACTTTTCCTCAGTGATTCCTTTCTCTTAGGATGTCACCCGGCGATCACTCCCCGCCATCTTCGACAACGGGCGTCACAGTTTATGCGCAGCAGGAAAGTTTGCTCGAGTCTTCCGTTGAGTCTACTTATGCAATAAACCATCCATTCACCTAAAACTTAGAAAACATGGACCTTGGAAGGAGATGCAAGATCTTGTATTTTCCCTTTCCTAAGGTTGCTGTCTACTCTCTAGTAACATAGACGAATACCCTCCTTAATGCCAGAGAGTTCATGATCGCTTTGTTACTTCTTTATTCTTTGGAAAAACAATTAATTACTATTCTTCATGACAGGAATTAATTGCTCTATGGATGCCATTGAATTTTGATGATTACTTTTATTTTGAGGGATGCTTACATTCCCAAATTACTGTGATGGAAAAGTATGCTTCATGGCCATCATAATTAAAGAAAGTATAGAGACAACATGCTGAGTAGACAACAGTTAATGGTTTCTTGATTCCGCTATCACATATGATAACAGTTCCCATAAAATTTCCTTCATACGCATGCATTATATCTGCTCTTTGTTTTCCAATTTTGGCAATGAAGAATATTTTAAATTCCATTTACCTTTTTTAAGAACCAAGAATAAGAACCCGCTTTTATTTTATATTCATGGCTTGAAACTTACAAAAAAACTTGCTTTACTTGTCTAACTTCAGTCAAGTTTGTCGAGGGACTTGCACATATGTAAAAGCAGCACTGGGCCTTCATTCTTTTATGACAAGTCCACCCACGAGGAAATAATAGAGAAAACAGTTGGTTTATCTTTGAAAAGAATAGAAAAAGTGGGAAGTCTTCCCTGCGGCTGTTGTGAAGCTAAGGGTGCAATCCTGTGTGGCACTTGTTCAGGCTCAGGCTTATATGTTGACTCAATACTAGAGAGCCAGGGGGTCATTGTGAAAGTCAGGTGTTTAAGTAAGAATTTTATGATCTTTCTCAATTATTATTTTTTAGGTAAATTGCTTAGAGGTCTCTGAGGTCTTAAGATTTTGCATACTGGTCCTTGAGCTTTGCTGCCATGCCTCACCTGATAGCATGTCTAGTCCAAGTTGATGGAAACCTTTAAAGGATTTTCACTCTTGCAAAGTTAAAAAAAAAATTCTATCAATATTTATAAATTCATTTGGTGAGATCATATTGATAGGTGAATAAATAACTTTACGGGTGAAATAAGAATTTCAATAAATTTAATGTTGCAGGTAGTGAAAAGACCGCATGGTAATAAAACATTAACCTCAAAGACCTACGTATAACGATTCAAAATTCATAGATGACACATAAAATCTCCAAGACCTTAGAGAGACCTACTGTTGCTTCAGAGTCTATACTCATTAATTCATTTTGATGTTTCTGATAATGCAGGTTGTGGCGGCAGTGGAAACATAATGTGTTCCTCGTGTGGAGGGAGAGGCCATACTGCAATTATTTAAGCAGGACTTCTCTGGGTGCTCTTCCTTTTATGCATTTCATTTTCAACATTAGTACCTGCTCTCTATTTTGCTTTTCTCTTCTTGCATTCATGTTTCTTTAAGTTATATGTGAGATTATAGAAACCAATAAAATAAAATTCAACAAAATTGATTCTAAATTATTAAGATAAGGTTAAGGGTGATGATGATCTATGTTGTTTTTTTTTATCATAGTGAACCAGAACATGATTAAAGTTATAGTCCATAGCATTGATATCGATTAATGCAATTGATCATATGTTTTGTGACATTCAAATTCATTCATATGTTACAAAAATGAAGTTGCAATTATTTACAAGTTAACAACATATGATGTTATTTGTAACCATATAAACATTTATTTGGATTTAAATTACAAAGATTGCTTATATGGTTGATTATTTCTGTAAAAAAAATCATGAAAGATGTAAAAATTTACAATAATAATAATAAATTTTCAATCTCAAGCTAGTTGGGTTCAATTTCAAATACATGGATTTTCTTTTCCATTCTAACTCCTTGTAAAGCAACACATGATTTAGATCTCAAACTTGCATATAAAGGCTTCTATTAGTTGATACAACAACAATAAATTTTTTTTTCTCATTAAGTCACTTATATGAATTTTATTTTTTTCATTGCACTCTGTTAATTATCAAATTCTCATTTAGCCTTAAGTATGTAAGATCATTTATTATTATTTCTTGTGATGCTTTTTTTTTTGCCTGTCTTCCTTTTTTCCACATGAGTAAGCTGCAATAGCTTAACGTTTCCTACTAAAGCTTTAATCAACTTATGATTTAGAGGCTTTTATTGGTCAATAATACACATAAATCACATCTAATCCTCATTATACTTAGACACACACATATAATTTAGATATTATATAATGTTTTTTTTATAGAACATAATTAAATATTTTTTTATACTGAGTTAATCTATAAATATAATTAAATAGATTTTTATAAAACATAATTAAATCAATATGAAAAAAGAATAATTAAATAATTGACAATGACATCAATATTTCGTTTGTTTTGAAGTTAAAAATTAATCTGATTTAATTTTAACTTGATATATCATATCATACATAAAATTTAATATTAAAACTTAATTTTATTTCATATCCCTCATATATTTCAACATAATAATTAATTTAATATCACATTTTTCACATATTTCAACATAATAATTAATTTTATTTCACATAATTCATAATTTTTATTAAAAAATATCTTTATTTAAATTTAAATTTAATTTTATTAAATTTAATCTTACTCACATAATGGATTCTCCAAATTTGATTTTTTTTATAGCACTCCAAATATAAATTGACGCTTGAAAATTAGAAAAAAATTCAGATGCAGACACCCATCAAACGTACAAATTAATACAAAATTGATGAGAGCTAGAAAGATACTTTCAATGAATATTAGGTATGTGACACAAATTTTAATTAAATTTAATTCTAAAAAAATATTATCTTCTGACAAATGACGTGCATTTTTAAAGCAAAATGAAAACAAAATTATGATATATATAAAAAAAAATAAGTTCAATGCATTTAAATTGCATAGTTGCACAAGCTCCTAATGATGTTGGAATTAAGAATGACAGGATAAATGAGGGATCTTACATATCTTATTTGGTTGAAAGATGAATTTTAATAAGGAAAGAGAAAATAATTTATTTTATAAAATTAATGAAAAAAAATTTATTTTAATATTAAAAGGTACGTAGGATGTGAAATAAAGTTGATTTTAAGATTGAAATTTGTGTTGGATGTGAAATAAAATTATTAAAATTTATAATAAATTTAAAATATTATTAAGATATTTTTTTGTCTATTTTTGGGCTCATGCCAAACAAGGCTTCAATCCATTTGTTAGACTACATAGCATTAAACTCTTATAAAAAAAACGTTTGTTAGTGCAATCATATGCCGAGGTGCTCCCCATTATTGGTTAGAAACTTAGAATAATGCAGGCCAATAGTGTCAAAATTATGGGAGAGACTAATTCCACCTCATTTAATACGAAAAAAATAAAAAAAAAACTCGATGTAAATGTGATACAACTCTTTCGATTCTCATTGGAGAAAATTTGAGTTTTGTCAAAAAAAAAAAGAAAAAAAAGAAAAGAATGCTTTGATGACAATCAATTCTGATAGATCAACTAAATTTAAACAGATTCTCCTATCACTCAATTAAAAATAACTTTACAAACAATCAACTCACCAAAATGCACAAGGCCTGAACAACTAAAAGAATAGTATGAAACATTCCACCGCAAGCCCACCTTACATAATACAAGCAGGCACAAGCAGGCACTGTTTGGTAATAAGAAAAAAAAAAAAAATTGGTTGAAATTTTTAGTGATTTTTAAAAAATATGTATGATGTGAAATAAAGTAAGTTGGTTATATTAAAAATTATGTATGATGTGAAATAAAGTTAATTGATTTATTGAGAATTGTGTTGGATGTAAAATAAAATGATTGTTTAATGTTGAAATTTGTGTGAGATGAAATATAAAATAATTTTTTAAGTTTTTTTAAAATAAATTTAAGATTTTAGTCATGGGTAATTTTAGCCATAATTTTTAGTCCATTACCAAACAGGGCCAAAGGCAGACTCCTTTCGTGCAATGAGAGGTGTTTTCTAAAATGTGACTCACTGTTCTCGTTGTGCATAGTAGATTTGGGGATCAATCCAAACAAATCCTATTGCAGCCATTATCTTCTCGGGTTCTTGTATGCATAACACCCCATATTTCTTTTGACAATAATTTTGTAATAACTCAAAAAAAAAATTCAGTTTTGTGTGTACACTTTTGATCTTAGAACATATTCGCACAATATTACCTAGCATTCTAATAAAGCATGTACTATCATGCGAAACATATTTTAACTATCCATTAATTTCTTAGGTGGGATTAAAGATTTGTGGTGGTGGTTATCAAAAGCATTCTTCAACCATATACTACTATGCTAGTATATCAATGCAACTTTAATTCAACTAATGCTTCACTTATATGCATCTACCACTTTTTTCTACAGTTATGTTTGTGTTATAGCCAAAATATTAAGCAGAGAACACCAATGATGTAAACAATGCACCATTGTACATGCTATAAATTTCAAGCAGAGAACACTAGATAATCTTTTCATCCATAGGAAGACTCAATAAGTTGGTGATCAAGATAATGTTGCAAGCAATGAACAGAAGTGAAGAGTTTTGAAGCAGATAACCTGTTTTTGATACTTATGAAACAGTACTAACCATAACCAAACACTTAACCACTAGCTTATCTTTCGAACGACAACCCCGACGTGAGATGCAGCTTATGAGAATTTTCAGGAAAAACACATGGAATAGGAAAGGACCTCAATAGCTTCCCAATATATCTACCACCAAACAGTATCAAATCTTTTCAATCTTGTCAGCTTTCACAACAGGGTTCTCCTTAGCTATAGCCTCCCGACCAGCAGCCTTGTAGTCGAATGAGCATTCATGAGTCTCGGGAAACCGATGAGATGAGCAGAATGTGCTACCACATCGACACATGAACCCTGTCAAGCCCACCTTCTTCCTGCAAAGCAAGCACCGACTTGGTTGTTGCTTCTTATTATCCTGGTTTGAAAGTTTTTCTTCGACATTTTCAACAATTTTCACCTTATGCTTCTCAACATGCTCTTGGGCTGGTTCGGTTATAGTAGAAGATGATGTTGCAGCAGGAGGCTTCATTGTTACCAACGTTTGCTGCTTCATGACATGGTCTCTATAGCATTTCGAGCAAAGATTGTTGGTCATCGCACTACCAAAGAATCCACAATTGTTTGCACAGAGAACTGGTGCTTCACTATTCTGGTATTCGGTCTCATTGACCTCCTTCATCAAACCCTCCGGAGCCATTATTAACAAATAAATAAGAGGGAATGAACAAAAATGATTAGTAATCAAGACCTCACAGCCACCACAGGAAGAGGCAAACACAAATCTAAATCCCTCTTCTGCTGATATTTCCAAGGTCAAATGAGGTCCTGAATCTGAATCTTCCTTCTAAATTCACAATTTTTGGACAATATAGATATAATTCTTCTTGTTGACAATCACATGGAATGAAAATTTAATTATCTGCAATAGAAAAAGTTCAAAAATAAACATAGCATTAACATACATTTGTGTCACTTAGCATAAGAAGTCAAAATTGTAACAGAAATGCAAATGCTAAGATAGATGGATAAGTGCATCATATTAGAAATGATTATATAAGAGAGAGGGCATGTGTGACACCTATAGAAGAAAAGATGAGTAAGGAACATTTAAGGTGGTTTAGCTAAGTCCTTCACAAACTATAGAACCTATACATGAATGTGAGAGCACCAAATAGTTATGTCAGAGAAAAGATCATAAATAATCTCGTAAATCATCATTACACATAAACCTGACTCCCACTCACATAAAATGTTGGAGAAGAGAAATCCAAGTAGTGTGCCCAACTAAGATTTTGTTGGTACTGGTATTGTGTCTTTTCATCAAACAGATTAGCTGCCGTCAGCAAATCAAACCCAAACATAACATTACTTTTAACTAGGTTACTTTAACTTGGTTAAGTAAAAACTCAAATAGTGAATTAATATTCTGAGATTTGTGTAAGATGTGAAATAAATTAATCTTCAACTTAGGATGTGAAATAAAAATACTTTTCATGTATAAGATGTTATTTATAGTTGACTAACATATAATTAGCTTTCATATTGGGACACATGTATGATGCAACATTTGAAAGTTAATTTTAATACGGTTAATGTAAACTGGCAAAACATATACACAAACCTAAATGATGTATTCCCTAAAAAAAAGGAAAAAGCAAAAAAAAAAAAAAGAAACAAAAATCCAACCCAATTTTGTTGGCTTTTAAGACTACTATGACGGATCAAGCAACTATTTCCTGACATACGTTTGCGTTCTGTTTGTATTGATCAACTATAACATTCAAAAGTGCATAAACTCCTTTCCTTCTCATTGATAGAAACAAGATTAGAAGGGCGGGACAGTTCCCCTTCTCAAAAAAATTGATATCTAGCTCTGCTCAATTAGTTGGCTTTTACGACTATTATGATCAAGCAAACAAATACTTCTTGCAATATGGACCTAGCCTGAATGCAGATAAACGTCTATCCTTGTCATCAATAGAAACCAAAAGCAGAAGGGAAGGCCAGCTCCCTTCCTGAAAAAAAGAAAAAGAAATACATGAGGTCAGCCAGGTAGTCAAATGCTTAATTACTTTCTCGATATAGATGAGACACTCTAGTATTAGTTGGAAGAAAACAATAATTTCAAAAAATTTATCACTTTTTTAAAAAAGTATCTATGATGAGAAATAAAATTAGTTACATTAAAAATCATGTTGGATGTGAAATAATGTTTAATTTATTGAGAAGTTATGTAAAATATAAATAAAATAATTATTTAATATTTAAATTTATGTAGGATAAAACATAAAATAAATTTTTAATCTCTTTTTTAAATAAAATAAAGTTTTTAGCTATGGCTATGTTGCCATGGCTTTTTTTCCGTTTACCAAATACAGAGGCCTTGTTTAGCAATGGGCTGAAAATCATGGCTAAAATTAGTCATAGCCAAAATCTTAAATTTATTTTAAAAAAATTTAAAAAATTATTTTATATTTCATCCCACACAAATTTCAATATTAAACAATCACTTTATTTCACATCCCACACAATTTTTAATATAACCAATTCACTTTATTTCATATCATACACATTTTTCAAAAATAGCTAAAAATTCCAACCAAATCTTCTTCTTTTTTTATTACCAAACAAAGCCAGTGAACTACATCTACAACGTCGAGCACGATAGCATCTGCATCTACACTAGAACACAGCCAATCATTCAAGATAAAAAAGCATGAAATAATCACACAAACAATCTAAAACAACAGTAGCAACACGCAATAAATCAATCAAGGACCAAAATCACAGTGTGATAAATCCCGAATTATAACCTATAAGAACAAAATTCTCCTTTTTTGCAAAATAACGGATTTTCAATTTCAGGCATGGATAGTTATAATAAATCTAATAGAATTCACTGAAGAACATCAAAACTTGGAATTCTCGTTCATAAGAACTCAGAAAAGAAACTATGCGTTCATTGAGCAAAGTTGCATAATTTCCAAACAAAGAAACATAGAAAAATCCCACAGGAACTAAAATTTTGCCAATCATCCTGATTGCACGATTTTTCATCAAACCAAACCCAATCCTCCTCATTAAAACTGAAAAGCGTGGGAGCACAGGGGGAGAAAGAGGCTACCGGTAACCCTAAGCTGGGAAAGGAGATCGGTAGGAAGAGAAGATTATCGAAAAAGGGCTGACCTCGGCATCGCAGGAGGACGTCTCCTTCGAGAAAGAAACAAGCGAGAGCACGACGAAAGAGAGTTCTCATCTAGGGTTTTCTGATCATTACTTTTTTCCTTAGATAAGGGAGAGACTACCGCCTCCGTCGCTAACACGTTGGAGGTATTTTTTATTATCATTTATCAAATATTTAAATAGATAGTATTTATCTTTTCTGAGTGAAATTACGAAAGAGTCCTTGTAAGTGGGCACTTCTCAAAGCTAAAAAATTTAGTCATAATCTTTTTTTTTTATAATTAAAAAATATAAATTTTATTTTTAACTCCTATTACCAAGCTTTAATATGAAATAATCTCTTTATTTTATATTCTTATAACTCTTTTAATAAATTTATTTTTTATCTTATCTAAATTTTAATAAAACTAATTAATACATTTATAATAATAAAAAGTAAATTTTGATTAATTTTATTATTATTTTTTAATATAATAACACTTAACTAAATATGGAGATTTAAATAGTATTAATAACTATCAAAATTAAAACTTGTCCTTATTATTAATGACTTTTTTATCATTCAAACATTAAAAAAAAAAATTTAGTTATGTTAAAATAGTCTAGCTAGAGATTAGGAAAACGCTATTTTGCAAAAGATTTGATATTATATTTAAATTTGTTGAAATAATTACAGAGATTCACTCAATGATCACATCGTATGTGCGGGCAAATTTAGTTGATCAATGTCTTTGAATTTCTTGAAGAATTTTAATGAAGAGCGAAACAGTAGTCTGCAGGTTTTCAAAGCTACTTTTCATCCAAACAAAATTTAAGTTTGAAACTACTTCATTTATCTGAAATCGATTTAAATTTTGAATACGATTCTATTTATTTTAAATCTAAGGCTGCGTTTGGTAAAGCTTTTTGGTATGAAAAAGTGCTTTTTCATAAAGCTAAAAGTTAAAAATTGTGTTTGGTAAAATAGCTTTTAAACCGTTTTCAGCTTTTAAAAAGCTGAAAAACAGCTGTACGAAAAAGCTGAAAAAAAAAGCTTTTTGAAACAGTGATTTTGCTCTAATTATTTATGGACAGAAATACCCTTAATAATATTTTAAATCCTAAATTTTAAACTATAGAATTCAAAATCGGCTTAAAGTAAAACTTGGCAAAAAAACATTAAAAAAGTTATTATATGTGATTACAATTTTTCAATTTTTTAACATATACTATATAGTTGATTAAATTTTTTTGTAAAGAGAAAAATAATACAAAATTTAACTCATAGCAAATATATTTTATAATATATAAGATAAATATTTATTTATTTAAAAAATTTATAAATAATATGCAAATAAACTATAAAAAATATAAATATATATATTATAAAATTAATGGCATATAAATTTAATTATTTAATAGAATAGATTAATTATATCCATTTATAGAATAACATATAAAAAAAGTATTTAAATTAAATGTCTAATTGGGCAAAATAATAATATTTTAGACAGCACAGCAGATTAACCAAACAGTTCTGCTTTTGATCGTAGCTTTTAACAGTGGTTTGTCAAACATATAAAACAGCTTTATTTAACAGCACTTTTTTATACAGCTATATAGTACAGCACTTTTTCATATAGCACAGCAATGCCAAACAGAGCCTAAATCTGCTGTAAAATAGGTCCCATGAGATTTGAGTAAAAAATAATTATTAAAAATATATGTATTACGTAAATTTAACTGTCTGTAATATTTAATATTGTGATATTGTTTATTAATTTATATGGTATGCAAAATAAAATTATTTTTTATTAATTTATATATTGTTAAATAAAATTAATTGTAATGTGAATATTTATACAAAATGTAATTATGAAAAAAATAAAAAATTGATTTATTATTTTTTGAAGTTTTACTTCTTTCGCCGCGGCCAAGCGCGCAGCCACAAATCCATTCTTCTGTGATCCAAAATCCCTTCTTTCTCAACCACCTCTATTTCCCTTCCCCTGCCCATCAATGGGCTTCCTCATACCCTCTCCGCCCTCCACAGTCCACCATTTTTGGAGCTCAAGCCCTAAGAAGCCGAGCAGTAAAGCAGAAGGAAGAAGCAGTCATGTCCTTAGCTTCCATCTCCACCCCATCCCTCCGCTCATCACCTCCACTTACAAGATCAAAGCCCATCAGGCAAACCCTAGCCGGCTCTCTTAATGTCTACTCAAATCTGTTACTAGAGAACTTCATCGCAATTTCGGAGCCAAAAGCGTTAGTCTGGGGGAACCAGCGGTCCAGGAATGTCGTTTCTTTCGTCGTTGGGGCTTCATCGGCAACGGAGTCTCAGTCGTCGAAGTCTGAAGGCGGTGAGGAAGGAGGAGAGGAAGGGAAGTACGAGGAGTATGAGGTCGTGATTGAGAAGCCTTATGGGTTGAAGTTTGTCAAAGGAAGTGATGGGTCAGCTTACATTGATGCCATAGCTCCAGGGAGCTCCGCAGATAAAGCTGGAAAGTTCTCTGTTGGTGACAAAGTCATGGCCACCAGGTTTAGGATTCTCTCTTAATCGACAGTTGATTCAACTTGAATACTTTGCGCTTTCTTTTTGTTGCAATGAACCAGACAGATTCGCTTTTGTAATCTTTCTGATAATGCTCTAAAGTTATTCCTCCATTGAGTTTTCTTGATGGAGAAGAGAAACAAGTGAAAATAGTTATATTTGCTTCTTTTTGATACGGGAGTGTAAATATGTCTTGATTTTGGATGACACGTTAGCTTTAGAATGATGAACTTTGTTCGTGATGATAGTATTTCACACATTATAATCAACAAACCCTATTCGCTTTTGTGCATTTATATTCTAAAGAATGAAATTGAATGTTTTGGGCCAAAAAGAATTCCCCGGTGATGAGGTTGAATGATAAAACTATGAGAATGTTGTGGTAAACATGTTATAATACTAGAAGATGATTGTATTAGAGGAAGTCTCAGAGTAACGTATAAATAGAAATATAGAAAATAGACTTTGGTAGTTTAGCATTAGCAATCTGGAGTTGACATGTGTTCCCTAAATTAGTGTACCATGTATAAGAAGACAGATGTAAAATGTCAGCATTTTTGCAAATAATTTTACAAATTATAATCAGTACATATATAGTACTAAGCATGAATAATTGCCAAAGACTGAATCATGCAGCCAATCCACATTGTTGGGTAAGAGTATTGATGATGTGATTGATCGGATGCACATACATAGGAATCGTGTGTTAAGTAGAAGTTTACACCATTTATATTTGATGATTAATGAAAGGACACATGCAAAGAAAATAATGCATACCAATGTCTTTTAGTGATTCGGCAAAATTATGCATATTGCACCACATAGTAAACCCTTTGCTAGGTTTTCCCAAGCTTTACTTTCACTAACGAGCCTCTAAAGCTTGCCCAAGCTGTACGTTCACTCCAAAAAAACACTCAACAAACTTGTGGGTCTTCTCCAACTTAGGACGATTACAAGAAGAAAGAAAACAAGAGTACAAAATAAAATAAAGAAGAAGAGAGAGAGAAATGATTATTGATTTTTTCAATGAAGATCTCTCTTGCTTATAAAAAGAGTATGACAGGACACTTCTTGAATCTTCTCTTTGATGCGTAAATACTCCTTTGTTGGCTTTCCTTAGAATTTTTGCTTGGAGTGAAAGTGGTGAGGCTTAGAGAAGTTGTTGTAATGGATTAACAAGAAAGCTTAAGTCTAAGACTTAAAAAACATGTAATTTTTTCAAAGGTGTAAATCAAGACTTCTAGAGGCATATATATAATCTTAACCATGTGAGCAATACTTTAGAAGACCAAAATTTCAAATAAATAACCTTTTTTGGCCATTGGAAATTCAAACAATACAAAATGTGGTAATTAAGTTCAACAAGTGAGACTAAGAAAATATTTTAAATTAGGAGTTTGATTCAAGACAGAAACTTTGAAATAAGTTATTGCTCAAAAGCTAGAGGTGCCTACTTTCTAACAAAGAACCAGATCATTTGGACATGTTTATAAAGGCCCTATTTGGCGTAAGGACCAAAATCAGGACCAAAATAGTATTAGTTTAAAAAATAATAATAATAATAATAATAATAAATAAATAAATTTTTATTATTTTTACACAAATTTTAATATAAAAAATATTATTTTATTTTACATACTCAATTATTTTTAATAAAATTATTAACTTTATTTCACATCCTATACCAATACTCAATTCAAGTATTTTATTCTTGGATGTGAAATAAAATTAATAGTTTTATTATTTTTTATAATAAAATTTGTATAGAATGTAATAAAAATTTATTTATTATTATTATTATTTTTTAAACTAGTATTATTTTGGTCCTCGCATCAAACATGACCAAAATATTATAATTGAATCAATGGCATGCACCAAACAATGCTTAATGCAAGACAACTGCAGATAGAAATGATTCAAATTAAATTCTAAAAATATGAAAAGAAATAGGTATAGACAAAATATATATTACTCGAAAGGTGTCCCCTTGCCCATATAGTGGAATTCTGATCTTTTTTTATGGAAAGAATTCTGATCATTTTAAATTGGGAATTCTAATAATATGATGTGGAGTGTGACTCTCTGTCTATATGAGGGGTGGATTGAGGAGTGTATATATTATATATTCATGTAATCACGTTATTGGAGTGATTGATAAAAAAATATGAATAAATTAGTAAGCTGTGATACGAAGGGAAGACGACGAGAGGATTGAAATAAAAAATTCTGTGTGTGAAATGAGGGACCCTATAGTTCAAGAACTAGGAATGAGTGCCTATAAGAACATGTGAAATCTAGCGTGAAGGAAACAAGAGCACACATGAAAGTAAATAAAATATGAGTTTTGGAATACAAAGTGACAATAATATGAAATGCGATGGTGGATGGAATAAATTCAAAGATAACCCATTCGATGCATTCCCAAAGTGACAAATATCATTTTTGATAACATAAACACGTTACCCGGACAGTATATTCGATATCCTTTCCAAATATTAATTCTTTTATAAAATAAACTTATTAGATGTCCTTCTTTATACAGACAACACCTTTGGAGTCCTTAATGACACTTCTATCGAACCGTACATGACTTAGAAAAATCAATTTTCATTTATTCATTATCTCTATGTCTATTCATATTTTATCATTACACCCATATATTACCAAATGACAAATATGCCCTTCCTATACTACATCAAATAAAATAAAATTAATAACTAAAATGATGTAGTTACTAACTAAAATAGAACAACTAAAATGTTGAAAATAAATAACCATTGGATTATCAAAATAGTAGGCTATCATCCACAACATTGAGTTAGTGGTGGTTTGTATGCTCCTACATTAGTGGGTGATAATTAAAGAGTTTAAAACTTATAAAATGTATTTAAATCAATAATCATGAAATTGAAGCTCCATAGAAAAGATAAAATTAAATATTTAAGGGTGACGGCTTAAAGGGAAAGGATGAAATTGGTAAGATTGGGTCAAGGTTGATTACTAAACAAATCTAAAACTCAAATCTAAGGATTTTTTTGAGCATAATGCATCAAATAAAGATTAAGTCAGAGCTTTACTATAACTATGAAAAATATAGCCTTAAGTATTATCCTCACAGCTTCATTTTGGTAAAACCTACCATCATGTATTGTTTGCTTCCGCTTCATGATCTCTTCTTTATTCAATGTGTAATATTGATATGTATAAAAATTGTAAGCAAAATATTTGTAATTAATCTTTTAAAAATCTTGGCACAATTTTTCTTAAGTTTTTTATATGTATCTCTGAAAAATATAGCCTTAAGGATTGATCAACTTAGTTCAAAATCTTGAGACAACAGTGTGATATTTTATCGTAAAATTTTAATGTTAAATTCTTGGCGCAATTTTAAAACTGAAATAGAAATTAATACTAATTGGGTGTTATAAATGTTCAAATAATAGAAAACTTGCATTATGTGATTATGTTAGTGATTGGGAACTAGAGAGGGAAAGAGGAAGAGGAAGAGGGAAACAAGGAAAGCAATAGAAGATTTGGAGAGAATAATTTTAATATTTTTCTAGAGCTGTTTAATACAAAAATACTAGGTCTATGTATAAAGTTCTCCTATACAATAAAAGGAAATATGCCATAATAGCAAAAGAAAATAACTTAAATGAAATAAAATATTGCTTAAATAACTAAAATATTTAAAAGTAAATTTAGTAAACTAAATAATTCTCCATTAATATTTATTTCTAGCCTTTCTTGTACCTGGAGTATTTGAATTTGAAATCATGCAAATAAATAGCCAAATCTCCATTAGTCCCCCCTACTTAAAAAAAGCTCGGCTCCATCGATGTGGACCGTAAGTAGGATTTCAAGAGAAATGGGCTCAATCATCGACTCTTGTCCTCAATAAATCATGTAGTATCAGAAACTGGATGCCCTTCCACTAACAAGATAACAATGGAGTCCACCATTTGCAGTCCACATTAATTCATTATCCATTTGTAGCAGTAATCTCACCCACCCTACGGGAATGGAGGAGCCTTTCGGAGTGAAATATTTGTAGGTGCAACTAATTGGAATGGAAAAGTTGCAGGCGTTGAGAGGGTTCACAATGGTGGCTGAGGCGAGCAATCAGGCCTACTGTCTCGGCGGGTTTCGCGGGCTCTTTAAGCTCGACGGGGCCTTCTAACAAGCTAAGTGGCACACACATAGGGCAAGCAAGTGGGCAAGCAAGCTAGGCCGGTTTGCGGAACAAGGATTAAGCACCTAGGGCAGGTGAGCCGACGAGCCGGGCGGGCAAGTCTAGCAAGCCAGTCGGACGAGCAAGTATTAGTCAGGATGACCGCACAACGGGCTCTACGATTTGGTTGCGACTGCAGGACTGATGGTCCCTGCAAGTATGTAGGGAGGCGACGAAAACGTGCTGATGAGCGATGTGGTACACTAGATGAAGGTTTGGCGAAATGCAGGGCAATGGATGGAGGTGTGGTGAAGGTGGTGCAGTAGTTGCCTGACGATTGCAATAGAACTTTCGACTTTGATATTAATTAATGTAAAACTAGAGAGGGAAAGAAGAAAAGAAAAATGAAAAGAGGGAAAGAAGTAGAGAGGAGATTAGAGTGAATGATTTTATAATTTCATTAGAGTTGTTTAATACAAAAACATTAGACTTATTTATAGGTTCTTGGCCCATACAATAAAAGAAAATACATCATAATAGCAAAAGAAAATAAATAAAATAACATCTTGCTTAAGCAATTAAATTTTAAAAGAAAATTTAATAAAAATAATTCTCTTCATTAATATTTATTTCTCGCCTTTCTTGCAACTGGAGATTTTGAATTTGAAATCACACGAGTTGAAGCTAACTCTCCATTAGTTATACAACCCTTGTAGATATTGTTTTAGAAGTTAAGACTTTGTTTGGTTGGGGTAAAATCCTCCAAAAATATTTTTATCAATATTTTATATTTATTTCACATTATACATAAATTTAACTTTATTCACATCATATACAAATTTCAATCTTAACAAGTAATTTTATTTCACACACATATTCTAATTAAGAAAATTTTATTTTTCATCCAACACAATTTTCAATGATAAAATAACTTTATTTTACATCATAACATTAAAATATAATGTTTTTCTTTCTATTTCAAAAACCTCTTCAAATATTTTTAAAATATATTCCAACTAAATGAGGCCTAAGACTCTAAATTTATTTTTAAAAGCTTTCTCTAGGATCCAAATGAAATAAATTCACATGAATGCATGAGCATCAATGGAGAATTTGGATTGTCAACTACTTATTATAGGTTTACATTTAATATTTCTCTCATTCACGGCTCCTTCAATGCTTGCGCATAGTACATGATTTGAACTACATGACTTGTGTATTCATGCAGTGCTGTGTTTGGTAATGAGATATGGCCAGCAGCTGAATATGGGCGTACAATGTACACAATCCGGCAAAGAATTGGTCCTCTTCTTATGAAAGTGCAGAAGAGATATGGTCTGTTCCACACATTACCCAAATTAGTTTTTCGTATTGATTTCGCTTAATTTTGTGCTTACATAAATTAGCATAGCCAATGGTTTGTTGAAGAAATTATACATTAGGTTCCATTTGCCACCCTTGCACTTTGAGTGGTCTTCTTTTTGTGAAATGCAGAAAATGGATATTGTTAGTTAATTGTCCCAAAATACTTCCTTATAGTGATTCCTCGTGGTTTTATATTTACTAAATTAGCATAGTGGTTTGATGACGTATTCCTCTTAATGATTTATCTACCTTTACTTTTGGAGGTCCTGTTCTTATGAAAAATTGAGCACGTGCTGAAAAAAAAAATTTGATCAATTCAATACCTTGACAATGTTACTTCTCATTGTGATTTCTTATGGATTTTTTTTATTACTCTTACTAACTTAGCATAACTACTGTCTTTGTGAAGAAATGATAGTTTAAATACCTTATATTGAGTTATCAACATTGATTTGAGCTTATTTAAAAAAAAACATTGATTTGAGAATTTTGTCTTGGCTATTGATGTGCCTCATAAACCTTCTGGTCCAGGAAAGTCAATTGATACTTCTGAGAGTACTGAGAAAGAGATTATTAGAGCTGAAAGGAACTCAGGTGTTATTAGCAACAAAGTAAGGGAAATTCAGGTATGGATCTATACTTGGTAGACTTGCTTTCTTCTGAGAGCCTGATGTCTCAAATTTTCTTCAATGGAAAGCTTTCTTAAGTTACCATTCTGATGTTGAAAAAGGGAGAGGAAATAGAAGAAGTGATTTTGAGCGGGAAGGGTGAAAGGGAGAGGAAATAGAGGAAGAGAAAGAAAGGAAAGAAGAAGAGGTAGAAACTAGATAGAGACAGATGAGGAGTGAGGATTGGAAGATTGAGAGAAAAAGGAAGAAAAGGAGAACAGGGAGAAAGGAGGGGAGAGAGGAGAGAATTTTTAGCTCACTTGATCATAAACTAAAAATTACGAAAGCAAATTGAGCTCTAAATAAATTTTTTGCCAAACTATAAAACTAAGACTATTTCAAACAAAAAAGCATAGACTCTGTCGACTAGCTTGCAAACATGATTTTAGAAAATATGAATCAAGTTTTGGGATGAAGATGAAGGCTGATAGAAGCGGTGATGTTACTGATATATTCATTTCTTTAGTGCAATGGATGCCACATGTTTAATGTCGATCGACAAGAGGTGAAGTCAGGAAAAGATGGATCTGTTGAAGTTAGCAATACTCAAATTAGGTCAGGCCAGGCAATGTAGAAGTGGATGCTAGGGATTTCTTTGATGGCATTTACCAATTCGAAGAGGTTTGATTAGTAGGTGTTATATTTTTAAATTAACTAAGACATTGTTTGATATTAAAATACTAAGAAAAGTTTTATTTTTTATTAATTTAAATAGATAAAAAAGATTTATTTTGCATCCTACATAAACTCCTACATTAAACTGCTTTATTTCACATCCTACATAATTTTCTATATATTAATTAACTTTATTTTATATCCTATACAACATTTATATAACTAATTTTATTTCCCACCATAAATGTTTTTTGAAATAAACCATAAATTTTTTCCTTCATCACTTTTTTTAAAATAGCAAACAGTTACTTAATGTTTGATACCGATGGATGTAGAACGAAAAGTGTTAAAGGACAAAAAAATAGAAAAAAAGGAAAGAGAGGGAATAAGAAACGTAAGAAATTAGATTAAAAGAGAAAGAAGATGAGAGAGAGAAAAGGTCCAAAGGAGTAAGGAGAGAGGAACAAGAGAACTGGGAAAGAAAGGGGAGAGAGGGAGACAAGTAAATATATTTTATTCATTTTATCATAAACTGAAAATTACAAAACCTTATTATGCTCTTAGTATAGAGTTTTCAGCTCATACATCAAAGAAAGCAAGTCAAATGAAATAACTTGCTACCTAAAACAATAAAGCAAAAACAAGGAATATTCCAAACAAAAAATAGGATTGTATAAATCCACTCTGTTTTCAAATTTAATTATTTAATATTGCCACATTTTTGCACAAAAAGAATTTCAGTTTAAAACTGCTCGGATCAATAGAAAAATCTTCATCATTCTTCTCCTATTGAAAAGAATGCCTTAGTCAAGTAGGTGTGGAAACATGATTTTAGGAAATATGACTTCAAAGTTTGACAAATAAGGTAGATGAAGTCACTGGCTGTGGAAGTGGATGTTGTTGTTGGTATATCATTTGCTTTGGGTTATGGATGAGCAGCGTGGAAACAATTGACGTGGAGTAAATTTCGACGAAGCAAGTAGCGAGGCGATGCGGGTGTGGACTTTGGGGCTTCTTTTGTGTCATTGACCAATTTATAGAGGATCTATTAACTGGGTCTAGTAAAGGTAGTAATTTGTGCTCATTTAAATTTACTGAAGCTTTGATACCAATTGATGTAGAAAGTGGAAGAAAATAGGCAAGGAAAGAGAAGACAAGAAATAACCAGAAGAAAAGGAAAAAACTGTTAGAAAGGGAAAGAAGAGGAGATAGAAGAAAGGATGAGAGAGAAAGAAAGGAGAAAGCGGAGGGGAACCAAAGAAGGGGTGAGAGAGAGAGAGAGAGGCTAAAATATTTTTAATTCATTTCATCATAGATTGAAAATTATGAATGGCAAACTTGGGCTCTTATATTGAACCTTTAACTATATATCAAGGGAAACAAATACAACAAACTTGCTTGCATGAACAGCAAAGCATAAACTAGCAATATTTCAAACCAAAAATAGAAATAGAAATTCCTTATGATTTAAAATTTGTTTTTTTTTTCATATTGTTACCTTTTTGCACCTAAAATATTTTAAAGTGAGATCACTCTCACCATGATCAAGTCAAATTTCCACTCCTTGTTAGTTTGCATTTTCTGCTTTTGTGGCGTGTCTGTGAAGCTTCTTTTCATCATCATCATTTTCAGCTTTAGGGTTGATTCATTCTTTGCCAATTACTCATGGATCGCCTAATTTATTTATAGTTCCATACTTCCATTAGATGATTAGGTTGGGAGCAAGATACTTTGATCTCTACATTTTGAGGCTATCTGTAATTTGGTGCTTTTATTGTCTTTGATTCTTCACTTTGATCTTGACAATTGTTATTAACCAATTTTTGATAATCTAGATGAATCTTTTCCTTCAACAATGTGCACTTTAAATAACTAATTACTCTTTTTCTATCCAACTAATGCAATGTAACTTGAAGTATCAAAATGATGGTCTTATAAAATTTGTAGGTATCAAATTAGAGCTGTAATGAACCAAGTTTTCAACAAGTTGCTCAATACTTGGCTTGATTTAAGCTTGATCATGTTTGTTCATTAACCTTAACCAGCATGCTTGAACATTTTTTTAAAAACATGATCATGTTTGATCATGTTTGTTCATCAACCTTAACTAGCATGCATGAACTAGCTTGAACATATTAATGCTAAACTCGTTTCTGTTCGTGAACAGTGCATATGAACATTGCCAACATTGCCATTTAAATCTCATTTATGGGCTTGATTAGAGGCTCATAATGGGCTTGATTAATATCACTTTTAGTATTATAATATAGATTTTAGTCATATTACAAAATTAGTATTGCTGTCTAGAAAGAACAAATTGTTTATCTTTCATAGTTATTTTTTCTTTCAATGGTAATTTAATTTAGTGAAACACTTACCTGTATTAGGGTGTTTTCTAACCATACATGCCATATATTTCATATACCTATCATGTTTAATGCACTTATTGACCTTTCAGGTCTTGTCTATTTCTTTTAAGAAATGTATTTTTAAAACTAGATGTAATAGGACGCATGTATAGCTATAAATAAATCGCTTGTACATTTTAAAAGATACACCAATGCACCTAAGTTAATCTCTTTAATTTCATGGTTGATCAATTATCCATAAATAGGATTGATTATTGAGCTTTTAGTATGATCTTGTGTAAATTGCCCAATAAAAGGCTCCATGTGAAACTCAAAAGTAGGCTTGGTAGGGGACTATTGTTTGTTCACAAATATGCTCAAATCAAGCTCAAGCCTGTTCAAAATGAATTGAGCTTGAGCTTAATAGTCAAAAGCCAGCTCATTTATGACCAAGATTGATCAATAAAATTTGAAACAAGCTTGAACATGAACACAACTAATCTCGGTTTGGCTCGGTCCATACAGCTCGATATCAAATATAGGTATCAAAGTTGAGGTAATAGTGGAACCGAGCTGCAGATATCCATAATATAGGGACCAATGAGCTTTCATCACTAATATAATTTCGCTGCCTTATCATACATTGTACGCTCTGCATTTTGGATGCCCATACTCTAATGTTCATATTCTTACATAGCCATTTCTTACACTTATCATTTCCAGTTTTATAAAACATATATCCTAAGCTTCTTATTTTTCCACATTCTATTGAAGTATGTGATTTCTTTAATGCCCAACTTGAGATACATGCAGTAAACCTATGCCTTTAACTTATGCTTCAGATTCAGAATTACATGCGCAAAATGGAACAGAAGCAGCGCAGGGAGAATGATCTCCGTGAGGGTCTGTCACTTTACAAGTATGCTCAGTTGACCCTCTCTAAAGTCATTATTCTGCATCTTAAGAACTGTATTTAAGTATCTAAATAAGGCCTATGGAATTAAAACCCGTACTTAATTTTTTGGTCAAAAGGAATGGCAAACATGAAGAAGCACTGGAGAACTTTGAGTCAGTATTGGGATTAAAGCCGGAACCAGATGAAGCCTCCATTGCAAACTACAATGTTGCATGTTGCTATTCTAAGCTTAATCAGGTAAATGTTTCAATTATTGAACATTATCATTTGACAGACTCCAAACTTATCTAGAAACATTTGGTTTTGAGTTGACGGTGAGTTGTGCCACATAATACACCAATGATGACTCTAACCACTAGCTCATGCTTTTGGGTCAATGTGCGTCCATTCGCTTGTCCATTGAGTCCAACTTGGGCCCCATTGATATTTTACCCCTAACAAGTAGTAATAGAGCCCGATGGTTCGATGGGAATCAAGTGGCTTATAATCGTGCTCCGATGGATTTGGCCTTACCGTGTTTGAGTGAAAATCCTATAGACGGTGATTCTCACTCTCTCCAAGTAGTTGAGTGGGCTTTTGATGAGAATGCATATTAGACCTAGACCTAGACCTAGACCCTAGATCCTAGACCCTAGAGGCCTTAGAGGCCCTAGACCCTAGACCCTAGATTTTTGTTCAACTGAACTTTTTTTTGTTTACATTCTACATCGAACCGAATTTTTTGTCAACCGAACTTGGCGACATCCAATAATGAGCAATTTGGAAACCGGCCCGAAGCAGGGAAATTTGGTAAATCCTGAACCTACTAAAAATGGGGCCAATTTGCCGAAGCGAAATATCTGGGTACATTTTGGGTCTGGCTATTGGGAATGAATCTCAGTGCCTACTGCTACCAGGGAAATCTTTTGGTGAATAAGTTTTTACAAGCCCATTATCACCAATATCCTATACATGAACTTCACAGGTACAAGCTGGACTTTCTGCACTAGAAGATGCCATGAAAGCAGGATTTGAAGATTTCAAAGTAAGTATTTAGTTGAAGCATTCAATTCCTCTTAAATATGGGCCATTATCTCTATTTCTCAGCCCTCATCAAGGGCTTGCAGTAAGCCAAATTCAAGTCCTTCAACTGTACTCGTACTAGAATGCCTTTCAGCTTCAAGTCTAATCTAACTTGAAATAATTGGATTTTAAGCTGACTTAAACTGAACTTCTTGTAAGAAATAATGTGGCAAATTTTAAGCTTGAGATCCCTACTTATTTTCTCAATGATATAACTGTGCCGAATATTGTTTTTAACATAATAATAACAATCACGAGCCAGCCTGAAAATATATTTCATGTGTACTACGCCTTACATGGAGCGAAACTCGATTTGACATGTCAAAAAGTTAAGCGAGTTTCAGATATAAATTGTCGTCTCATTTCTTTACTTCTCTCCTGCTGCAGAGAGCTCGCAGTGATCCAGACCTGGAAAATGTCAGATTATCTGAAGAATTTGAGCTTCTCATGAAGAAATATGATGAAACTTTCATCAATGAAAATGCCATCAATGCAATCAAATCCCTTTTTGGCATATTCAACAGAAACTAAGCACAAAAGTATTTGAATGAAGAGAAAAGCAGATATTTCTTTTTTTTTTTTTTTTGATAGCAAGGACTGAATATTTCAGATATTTCTTTTTTTGTTCACAGCTGATCACTCTCTGATGTTCCAACTTCTAAGAGAGTTATTTTCGTATGACTTTTGCTCAATTTGAAGCTTTTTCAAATCTTGCTCAATTTTAGTTCAGTTTGAATTGATTTAATTTTCTCATAACTTGAAGTCAGTTTGCTTGTAATGAAATGTGTATATATTTCTAAATTTTAAATTTAAATATTGTATTACATGTATATATAATGTATAAGATAATCAATGTACATGTGATACTAATAAAGAGTATTTTTTTGAAAGAAATCTGAGTTATTTATTTTGTACATTTAGGTTTCATTTGATTTGAATTTTTTTATAAGAAAAAAAATATTTTATTTTTTAAATTTAATAGAAAAAAATTATTTTAATATTATAAAATATGTGAAATAAAATTAATTTTAATATAAATTTTTGTATTGAAGGTAAAATAAATTTAAATTTTATATTTGAAACTTGCATTGGATTAGAAAAAAAACCTTGAATCAAATTAGCTTTTAACTTTGGGTAAATTGGATTCATCTCTTGTGGTTGGGAGGCCATTATAAATAAATTTTAATTTTGAAAAATCTTTATTTTAGTTTTTTAAAGTTTTAAAAATATTATAACTTTGGTCTTTCTTTTAAAATTTTTCATTTTTATTGGCTTATTTTGATTTAAACTATGAAATTTAATTATTTTGTAATTAATTTAAATTATTTATATATTTTAAAAAATTATTATATTATTTTATTCCGATTATTTTTTAAAAATTTAGAACTTAATTTCTTCTCGCTTTAAAAATTTTAAATTAAAAAAATAAATATTAATATTACAAAAATATATTTAGAATGTAATAATTTTACAGCATAATAATAACAAAATAATAATATTTTAATTAGATTCAAATAACAACACTTTTTGCCCAACACTCAGAATTTCACAGATTTAAATTGATGTTTTTGTAAAATTTAAAGCTAATTTATCACTCTCTTTTAACTTCAGACACCTAGATGCAATTTACCCTTTTAGTTTTAATAACATTATTACACATAACAATATGCTCTTTAGGTTTGAATAAACTGGAGACTCAACTTGAACTTGAATAATTGTTGGCCGAAAGGAGATCTCGAATAGCTCAAGCGAAGTCCATTTGGCGACAGTTCTTCTCCACTAGCTCTTCAACCCGGGCCTCCAAAGCGGCTTTCTCCTTCCTGAACTCTTCGATCTGCAGCGTCGCAACCTCCAGATCGCCTTCTTGCCTGGCACACTTCGACTCCAGGTTGGCGATTACCTTCTCCGCCTCTGAGGGCTCCAATCTTCGAAGCAGTGCCAGAGCCTCATCCACCTTTTGTTCGAGGACCGCCATTTGCTCCCTGCTCGCGACACGCTCTTCGATCTGGTCGAGGCGCCGGCAGATGTTGCGTGCGATAGAGTGTGCGATCGAACCTCCGGAGATGGCCCCCGGCTGAGCCATCCCCTTGGGGATGTCCGGGCCGGCCGTAGGTGCCGGAGAAGGTGGAACTGAGGCAGACGATTCACGGTCCTGCGCCGGCGTGCCGACAATCTCCACGGCAGGAGGAGCCGAGGGTTGCGTCACCCCAGCATGCCCGGCAAGCGGCGCTTTGTTGTCCGCCAGCGTGATGGTGTTCTCCATCGGTGAGATCATGCGAACTCCACCGGAAAGAGACCTCGGAGTGGCACGGGCAGCCCACCGCAAACTCCCAGCTTTGGCAGCAGGCCTTCCCGAACTGGAGAGGTTGATCCGAGGCCTCTTTTGGGCCTGTCGAACAGAGGGCCTCCTGGTTGTCAGTCTCTTTTCAGAACCAAGAATAGTCCCCAGTGTCGGCCCGCAGGCAATTTATAAGGTCCGGACACTTATGTGGGAGTCACAGAGGGAGGCACGCGCATCAATGCACATCACATCAGATTAACGGGGCGGCATGTTACACCTGGATCCACACCGGCATATCTGGAGCGTACACTTGGAGGTCTACGTGGCATCGACATCAGAGGAGTCGAAAAGGCACCTCCAGACGAAAGACGGTTGCCAAAAAACCCACGCCGAAGTACCCACGGTGAACTGCTCGTGCGAAACATAAAGTACAAGACGCCATGCCGCTTTTAAGAAACATGGACCACCTATTTTGTCCGCACGATCCATTCATCCAAGGTCGTGGCACGCCGACCTAATAGTTATCATTGGCCTGACGCCGAAGATGGAGACCATCCTCCAGTTTAGACTATAAACTCTCATTGTAACAAGGAAAAGGAGCTGGCCATTCTTTTGAGGCTCCCCTGCTTCACTCTCTCTTCTTCTCCTTCTCCCTTTTTGTGGCTCGACTCCTGTAAAAATAATAACTACATAGTGAAAATCCTTAAAAGCCGCCAGCATGGTGCCGTGGTCTTCCGCTTAACCGGTTTCCACGCAAAAAGTCTATCTTTTAATCTTCTGATTGATTTTTAGCCTCAACAGGTTAGAAAGCACAAGTCTCCAGCTATCTTCCTTATTTTTCTTTCGGCGATGAATTACTAGGGATATGAAATTGTGTCGATTTGCATTTCATGAACAAATAGGAACCTTATAATTTTATTGAATACATTCTTTTATATTAGCTTTGTCATCATCTACATGGTGGTAGATTCATCACCGTTGCTACTGCCTCGACTTTGGATGGAAGATCCCAATGAAGTATGCTATCCCAATGGCCAGGAAGAAACCGACTGAATACCCCACAGCAGTTGCTTCCCATGAGAGCCATTCATCACCTTCATCACCAGTATTACTCGAACCTTGAAGCCCCCCAGATGGTGATACTGATTTGCATTGGACGCCAATCTGAAACCCACAAAGATCACTGTTATTCACGTATGAACTTGGATCAGTCATCGCGCTCATCTGACCTCCAGTGGGTATCTGACCAACCAGCTTGTTGTTGCTTAAATCAAGCGTAGTGAGTTCCCTGAGTTCCACAAAAGTCTGTGGTATCTCTCCTGTGAGCTTGTTGTTTGATAAGAACATGCTCTCTATGTTCTCCAGTCTCCCAAGCTCTGCTGGAATTCCCCCAGTGAGCTCGTTGAAGGAAAGGTGAAGCGACTTGAGTGCTCTTAGATTGCCCAAAGATGCTGGAATTCCTCCTGATAGCTGGTTGTTCGAGAGGTCCAATGTCATGAACAGATTGGCCCTGCTTCCTGTAACATCTATCACTGAACCCTTCCAATCGATAATTAAATGTTGGTTGTAGTATTCACTCTGCCCACTGAGGAAGTAATCACTGAAGTAGCTTTCGTTGCTGTGGGTATACTGAAGGTATGGCAGATCTCCTAGTTCAGTGGGAATTTCTCCAGTCAGCTTGTTGTGTGAGAGATCAATAAACCATAATTTTGAAAGTTCTGCCAAAGAAGCTGGAATTAACCCACCAATATTGTTGTTTCGTACATTCAATACCTGGAGACACGAAATCTTCGAGAATGAGACTGGTAATTCACCAGTGAGCCTATTATCATGTAGTTCAAGAACCTTCAGAGAGTCCATGGAAGTCAACTCCACAGGAAGTTGGCCAGAGAAATTGTTGGATGAGAGATCAAGATAATTAAGACCAGGGATCAGGCTATGGAGAATATTTCCGGAAATATTATTGTACGACAAATCTAGCATCCAGATATACAAAAGATTCGACATTGATTCTGGCAATGGGCCATGGAAGCTATTGCTGCTTAGCAGAAGGCCTTCAAGGGAAGAAGCATTCCCAATGTTCTTTGGTAGCTCTCCTTCAAGCATATTAATTGATAGATCAAGAAAACTTAGGATTTGGGATTCAAACAAGCTAGGAGGTAGTTTTCCAGTGAGCTTGTTATCAGATAAAATGATTGATTGGATTCTCAGTTCAGCAAACCATGAAGGAATTTCTCCAGAGAGCATGTTGTTGCTCAAATCCAAGTTTTGAAGATCCTTTTGCCCAGAGAGCCAACGAGGTATTTCTCCAATTATTCTGCAAGATTTCAAATACAACTCAGAAAAAAGGCATGTTGGTGAGATCTTGGCAGTGCTGTTCCAGGAAAGCGAATTTCCAGCAAGATTAAGAATCTTCAACCTATTGAGCTCAAAGAGGATCGTAGGAATATACCCCGAGAGTGAATTTCCATTCAAATCGAGAGACTCGAGTTTGCTTAGCTCTTGCATCGACATCGGTATCCCGCCTGTCAGATTGTTTTGGTTTAGTAATATGTCTGAAATATTCCTTAATTCTCCAATACTTTCTGGGATAACTGAAAACAGATTATTGTAACTAATATCTAACTTCTTCAGCTGTGTCAAATTTGAGATAGAATTTGGGATTTCTCCACTGAAGTTATTGCTTGAAAGCAGTAGAATTCGTAGCTTCTGCAGCTTTCCAATCTCAGGAGGTAAGCTTCCATGAAGGGAATTGTCTTCCAAATTGAGAATCTCCAATCTCAACAAGCTTCCTATGTTGCTTCTCAAGCTACCAGATAGATGAGTGCCACTCAGGGCCAAGTATTTCAGATTTGTCAAATTGTATACTTGAAACGGAATGGGCCCATTGAAATTGTTAAAGCTCAGATCAAGATATTCGAGCCTCGAATCGATAAAGCCATGGGAGGAGGCATTTGAACTTGCTGAGAGCCGATTGCTTTGCAGGCTCAAGTGTTTCAGATTTGGCAGGCTGAATAGCTGATCAGGGATAGAGCCATTAATGTGGTTGGAGCTCAAGTCAAGGTATTCAAGCTTAGACAAGCTGGATAGGTTATTTGCAGGGATTTCCCCATGCAGAAAGCTGGAGGAGGCATTGAGAAGGGTCAGACTCTTGATGAGGAAGAGATTAGAGAGAGCTTTAGTATTGTATCCAGTGAACACATTTGTGAGGTGTAATTCTGTAACTAGCTGATTTCTGCACCTCACTCCCTCCCAACTGCAGCAAACAGAACTTGAGTTCCAAGATTGATCGCCGGAGAACGAGGCTGATGCAGGATCTCTGATCACTGAGGATTTGAACTGGAGGAGAGCTTGTTTATTTTCCAAGCTGCAAGCAGAGGAAGAAACGGTTGACAGGAGAATGTGGAGGAAGAGGATGAAGAAATGCCAAGGTAAGCTATCCATCTTTACGTTCATTTGTGTGGAAGATCTGCCTGTAGATATTTAATGACCCTTTACATTCTATGTATTGAAAAATCCAATGGCATTAGAATCAAAGGGGTGTCATGTTTTAGACCAACCCTAACAACCCAACATAAAATTTTCGGGTCTAGTTCAACCTGATTGACATTCTAGTTAAATTATGTCAGATTCAGACCCCAAATCTTGACCCATTTTATTATATAGATGAGTTACAGTTGGAGTTTTTTGGGTTCAGTAGATGACATAATTGTTCCTATGTTAGAGTCTATTAGACCTATCAAATATTGGGGGCAAATTTTTTAATAAGTACCTGTTTCTTAAAAGAAGAAAAGGGTACGCCTCTGTTACCAAGGTTTGTGTCTACTATTTAGGCAAAATATCACAACTTATTGGTACTGATTAAGAAACTAAAAGAAAAAGAAACCTCAGAAACAGAAAAAAAAAAAAAAAAAAAAGGAGAAAGAAAGGAAGAAAGCAAAGTAGAAATAATTTTCAAAATTAAAAATTCTTCTAGCGTACAGTTAGCATTCGTGCCATTCAAATGGGCTAACTCTGCAAAAATAGCTCACATTGCTTCATTCATGCAACTTGTATAAGTCGCATGGTCCATGGGACCTGAACCTTAACTGTACAGAAACTGGGATATTTTCAAATAATCTGTGTGAACAATCATTTTAAACATTTGCTTTCATGAATGCTCATTTTAAAATTTGACCATACTATTGGTTGATTGAAATTGAAAGATCCTTAAGTCTCTTTGATAATGATTTGCTGTTGACCAATATGGGGCAAGTAAAGATCAAGTTGGCTACTATTTTGTAAGGTCATATATTTCAGCATGAAAGATATGTGTTGTCTTTTTCTGTTGTTGTAATCTAAGCTTGTGTTAAAGTTGGGTTGGGTTCAGATGTAACTAAATTGTGTCATACTGATTTAGTAGGCACAATTGGCTCAAATTAATGTGTTGTCTTATGCTTTTAACATTGATTTGTTTAAAAAACATTTGTAGTTCCAAACCAAAATTAGACGAGGTGAAACGGATTACAAAAACCATTGCCTTATAACAAAATTGAAACCAATTATGGCCCGAAGTTTGCTTGTTTGGTTCATCCATTTAAGCTGTAAGTCAAGTTTCAAATCAAAGGCTCATTACTAAAAAGATTTTGAATCAGATTCAAATTAGTTCAAGTCTGCTCAAGTCGCTTAATATGATTGATTTCAAGTTCCAATCCATAGATCAAATGCGTGTCAATGTACATACATATCTGTATGTATTTATATATGCAGTTTAAACCTTGCATTAGGTTGAAATTATAAAGTATGTATTGCTCTTGAACATATTGATAGGTCGAGTTTGGATTGATTTCAGTTTATCAAAGCTGAATCAAGTCGAGTTCTGGTTGATGAACATAGGTCAAATTTTAAATTTCGATCGAACCCAAGTCGCGAAAGTGATCTGAAATTGGCATCCATCTATTAATAAGTGACAATGTTGACTTCAAAATACATCCACTTGTGAATAACATCAAGGATGGTTTCAGACTTGAATGAAGATGGGCAAACCGCGTTCGTAGATTTTCAAGCCTTTTCCCATGTGCCATGTTATTTAGTGCTAAAGTTGTCATATCAATTTTTTAGTCTATATTAAATCTAGTTAGCCAAAGGATGCATTCATGTTAAAATCTGTCCATCTTATGCTGACAATGGGTAGTTTTTTAAGATTAGTCCTTTTTAATTAGTTAATTACTATTTTTTTTATTACTGATTTTTAAGCTACGCGAGTGGGATATTAACCGTCCCTAAGGGATATGAAAAAAAAATCTCTGAACAGTTATTGTACGGGCGGACAACTCCTCCGATGGTCAAATAATTGTTAAAAGAAGCCCACTCCTCTCCCACACCATTTTTCTACTGACCCTCTCTATTACTCATTATTCAACTGTCTCGCATTATGAGGTGTGTTGACGCAAACAATAATGATTATATGATTATTTGTCAGTACCCAGAAACATTGACTAATTACTTTGTTTAGTTAATTAATGATGATGATGAATATAAAATCATGATGAAGAGAGCTTTTGTACCACTTTTATTGATTATTAAGATTGTGCCACATGCCATTTGACAATGCAACAATTCCTTCGTAGCATAAGTAGAAGCATTTCGAAGATTCTAATCATGGTTGGACCTAAGAGAGCTCCCTAATTGCTATTACTCAAGGCATTCTGAGTCCCTATGTTTGGCCTAGTCCATAGTGTCATTGTTTGTCAACACAATGGAAAAACTTTTTACGTTGATGAAGTTGTTCGTAATATATTATTCATTATTTGTTCCGATTAATTGCACTAGTGTCATGTTATGTTCTACCAATCAAGATAAAAACATGGAATCACCAGTTACATTACCACTCTCTCTACTAGTCGAGGTACAAACAATGTCCCACCAATTACGAATGGTCAAGGGAGCAGCTTCCCACATGGCCAATGTTTTTTGGCAAGGTAAGGCAGTTAATAGAGTGTCAGCACAGTTTGACGTAAAGTGATCGGGTTTCTAATTCATGACGGTTGATGTCAAAAGCCATCCTTTGAAGTCAATAATATAGCTAATCAATCACAAATCTAAGTTTGTTAAGAAGTTATAATAGTTTACACGCAGTTTTCGACAAGTAGTTTTCCGACTTTAACATGATAGCTTCTGATGTGTCGGGGCAATGAAAATTGCCTCGTCATACCCAAAAACTGCCTTAGCTACACCGAAGTTAATGAAAACCAGAGCCTTATAACAAAATTGATTGATAGGTTCTTTGATGTTGTTTTGAAGAGTTGGGTTTGTTTGAAAATAATACTAAAAATCTAGGAATTCACATCATCACGTGTGCTTTTCGGTCTTCCTGTGGATAAGTTATTGGGTTCGGACGACGCACCGTCCGGAACCCAATTATAGGGCGCCACGTGTGTCATACAGCTGGGCCCGGGCACACGTGGCGCCCTCTAATTGGGCGTCCGAACGGTGTGTCATTCGAACCCAATAATTTTTCCTTCCTGTGACCCTGTTCCTTTTATTTCCCAAAATCATAGAAGGCTTAATCTTAGATAAAATGCCCCGATACCAAGTTGGTAACTTTATATTTTCCTTTTCATCAAAAAAAAAAAAACTTTATATTTTCCTGTTATCTAAAAAAAATTATATATTTTCCTTTATATCAGAAAAAGAAACCACATATATTTTCCTTATCTATTTAAAAATATATAATTTCACAATTTTAGAAAAAAAAATATTTTCCCCCAATTATCGAAAAAAAAACTATAGCTTCCGTTTTTTCAATATAAATATAAATATATATATTATTTTTTTCTAGCATAAAACACAGATCTAAACTTGCTCTGAATATTAATAGATTTAAAATAAACGATATTTTTATTAATTTATTGAGAATAAAATTGATTAAACTTGAAATATATTTGACTTATAAGTATATAGTTTTTCAGAAATTAAACATTATATTGATTTTTATGCATGTGACAGGTGTATATAAAAGGAACCAAGATGTAAAAAAAAATTATATACATCCGAGTAATGCTATTAGTTTTTAAAGGTATGAAATGGTACAACGTATGTCTAAGGGTGTGTTTGTTTGTAAAGTTAAATTTAAGAAGGTTAAAATTAAATTTGGATAGAGATATTTTTTTATTGAAAGTTGTGAATGATGTGAAATAAAGTTAGTTATTATGTTGGAATATGTGAGGGATGTGATATAAAGTTAGTTATTATGTTGGAATATGTGAGGAATGTGATATAAGTTAGTTATTATTTTAGTAATATGTGTAGGATGTGAAATAAATTTAATTTTTAATATTAAATTTTATGTGTGATGTGATATGCCTGGTTAAAATTAAACCAGGTTAATTTTAAACTTCTAGACAAACGGGGCCTAAGTGAGATATATATAATCGACTCAAATTAAGATCAAATAAAAAGTGTAATTTCCCGCTGATCTAATTCGCTCAAGCTCATCTCAATGTGAAATAAAAGGCTTCATTTTGACTTTGGAAACACAATCATGTGAAAACTCGAATCTAACTTTATGCACAATTTTTTAAAAATAAAACAAAAAATGTAGCTTAAATAGAACTAAACTGAAACCAGTAAAATAGAACTGGTTAGAACTAATCTAGAACCAGTTGGAGCTAGTCTGAAACTGGTTGAAAACTAGTTCACTAGTTTCAGTTTGATTCTGTGGTTTGGCCAACTAGCTCCAATTTGATTCCACGGCTTGGCCAACCGGTTCCAACTAAAACCGGTAGTTGAAATCGGTTCTGAACAGATTTAGCTGGCCGGTTGATCCGGAACTGGTGGAATCGATCTTGTTTGGTCCGGTGGCCAGGCCTGCCCATACACACAAGATCAATAGTCACACAAAAAACATGATTATAACATATTACTTGTAACCTGCTGATTCAATGCGTATCTTTGTAAATTTTAGTTAGAATTGACTCGAAAAAAGATTCGAAAAAAATAACTCTAAGCCCGGATCAAAACCTTTGACAACTATTTGGCAAAGCCTCACTCAAAATCAACTCCAAGGCATACTCCCAATTTGACTTTTTCACACCATTATAACAAATTCAACAGTGCTGCATCATTTATTATTACATTGTTTATATTTCACACTGAAATAAAAGAGCAGTAACAGCAAGAGAAAGAAGACTGCAATCAAAATAACATGCTTTATTTCCCCATTGCTTCGTGCTTTCTATAGAAGCTTTTGCTAATGTTTTCACTTAGTGACTCATTGAGGGAAGAAGAAGACCAGAAAGCTTTGAAAATTAGGCCTCCCAGCCTCTAAGAACAGTGGCTCTGGCAACTCGATCGACTCCGAGGGTAAAAGCTCCCATTCGAAGATCACAGTTGTGGGTCTGGCACATCTTCTTCACATCCCTAAAGCCATTGAGTATGTATGACCTCAGCTCGGAGTTGACCTTCTCTTCATCCCACATAAATCCTTGGATGTTCTTGAAGCATATTGAAGAGTAGTGAAAAAAGTGTAATCTCAGTAATCAAAGACAAATTAGGAGATGGTAAACAAAGCAAATATCATAAGGCACACTTTGTAAAGCATATATTTGGGAGGGCTGAAAGTGAATCAACCGTCAGACAAATTAACCGTAGTTAGGCTCAATAAGGGCTCACTTATGTTTTGTTTGTTAATCTTAGCAAACAAACTTGAACGCTTTTTAAATTACTCGAATAGTATATAATCAAGACTGAATCACATTTATATTCATGAACAAGCTCAATATTCAATATTATATATTTATATATGTTATTTTAAGAAAAAAAAAACTCAACTATATCTAGATAAATATAAATGAAATTAAACTACATAACTGCAGACTTTGCAGTTTGGTGACCTGTAAATACAATACCATAATAACTAAAAAGATATTTATCATCTACTATATTTGTTTACTATATATTTATTAGAGTGATAGTTTAATTATTAGTTATATTAAATAATTCATATTTGGAGAGTTTATGACAAATTATAAACTTCACTAAAAACAATTAGATATAGTTGAGTTTTTGGGCATACTCTATTTTAAATGTGTTGTAGAGCTAAAGATAGAAAGGCAAATCAGAAAGTAAGTGCTAGACCGGGTAGGGTCTGTCTTGACAATAATTACCATTTACATGAGCGAGAAGTTAGAAATTATGAACAATAAAATTTAGTATGAACATACAACATAAAGAAGAAAGGGAAGAACTGAAATAAATCGATAAATTTGTGCTTACAGAAAGAGAAAGGGCTGGCCAAAAGTAGCTTGAATAGATGTAACAAGAAAAGAAGTAAATAAATTACAGTTAAACCAAATATTGCATTGGATAGAATCTATGAAGTACCGATACTTTGTGGAGTCTAACGTATCCGTATCATATCCGTATCGGATACCGATACTCCCCAACACTCCACCGATACGTATCCGATGCGCCACGTGGCGTATCAATTTTTATTTTTAATTTTTAAAAATCCGATACTCGCCAGATATTTGTTCGATATTTTTCGATACTTCTAATTAAAGAAAACAAATGTTGAAACAGTTGGTCTGGCTTACACGATAAAAAATAAAATATATATTATATATAAAACACAACTCATGCATTGACTCAAATAATAAGATTGAGAGATATACTGAACTCACGCAATTGAGATTGCAAAATACTTAATGCACGCTAGTGTTTCGGCAATAGAAAAAAAAATGGTATTCGCAAGCAACTGTATCATTTAATTTTTCTATCTCAACCATACTATCTTTGATTCTGTTGACATCGATTACTTTTTTTATTTTAATCAAACTCATATTATGAAAAAAAATAGAATTTTAGTCTTTTTTTATTTTGTTTATTTATTTAGTTAAGACTCAGAGAGGAGAGCATATATCTACTTTAGCTAGATTAGTTTATCTGAGTTTATGTCACATTATCTATGTTATTTTAATTATATGTCGTTTGTATCGAGCTAATTAATTTAGGTCGAATTTAAATTAAAACTGAAACTAATTTACTGATGTATATTTAAACTCTCATCTCATTTAGATAATCTGTGATAGCTTGAAAATAATTAAATAAATTTTAAAATATTATTTTAATTTAAGATCTTTTTAAACTCAATAGTTGCTGAAGAATATTTTTATTTTTTGTAATTCAATTATCTATAATATTTTTTAGTGATATTAATGATGTTTAAAAAAATATAATAATTTGAAAAAAATTTAAAAGATATTTTTACAAATTATAACAAAATGTATAAGTTATTATAATATATCATAGATTTATATCTTAAATATGAGAATATAACGTATTATACACAAATATAACAGTTGTATCATGACGTATTCGTATCCTACTTTTTTTAAGTTCGACGTATCGTCGTATCCGTATTGTATAGTATCTGTATCGTTGTATCGTACTCGTGCTTCATAGGATAGAATTAATTGGTGAAGTAGGATTCATAAAGTCACCAAATTGTTGGGATAATACTATTGGTGATCATTGTGATGTACTTCGTGTGTTCCTTTGTTTTCTATAATAGGGCTCATTGGTTTTCAATAAAACAACCTAAATCACTTTCCTTTTCAATTTTTATTTTGATACTCTAAAGAAAACATAGATGTAAGAGAAGCATAGGTTTAAACCCATTGTCTAGCATTATATATGTAACGTCTCATATCCTAAATATAGAGGTATTGTCTGTTTTAATTTTATTAAATTATGTGATGTAAGTACTTTTCAAAAAATCACCCTTCTCATTATTACTCCAACTTAAGCATGCTTACCTACGGAGTTTCTCATCATCAGTCTTACAGTTTTGCCCTAAATTATGCTTCTACATATTAAGATTACGTTATATACTTATACAGCTCAGGAATTCCTCTTCTTTTCCAATGAGGTATAATTCCTTCATGTGTTCCTCCACCTCGAAGCCTGCCGGGAGCCACTCCTCATCCAAGTAATTCTGATTCCATCATATAAACATCACCTTAATGATTACTCACTTTCTTCGGCCATAGGTCATCACAATATATACTAATGGCCGCATCCTATATTATCTTAAAAAAAATGTTCTATAAAAAATGCAATTAAGTGTTTGTCTTAATTCTCAAAATATTGTTAAAAATCTTTAGAATTCTCTGCATTTGATTTTTGTTCTTAGGGTGACTAAGGGGTAGATAGATAAGACAAGGATGAAACATTCAGGACCTACCTGAACCCATTCAAAATAACTCACAGTAACTCCACCTGAATTTGCAAAGATGTCTGGCAGAATTAGTACACCTTTCTTTGACAAAATCTGAAAGACACCAAAGAATAACTAGAATTTATGACCTACCTCAATCAATTCCTATTCTGAAAATATAACAGCAATGAAAGATTTGCTTATTTTCTTCCAAAAAAAAAGAACTTAGAAACATACCTCATCGGCATCTGGGTCTGTTGGGTGATTTGCTGCCTCTATTATGTATTTAGCTCTAATATCATTTGCATTTTCCCTTTAAAATGAAGACAGAAGTTGCAAAAGTCTATTAGCACACAGTTGTCAAAATAGTGCTGCCCTCTAAACTTAACCAAAACCTAATTCGGGTGTTTGCATAGGGTACACCTTATACAACTTTGGAAAAGTAACCAAGCCAATACGAGTATGATCCAGTTAATTTAGGCCATACTCTAGTTGACCCATTGACTCGAGAATAACCTAAATTTAACCCATATGTAGAATATATAATTTAGTATAAGGTTTAAAATAATATTCAATTTATATCATAATCAATATAAAAGAAACATATATTTAACATTATTCTGGAATTGACATGTGTAGAAGTAACTAAATCATAGATTATTGGAAATCGATACTATTAGATACGTCATGTGACATATCCAAGTTAAGGAAAAAATAAACATACAATTAGTTGGACACCAAAATATGCGTGAGACATATCTCAAATGAAAATTAAAAGTAATACAATAATATAAATTTAAATGTTAAAAAAATAACAGTAAATATTATCTAAGTTACTAACGTTCGAGAGTAATATCAAGTAGGTTCATGATTTTAAAATTTTTTTAATGAGATTTATGGAGTTGACATTGATATTCCAATTAAGTTCTTTTTCCTTAATTTAAATTTTTTCATCTTTTAAATAAAAATTATATTTAAATATAAAATAATAAAAATACCTTATCACTCCTACCTCCCATCCCAAGCCACTGTTATCTAAAGTAGGCTAGTGTCGCGACAAGCCACCCCCGCCGTGTGCGCAGCTACGCAAGGCCGCCGGCGCTTCGCACACATGTGGCCATGCTAGCCAATTCTATGCCACAGTAGCATGCGGCGGCATTGGGCGGCTGCACGACGTCAGCCCTGTCTGAGATGAGAGGTGGGAAATGGAAGGTAATTTAACATTTTATATTTAAATATTTAATTTAAAAGATTTAAAAAATATCAAATTAAGCAAAAGAGGCCTAATTAAAATATTAATGTTTATCTCAGGGATCTCATTAAAAGAGTTTAAAATCATAAATCTATATAATATTATCCTCAAATTTATAATAGAATGGTACATTTACTTATACTTTTAAGAATATAATAAAATAAAAAATAAAGCTTTTTGTAATGTAATTTCAAGCTAATTATTTTGTTTGGTTGGTTGTATTTTAACTTCTTAAATAAATTTATAAACCTATAATTATTATTAATGCTTAAAGAAGCTAATATCAAATAATAAGTTAATTTATTATATCTTTGATTGCTAATTAAACAAAGAACAGTGAGCACTCTATCAAATAAACTACATCTATTTTCAAGTAGACTAGTCTACTATATTATACAATATAGTCAGAAATATATCTAGTAATTTTATATATTATACATTTTCAAAGTTCACCATATCATATCATATCTATAATTTTATATCATACTCATACTTCATAGGATGATAATTACTGAAGAACGATGATGTATCGATCACAATAACTCAATGACAACCGTAAAGAAAGAAAACAAATCAAACCTGTTTATCACTCCACCTAGCGCAGCAGGAATGAGCACATCACAGTCTTCAGCAAACAGAGAATTTGGATCGCACGCATCTCCACCACTGAAACCTTTAACGCCGCGGTTCTCTACTGAATGCTTCAGCAGTTTCTGAACATCCAGGCCGCTGCTGTTTTTAACCGCTCCAGAAACATCACTAACTGCAACAACTTTTCCACCAGATTCACTGATGAGATGGGCAGCCCATGAACCCACATTACCAAACCCCTGAATTTGCTCAAATTAATGAATATCAACCAAGATTTCTCATGTTGGAATTAGATATAAACTATAACAGTTATGAAGAACTGAGAAGACATTGGATTTTTATTAGAACTGAATTCAATGGTAGTGTCATGCAATTATTATACCTGAATGACAAAACGCTGGTCAGAGATGTTCTTCCCATGATCTGCAAGCAGGGCTTGTGTAGCAAATAGGACTCCTCTTCCAGTGGCTGCATCTCTGCCCAGTGATCCGCCAAGATCCTTCAAAACAAAAGTTGCAAAACGAGAATCAGTACCTCAATCTAAATCAAACTAAAAACAATTTCGAGTACAGCCAGTTTGATTGCGATATTGTTAGAGCTCTCTATTTCAAGTTGGCTCAATTTGAGTATCTTTATATAAATATACACAATATTTGTGTTTATTTATTTATTTATTTATTTCGAGCAAGTTTATATCGATAGAGCTAAACCTAGCTCGAGCAGTCAAGTTGAGTTCGAGTCGTCAAGTTGAGCTCGAGTCGAGCCCAAACTTGAGCGAGTTTTGAGCTTTAAGCTATTTAAGCTCCTCCCATTTGTGGTTTGATATCCTTCAAGAAGCCTCACAAACCAAGGTTTGAGAAACACTTCATACAATGCAGAGCTCCATATATAAGAGATATGATACTTATTGAAAAGATATGATAAAATGTCCTCAATGCTGGTTTCAACTAGAAAAGAAAACTGAAAGGATACACACAAAATCCAATGTATGACAACAAAGAGGCAATCAAAATTCCTGTATTAAAAAGGCACGAAGTGCTATGATTAACTAGGAAAGAAACATAGATATTTGTTTTTGCTAATTAATAATCACAAACATAGCATGAGCACAGCAACAGCTTCAATATGTCAATAAACAAGATTTTGCATAACTTAATTCAAATCATGCTGTTACTTACAACAGGTTTTCCAGTTACTACTGCTGGAGAGTAGCCATGGAATTTGGAGTATTCATCTAGAATCCAAGCCATTGTCTGATCTCAATTCCCAAACCAAAGATGGTTGATTAATCATAAAGTCTGAAAAGATAACAGAAGCTAAAATGAAAATTTCTTAAAGAGAAAAAAACTGTGTTTACTTGTGGGTTTGTTCCCATATCTGGTGCTGGCACGTCAGTATGAGTGCCGATTAGATCATGTATCTTTTGTGTGAAAACGCGTGTCAGTCGCTCAAGCTCTGAGGAACTCAATTCTCCAGGAGCACATCCAATGCCACCTTTTGCACCTCCATATGGGATATTTGCTACAGCAGTCTTCCATGTCATTAACTGTGCTAAGGCATTAACCTCATCTGGGTCAACCTGCATGAATAAGATAACAAGTTTAGGAGTTGTTGGTATTTTAACACTGGAAACCTTCTTTTTTGGCATAAAAACTTGATTCTAAGAATTTGCATAAAATAAGTTGCATGATTGAACGACCCAAAAAAAATGTTAGGATACATGCATAAAACAAGTTGTATAAATCTGCAAGTAAACATGGATATTAAAGGCAAAAAGAAAAGTTACGAAACAAGTTGAATAACATAATCATGCAAGTAGATACAGTTTTCGCAAATAGTTAAATAATACTAAAAACCTTAAGTATCTGCAAAAAATTTTATGACAACCCTGTTTCAGATATTTGTTTCCATTAAAGATCATGGACAACGCTTCACCAGTTAAATGCAGCTTTTTTCTCAAAATTGTAAATGAAAAGGGATAGTTGGACAGTCAAGTAGTAAAACATAGTACTACATTCAATGGGATTACTAATGAGTCTTTGCCAAGATGCTTAATTAAACTCGGTCAAAAATAGTGGGCATCAACTATTTTGTTCAAGTTATATAAAGGATGGCCCCAAAACTAGCCTTGGACTCTAGTTTGGTTGAATTTACCTACACATTAGCACATATCATCTGCACATTAGTGTGCATTGCTATGTGTTGAACTAAAATTCCCTTGTTGCCTACTTCCTACAGGGTACCTTAATTTATATGATCAATTGTACAAACACAAATCTAGGGAACATAAATGCATACTTCTTCTTCTCATTTAAAGAAAACAAAAACAAGTAAAGTTGGAAAAATTGAAAGTTAATGAACTATTTGAAACCAAATCAGAAACTGAATTTTACAGCATTGGTCATTTGTCAAGCCCTTGAGAGTATGAATTTTTTTTCTTTTTCCCAAGCCCCATGGTTTGCTCTAAATAAAAATTAGGTGATTATCTGTTCTCTTGCACAAAAGACTAATAACATGTTTGGATTTGGGATAGAGTTAGTTAACCTAGGGCATACTAAGGTATTTAACCCAAAATTGTATTTGGTTGTTTAATCACATAACTCAGTGTAAGACTGAGCAGTCGGTACTCGATGAGCTAAAAGGAGGTCAGAGGAAAGAGTTAGCGGCTATCCCGGGTTAGCTACATCCCTCTTTAAGGGGCCGTTTGGATAGGGTGGGTTAACTGGGTTAACTTAAGTTAACCCAGTTAACTCACCAAATGCTTAAAAACACGTTATTTTACCCCTGGGTTAACAAACCCAGCGGGCTTCCCTTACCCCGCCGACCCCTGGGTTTAGCTACCCCATCCGCGATGCTGGGGTAAGGGCGGAGATGGCGGATCTGGCACTGTCTCTCGCGCGCGAAGCCTTCGCGAGCGGTTAGGTTGTCCACGCTAGCTGCCGAATGATGGCGCCGCTTCAGGCGTGGCATTAGGCGCGGTATTCCGCTCTGAAACGCAGGCCGACGCAGTGCCTCTCTGGCAGCGGTGAGCTTCTGAGTTGGTGACGGTGAGTACTGCTGGTTTTCTATGAGGTGGGTTCAGGTAAACGTGGTTTCATACTTTGATGCAGCGCACTCTGTCTGCCCTAACTTCGGCAACAGCGAGCTTCCTTAGATCTGTCTTCTGTAAATTTTTTTTGTTCCCTTCTTTGATGCGGTGGATCCTGTCTGCTTGCCATAATCGCAGATCTGAGTTCTACGCTGTCCCCTCTATTTTTTCTTAGCTCTGTGGTGTTCATCTTCATCATTCCTAGTTGATTTGCGATATTTCCGCTATTTTTTCTTGGTTCTGTGGTTCTGTGATTTTTTTCTTGGTTCTGCGTGAATTCTCTGCTGCAAACTTGTTCCCATGCTGGACTTTTTTTTCATGAGATTCTTGCTGCAGTTAGCGTACTGTTTTGGCTGTGCACTTCTCAAAAAAAATTTCTGAGGGCTGATTGTGCATTGTGATAAGCTAGATTTGTGTCATGCTACCCATGTTACCATTCTCATTATCATATTGCCCTATGATGCTTATCATCTTACTATTATTGATATATTTTCTATGATCCATAGCTATGTTAGCATGCTGATTAGCTGGATTTTATTTTATATAACTCATGTTACTCCTTTCATTGCCATGTTACTCTTTAGTGCATCCCATGTTATTGTTATACTATTGTTTATATTTTTGCTCTTATCTCCACTATATTATTCTAATATATATTCAATGTGATTTGACTGTTCTTTCAATTGTTTGTGTGTTTGGTTCTCTATTTATTGCTGAATTTGATGGGTCATCTTACTTGTGCCTTCAAGTTCTAGCATTCTCTCCTAATTGCTTTGCTCCTGCGATTTTCTAATAAGCCTACCTCTTTCCAACTCCCATTTAATGCTTATGTTCTAATACAGTTAAGCAACAGTTTGTATATGACAGATACTACACTTATATGCTCAAGTATTACACTTGCACTTGTGGCTCTTCTGAAATATGGGCAATGATGGAGTTTTTATTATTTAAAAAAAATAAAAATGTAGCTCTGATTAATTTTAACGTGATTTCATGTTATATGTCAGTTACCCTTGGTATCCAGGTGAAGAGGTACACATAAAAATATTATGCTTTTTTACCGATCCAAGGTATCGTAACTGACATACATAATTTTGAGCCCAATACCTTTCACATCTCTTTAAGGTGACATTAATTAATCATCTTTGATAACTCACCTGATTTCCTGATTTAGGATTTGTTTTCATGGCATGATTTTGTCATTCTAGGCTTCTTACCTTTTTTGAAGAGCTTCATGTACTTCACTTTGAACTATGGAGCAATATTTAAGCTTGCTTAAACGGGGTCTTCTCAAGTCACATTTGGAGAGCATTTCCAAAACAATATGGATTTGATTGCAAATGATCCTAATTTTTTGTACCCATGGTTCAAATATCACTTAGGTGCGAATTTCACAATAAATTATAGAAAAATACATGAGAGTCTCCTGCCAAACTTTTATCAGTTTAACCTACCAAATCTCTTTTTTTTATCAACTTACCAAACCTCTTCACCATACCTTCCATTTGTCAAATACAGGACTTGTGTGAAATTTTACTTGCATAAAATTCCTTTCACGAGTATCCAACCCCAATTTTTTCATTATCAATTTTCTTTTACTCTAATAATTTGTTTGTAGCAGGTCCATCAAGTAGAAGTATCACCTTTTAGCTTGTAGGACTGCTCATACTTGTTTTTATGCTTCCTTCCGAGTTTCATAAACTTTAGGTCTGCACAATCAATCCAGAAAATTCATCAATATCAAAATATTCCAAGAAATTTGGTAAATTCACATGGAGTTTTGGTTGTCTATCTCAATCACTATCTCAATGTGCTGGATCCTCATTGAGTGAAGATCCCTCATTTGGAACAACAAAGTGGAATTCATTAATGTCATGGAATTTTGGTTGTCTATCTCAAGCACAATCTTAATGTGCTAGATCATCATTGAGTGAAGATCCCTCATTTGAAAAAACAAAGTAAGAAGATCCATATGCTCCCGATGATTAGAATCAACTGCATATGCCTCAACTGCTCCAGGATCTGAATCTGGATATGGTGCATTCATTGTAGCGTGTAGTTCTGGATTAGTTGCAGTATTAGAGTCATGATTCCATGCATTGTTATAGTTGCAGTTATGCCCATTGACATAGCAGAAATACTCATAATTTTGTACCTAAATTCAAATAATATTATTGATGAAGTCTCCTCAAGTAGAAGTCACACGTATGCTGATAGTTTTTTGCTAAATCCATGACAAATCCTGTAGTTTTTGTACTGCTGATCAAAATCTCTATTGATGATTTCCTGTTCTTTGTTTTCTTCATGAATTTGAGCTACTTGATTATGGCATGACTTATGCTAATAACTTCTTTATGCTCCACGTAGGTGTGATCACACTCGTTTTGTGCATTTGGAAACTTTTTTTTCCTGTTGAGCGTCGTGCAAGATCTGGTTCATGATCTCTCTTTTGTTGATGTTTTTTAAAGTTGCTAATGTTCATTTTTTGCCATTGTTGCACATAGTTTGTGATTTTATATGTTAAAGTCAGTCACATTAATTTCTTTCTTAAAACTCAGTTACATATCTTTATTCTGATTTGAGTTTATGATGTCAGCTACCCCTGGTATCATGGTGGAGACGTAAACATAAAATTATTATGCTTAGTTGATAAATACAATTCTGAGCCCATTTGAAAAAAAAATTAGTGAAGAGGTAATGATGAACTGTACTTATGATCTTCTAATATAAGATTGTGTTCTGTACTCTTCAGTAACTAAGATTATATAATTTTTTTTCTAATTTATATTATGCAATATGAACTTCGGATTCCGACATATGGGGCAGAAGAAGCTATCAATTAGGAAGTCCTCGTCAAACATGTCTGCTGAAGAACTGGTCCAACCTACTAATAAAATTACTCAGACGAATCATTTAAATCCAAAAGTGGGTAGAAAAACAAGAGATCCAAATTACTCTGACGAAGAAAGAGATGTTTTAATTTTACTAATTTCTAAAAAACACAATAATGGAAATGTTGTCAATAGAAATCCAACGTCCCTGGCATGGACTGAAATAAGTAAAGCCTACAACACCCAGGTAGGTACTAAGAAAACAGTGCAACTTAAAGATGCATGAAAAACTTTGAAAAAGGAATATCGAAAATATCAAGAACTCGCTGGGCGTAGTGGATGGGGCTGGGATCCAATTAACAATATACCAGATGCCACAGATGACTTATGGGATAAAATTCTTCAGGTGTGAAAAACATTTATCTATTATTTTTGCCACTGTTACACTTTTCTATCCTTTCAATTTATAGTTCTGATTTTTATAGATTCACCCCGAATATGAATCGTTAAGGAGAAAACCTTCAAGCACTACGAAGCAGTTGGCGACTTAGTCAGGAATACTTATGTATTAGGAAATCACGCAAGGTCCTCTGTGAACTACGTCTCAACAGGCGAGTCACCGGAGATGGACTGTAATGTTCACGAAAATGAGATTAATGATTATATCCAGGATTTGGGTAATGGAGAAGGTTCAAGTTTTGCTGAGAACTATATTTTCGTTGAAGATAATGATGCAACATGCGAATCTTCTTCGTCAAGTTGAGGTAAACGTGCTGTTGAAACTTCTCATCAATCTAGGCGACGAAGAAAATATTTTACTAAACAAGACGCAGAGTCGATGTTAAACGAAGCAAAGAACAAAACAAATATTGCTTTGCAGGCAATGCAACGTGCAATGTCGTATACTGTAGAGGATGCTATGAAGAAGTTAGCATCTATGCAGAACCTAACGGATACTGCACTTTGTGCCTTGATAGATGTATTTAATGAAACTCCTAACAATGTCACAGTGTTTATGATATTGGATGGGTCCCAAGTAGAAACATGAATTACAGTAACTATTATGCGACATGCTTAATTTGAAAGAATGTCGATATTTACTGACAAACCAAACCCATCTTTTGATCCGCCCCCTATTTTCTAGCCTTTTTTTTATGTTATCATAATTGTGCTTAAAATAATTTTGATTCGTCTGTACTGTCAGTAGAAGTAATGTTGTGTGATTATCATGTACGCTTGGTTTAAACTATTATTAAAGTATTTTGGTAAAGTAATAAAGATTGTTAGTGTTTGGATATTCAAAAACAAGTGCATCATAAATTTTATTATTAAATATTACTTTTTTGACATCAGATTACAGATAAATATTAGTCAGTTTTATGGCAATGAAGTTGCAAATGTCATAACAAGCCTGCAAGAAGAGGCAGCATTATTAGAAACTATTCATGAATTTGCCGAATTAGATCAATCAAGTTCAAGAGTCCCTAGAGTTATGTATGATAGACCGTATCCTGGTAATTTATATGTTCATGAGATCTTGAATGACCATGATATCCGAGCATATAATTATTTTCGTATGTCTACGCAAGCTTTCATAGGATTGAGAGATATGTTAGTGAACCGTGGTGTCCTAAGAGACACTCAATATGACAGCTGCAGAATAATTAGTTGTTTTTATGAGGGTCATTGCACAGGCAGATAGTTATCGCAGTGTCTGTGAATTTTTTTAACACTCATTAGAGATAGTCAAAATTTTAGACAAATCCTGCAAGGTGTACTAGCATTAATGGATGATGATTTTATTGTACTTCCAAATGCAAGCAGCTCGTGTCATCCCCATATTCGAAATAACTCACATTTTCATCCATATTTTAAAGATATACTTAGTGTTATTGATGGAACACATATTTCTGCAATAGTTCCTGTTTGTAAGCAGAATCGATATAGAAACAGAAAGATTTCATATCACAGAATGTTATGACTGCTGTCTCTTTTGATCGACAATTTGTATTTGTTGTGACTGGGTGGGAAGGATCGGCTGCTGACATGCGTGTTCTCAAATGGGCAATAGAACACGGTGGTTTTTCAATATCACAAGGTAAGCTAAGTTAAATAATAATTTTTGTTTACTCCTACATCTAATAATTATTTACAGTTAAGTCATTTTTTTGGATGCATCAGGAAAGATGTATTTGATTGATTCTGGATATGCTAATAACGACAAACTGTTGGCACCAATACGTCGAGGGTATCATTTGAGTACTTTTTATAATCGTACACACCGAAGATATGAGTCTCCGCAGAAGCTATACAATCATAGACATGCTCAGCTTACAAATATAGTTGAGCGTACATTTGGTATATTAAAGAAACAGTTCAAAGTGTTAATAGATATGAAATCATTTCCTTTCAATGTACAAGCAGATATTGTGCTTGCATATTGTATATTGCATAACTATATTGACAGATATCATGATCATGATATGTACTTCAACATGCATGAGACTGACATAGAGCATGATGAAAGTTTGGATGGTGACACGGAAGATGAAGATCCAATAACTCATACATCCACAAGCGAACAACGAAGAGGGGAGATTATCTGACCAGGCATCATTAAACAGTTGTGGATTAATCAGGTTATATTGTATTATACATTTATTATGTAGACATAGCACTACTTATGATGTCATTATTACCTATTATTTATTTGTTGTAGGGATCGATGAATCGGTGATGATGATGATGAGGATTACTTGTACAAGAACGTTGGGTTGAATGAACATTGGCAACATATCATTTTTTTATTTCTCGTGTTGAGGATTGTACTATTTTTGTGATTGTATAATAAACTATAAGTTATATCATGTTGTTGAAAGTTTGTTATTTTAATATTTACTGATTACATTTTGAATTTAAAAAGTCGTTTCTTTATTTTGGTCTTTTCTTTTGTTTACTATCCTGGGTTAAGCTATTAATTTGCCAAACACAATTTATGCTTACCTCAGGTTAACCCAGTTTATCATCCAAACAGAAAATCGCATTAAACCCCTTACCCCAGCCGGGGTAAGTTATTAATGGGGGTAAGCTACCCCGGGTTAGCCTGTCCTACCCCCGATCCAAACAGTCCTAAAAGCATTTAAGTAATCCCAGGATAACCAAAAAATGATGCTATACACAGAACTTGAAGTTACAATCAAACGTCAAGAATAAAAAGCTAATCATTAAAGCTTAACCCAGTCCCTCCCACCTGCAATGCCCTCAAAACCCTAAGATACTGAAGTTTCTTTTCTACAGATACTGCTCAACTCTCAGATATTGAAGTGTCGTTAAAGGTCAACCCAGCCCCTCCATCGAATGAACTAGATTTGGATCCTCCACTAAATAGCCTTCATAGAGAGTTTAGCTAACAAGATTAGAACGACGGTCACTTCTTGCAGTGAGGAGAATGAAATACTGTTCTCATTTGAAGTAACACGGGAATGGGAGAATGATTGTGAGTGCACCTCAGGGTGATATCTGATTCCTCCCTTCATGGGACCTCTAGCATTATCATGTTGCACCCTGAATCCAACGAAGGATGCCAAAGTGCCATCATCTTTAGGGATTGTGCACTCCACCTGCATTTAGGGTTCAGGAATTACATAGAGCAAGAAGAAAATCATTCTTTTTAGAATTAATAAGCAAAAATAATGCTTGTCGTTCAATCTACTGAGCATTTGAGCTAAGAAAATCACAGAGCAGCATAAGCAGGTGAGAGAGCAGTTGAGAAACGCGCCGCACAGAAGTGAAGTATGAGGGAGAACATGAAAAAAAAAATATTGAATAAAATTTTCTAAAAATCATAAAATTTATTTTCTGTGAATTATCTCGGTGTCATTTAAGAAAATAGTTCATGTTCATCGATGATCCTGTGAACAAAGGGCTCGTTTGGTTTGGCTGAAATGTATTTTTGGTATATTTTAGATATTTTTAGATTAAAAAAAAGGAAAAAAATTAATATTTTTTATAATTTTTTTTTACTATTAAAAATAATATTAAATGTGAAATAAAATTAATTTTTTTATTAAAATATACATAAGATATGAAATAAAATTAATTTTAATATTTAAATTTATACATAATATTAAATAAATATAAAAATATTAATAAAAATATTTTTTTAAAAATTTCATGATTTTTTTGGCTTTAACCAAATATTATTTTTAAGAATTCTAACGAAGATCATGTATTCTTAACTAATCTTTGGATGCTGCACTAAGGTTTTTATCCTCGTATCTTGATTTTCATCGAAGATTCCTTGGAAGACTCTTGGTGCGCGTTAAAGTTTTGACAAATCTCTTCACACACCACTTTGATAATGAATTGACTTTCTCAAAAAAAAAAAATTTAAAAGATAGCTAGATCTAGGTCCTAATTTCTCGCAACAAAAACACAATTTACCTTTATAATTTCCTTTAACCTTAGTCTTAGATCCTAAAAAATCAAAATTTGGTCCTCTAATTTCTCTTAGTCTCAATCTTAGGACTTGATTCCTTACAATGGATACTATAACTTTATTTCTTGATCTATTTTAGTCTTAGTCTTAGGCCTTATGATAATTTGATCTCTCAATTTCTCTTGGTCTTCATCTTAAATCCTAATACCTTACAATAACAATATAATTTAGTCCCCTAATTTCTATTAATTTTGGGCTTAAGTTCCAAAAAATTATAATTTTTTCCCTTAATTTCGATTAGTCTTTGTCCTATGTCCTAATTCCTTATAACAAAACTGATAATTTAATCTTTCAATTTTTCTTAGTCTTGAGCTTAGGTCTTAAGAAATTCCAATTTAGCATCCCGATTTATACTAGCCTGACCTCTCTCTCTCCTCCCAATCCCGCGTGGGCCACGCGGCCGCTGCCCGTCTCCCCCCTCCCGATCCTGCGCACGCGCACGATATCGAGAGAAGAAAGAGAGAGAGAAGCAGGAGTAAAAAGGTAATTTTAAAAAAATTTAATAATAAAAAAATAAAAAAGGACCCATTTGATAATTTATTAAAATGCAGGGACCCCGATGTTAAATTTTAAAAATATAGATCTATGTGTTATTAAGCGTTAACCTCAGGGACCTGGATGTAATTTGCTTCGACTCTTTGTCAAACTTTCTCCTCTACTCTCATAAGGAAGAGCATCACAACATAATTTAATTAGAGAATGATAAAATTTGAACCGTTTACATATATTTGAACTATTTTGTGATATGTATCCGAAAGATGATGCAATATTCAATTCTTTTATATGTAAATGTCTCTAAAAATAAAAATTGTATGAAATATTATTTTGTACTATAAAATAAAAACTAAAATTTTCTTATTTTTTATATTTTTTTACAAATAAAAGCTCAATCTTATCCTTTAGTTTTTTATAACCATTTCATCTCTATTAAAAAATATTGCCCAATTGAGTTGCCCAATTGAGTTGAATGACACCATTGTTTGCATCTTTTACTAATTAAATAAATTTGGTAGGAATTAATATAGTACAAAAGCCAGATGTAAAATAGTTGATCAGAACTTGATCTGCCAAAAAGAAAGCGAGTTCTATAAAACCAAAGGGATATAAACAGACAATCTTCCCCGCTCTTCTAGCATTTTTAAAAAACGAGTTCTTCTCAGCTGTATCGTATACTTTGAATATCTTATACTAATCTCACGATTTTGTTCCCCTAAAGGTACGTACGTCGGCATCATCTTAAAGCCGTGTCCTTATTCTTTCTAATACGGTAATTCATCCTATATATACTGCTCCTCTATTTGAAATCCTGTTAGGAGCTAAAAAATCTCATTCCAGTGATTCTATCCCTCGGGATAACACCTGATGTTTACTCGCTTTCCTCCATAAGCTACTACATACATACGTATTAGAATTCGGGATAGCAAAAAGAAATTAATTAATATTCCTACCTTGATCTCTCTGAAGGGGATAAGTAGGCTCCTCTCTAGCTTTGCATCCAAACCCAAAAGCTTAGCTGCTTGCTTGAAATTTCTACTGGTAGCCACCAATGCATTCATCTTGAAAACACACAGCAGCTCTACACAACAAAGATGAGAAAATAATATACCAAAAGAACAAGCAAACAAATTAAACTCTGGCCTGCAGTGGCTCCTAACATGCAGTTTAAGCTTACCTAATGCTAATTCTGCAGCCAAAGCACTGTAAGCCTTCTTCAGAACAGGCCTGGGCCAGGCCTTTTAAAGGGAGGAAAGAAAATTACAATGCAGTGATATCTGGATCGATCTCAGAATTAAGCAAAGTTTTCGATGAATTAAATATATGGGGATTTCTTAGATATCACACTCAGTAATAATATATTACAATCTGTCTATTTCTATTTGTTTCTGGCATAGCCTGTGAGTCATTTTTGATCGTGATTAGTTCAGCTTTTAATTATTTTGATATAAAACGTCAAATTATCACCCTCATTTTTTGCTGACCAAGATTGTTTGGGAGCAATATCTTTCAAATAATGATTAATTACATAAATGGGATAACAAATACAAGTAGGTAGAATTAAGAGAGAAGAGAATGAGAAAATTCTGTAGGAGTGGGCTGAGGAGGAAGCAGACGCTTGAAAGATCAAACAAACTGCTGATGAGGGAGGCGAATTGAGCAGGTAATCAGGATCGAACAATCGAATAGTCATCGAACAGAGCGGAACCCCTATCATAAATACTGATATTTATAATGGGGCTAAAGTAGGTGACCTTTATTAATGCCACAGGACTCTATGGTATAGTTGATTATACAGTCAGCTCATTCCTACAGTAAGCTCATTTCTCATTAATAGCAGTCAACTCTCCCTAGTTCATGACCAAGTTGTTGTACCGTACAGGCGTGACTATGGAACCAACTAACAAACAGTCGTGGGCAGGATACCTAATTCGATTGCTTTGTTCGGTTAATTTTAACTTTATTTCACACCTTATTCTTACCTCAAAATAAATTAAGAGAGCATTATGTTATCTTAATGTTATGTCATGTTATTTATATCTCATAATATTTACATATTATTTTTTAAGTTATAATTTTATAATATTTTAAAATAGGGATAATTACCTACATGCCACACAATTTAGTTTTATTTATACCTTATACATCCATTCTTAATTAATTACACTATGCATACTCAAAACATTACAAAATCTTACATACACATATTTGAGTTAAAACTTAATCAAAATCTATTTGAAAAAAAAAGTATTATGTTAGTAAATCATTAAAATTATATTTTTACTCTTAATGGTATATATTTTTCTCTTCCTCAATACCACACTAAAGCGTTGATTTGTCCTAAAATCAATTCACGTCGCGGATGTCTTCTTCCTTTGACGCCACCTAAACATTAAGGTTTTAGGATTTTCACTCAAAATATATTTAAATATCCTTAAAATAATATGATGAACGGCTCAGATTTTTTGTAATTTAATTATAGTTAGGTTATTGAAAAAAATTATAATTACTCATTATAATAGAAATAAATTAAAATGTGTTTATGTAAGATTTTATAATGTTTTGAGTGTGTATAGCATAATTAACTAAAAATTGATGGGTAACACATAAATAAAACTAAATTGTGTGGTATATAGGTAATTATTCCTTTAAAATATTATATAAAAATATCATCAAATTAAATAATTATTTTATGTAAATAATATAACATAACATTACTATAACAGTCAACTGCCCTCTAAATTGTTTTTAAAATTTCCAAATATTAATTAATTTTAACTAATTAAAATTACCCTGGCTACAAGAATATTTAATTTTTTTTTTGATAGAATAGAGTAATATTTAATTTAGCTTAAAAAAAAAAGGAGCACATCACCATTCACCAATAAGATAAAAAGGCTGTTAGGAGAATAACAAGTTGAACTAATACTACAAAATAATTCACAATAAAAAAAAGATACTACAAAATAATTCAAAATGCATAGAATAATACTAGAATAAGATAATCAAACTGTAATTTGTAATCACTTGAAAATATAAATTGAAATATTCTGAAAATTAATTAGTGAATGTGCATACTAATTAAATTTTATTTAATAATATAATATGATTTTATTTAGGCCATACTTTTTGAATTGTCTTAATCCTCAAATTTATTACTAATATTTTATTTTAAATAAAAATAAAGAGCTAATAATGATGATGACTACTTAAATTTTTTTAATTTTATGATTATACAGTAATAGTTAATTATTAGTGAGTTACGAGTCAAAATAAATATAATGTAGTCATACCTAAAACTGTTCTGTTTCGTAACGAGACAAGCCTGGTCACAGGTATCATTATAGCACTTATACTTGTCCCATTGAAAGTGGATCAGATGAAACAAGATGGGACAGGTCGTGATATAATTGTAGTAATTATACATGTCCTATTAAAAATAAATTAAAATAAATTAAATAAGTATGAGTATAAATTATCATTCCTAAAATAGAACAGAATATCAGATTGGACTGTCAAGTATAATCTCAGATTGAACTAATTTAATTCGGTTCAACCGAAATTTTTAATGTTTGTTTAGTTTTCTAGATGACTAGACAAAAAATACGGATTGGTGATCGTTTTAGTTCAATTCTAAAAACCTTAACTTGATTTATTTGCTTGAGTAAATTACACTTGAATTTTTTTGATATTATAATATAATATTATATAATTTTATAATTTTAATATTTATTTTTGAGATAGGTTAATATAACTTATTTTCGAGATAAGTTAAATTATTTATGTATTAATAAATATATTAAAATAATAAAATTTTATTATTATTTAAATAATTTTTAAATATAAAGTTATATGTTTTACTAATGGATGGAGGAGGGAGAGGGCTGTCATTTGCTCACCCGGGAGGGATTGGGATTTGGGGGCAAGGAGAGGAGAAAGTTATTGAGTTCGGACTGGGCACCGTCTGGAATTCAATCAGACGACGTTACATGTGTCATACAGTTAGGTCCGAGCACACGTGGCGTCCTCTAATTGGGCGTCCGAACGGTGCGCTATCCGAACCTAATAATTTTTTTAAGGAGAGAGAGAAAGGGGGGCAGCTGGCCTATTCTGACTTTTTCGTTGTAGATCTAACGAGAGAAAGAAGGGGGCAAGTGTTGCACTTTTCTTGCTCGTAATTGCATAACTTTGAGAAAAGAGTGTTGAAAGAAGTAATAATTGGATGAACTTTTTAGTGTAGTTATTATTAGCTTAAAATTATCATCTTACATGATATAACTTTGGGTAAGAGTACCGCTATTGAAAGAAAAAATTAGGTTTGACCTATGGACGATAGATGCATAATACAATAAATAAATGGGATAATTATATTCAGGTTCTTGAGTTTAAGATTTATTAACATACAAGTTTACGTTTTAAAATTATAATATCGGGGTCCCTAGTATTTAATAAATTATCATATGGGTACTTTTTAATTTTTTATTATTAAACTTTTTAAAAATTACTATTATACCCTCCACTCCCTCTCGTTTCCCCGATGAGGCCCCTCTCTCTCCACCCGATCTCGGCACCCGCGCCACTCCGCGTGGCCGTCGGCAGCTTCGCTCGGCCAGACGATGACTCCCAATCCGGCGCGCATTCCACGCCGCCGGCGACTGCTCGACGGCGCCCGCTGGATCGGGGAAAAGTGAGAGAGCGGAGGGTATAATGGTAATTTTAAAATATAATAATAAAAAAAATTAAAAAAAGACCTATATGATAATTTATTAAATACAAGGGACCCCGATGTTGTAATTCTAAAAACATGGACCTGTATATTAATAAGTCTTAAGCTCAAGGACCTGAGCGTAATTATCCCTAAATAAATTGATTGCGTCTTTCCTACTAGTTTAAGTTTTTGGGAGAATTGACAGCGTTAAGGATTTTAACAAAATGAAAGCAAAAATTATAAAATGATCAAATTTATATATTATATATAATTCACGTCACCAAGCAGTGACACATGAAAAAATTTAATTTAACTCCTCTCAAACAGCATTTCCAAACAAGCTAGAGGGGCTTACATGGGTTGAGCCAAACAGTAGAACAATTCAAGGGCAGTCAAACAGGGTGGTCAAACAGATAACTGGCTAGTAAGCTTTTGTTATATTATAATTTTATCTTATGACATGACAGCCTCATAGAAATAGGTAAGAGATATCTATTATTAATATTTAGATTATCAGGCGGCGTGGGTAAGCCATATTATTACTCATGCTGCCTACTCGTTCTCTTATTAATAAGGAATACCTGACTCATTTAATTTTATCCATCACTTCCTTAATATAAATATTTTTATTTATAATGAGAGGGAGTTCAGATCTTCAGACTTAAATCCTCAAGTTTATTGAGCACTGTTGCCTATAACCTTTAAGCTTTAATTGACTAATTCTTTTCAACAGAGCTTCTCTAAGACAATCAGTTGTGCTCATCACCGTCTCTTAATTCTCCCAATAATTTTTTTTATTCTCTCCTAATTTTTATTTTAAAATTTTTATCCAAATAATTTTCATCCTTGTTGGATGATTATAATTTCATAATATTTATCCAAATTTTTTTTTATTTTATTTTTATTTTTATTCTCACATGCAATTAGATCACCCGTTGGTCAATCTTAATCGTTATTTTATCTTTTTGACTAATATTTTATGTCAATATATCATTCTAAATTTAAATTAGCTAGAATTATAATTTTTCTAATTACTCTATTAATAAATAATAAACCATTAAAGGTACTTTTCTTCATTTATTTCTTAAAATTAATATTTCAAAGAAAATAATTCATTCATTTGCATTGACTTTTCACTTCTTTGACCACAGAGTAGGTCATCCATGTCACATGCATGCATGACCAGTTGGATACAACTGCTTGGTTGACTTAGCATTCTACTAAATAGTTTGATTACTTATTAAAGATAAGGATTAGTACCAACATATATATAATAATCATTGTAAATAAATCGAGTTTTCAATAAATTGCTCGATATTCAATTTGATAAGGGTCGGCTTGTTGATGCTTATTTATTGAGCTAAAAGAATGCGCTTAAATATATTTTTACAAGCTCGACTCTTAAGTTTTGTTTGGTTCGAGTTCTTTTTAAATAAGAAAAAATATATAGTTAATTCTAATATTAGTAAAAAAATTTATTTTAATATTAAGAAGAGCGTAAGATGTGAAATAAAATTAATTCTAATATTAGTATTTATGTTAGATGTAAAATAAAATTGATTTTTATAATTAAAATTTGTATTAGGCTAAAAAATAGCTCGAATCAAACAAGGCCGTAAATAAATGATCTTGAATATGTTAATGTTTGACTTGTTTATGTTCATGAATAATACGTAAAGAAATTGTGAACATATTGTTCATTGATGAGATTATTTATCTTTTTTTTAATATTACACCATAGTTTTTAATCATATCATTCAATGCTATTTATTTATTTTTAAAAGCTAGTTGACAAACTTGATTAATTTAAATCAAGGTTTTGAAACTTTGTTTCGGTTTCGTTTTTGATCAGAAGATGAAAGTATCAAATTTTATAAATTATTTAAATTTTATAAATTCAAAATTAAACTTATTAATGATAGTTATTGAATATTTATTTTTTGAAAAGAGGTGAGTTTCAGTAGTTTTGGTTGCCGAAACTCGATCGAAACTGCCGAAACTACCGAGTTTCGGCTGATGCTTTTTCGATTCAATTTCCATTAAAACCGACTCAAAACTATTAAAACTCAATAGTTTTGACTGAATTTTAAAATCTTGATTTAAATTATGCAGTTACAAGTAAGATATAAAGCTCAAATAATTGGCTCCATAATTAAGAAGATTAATTGCTAGTTTATGAACAAACTTGGATCTAGCTCCTTTATTTGAAATGAATCGAGCTTAAAAAATAGCAAAAAATTTGGCTTGATTATGAAGTAACTCAAGAATGAAATTTGAAATAAGCTTGAACATGAGCCCTAACAGGTTTTTTTTTTATTTTTTTTTTATAGTATGAGCACTAATAGTTACCTCGGTTCATTTACTGGCCTTAAATAATATAGAGGATTAATCATTTATTTGATTTATCTGTATTATTAATTTTAAATATTAAATTTCTGCTGGCATTATTTTTTTCTTACATATATAAACAATATATCTAGCATATTTTATGAAAGAATCTCAAACTATAAAATTTCGGAGGTTGGTTTCCTTTGGTGAAAAAAACAGGAATGATAAAAAAAATTATGTCTAAAAATTTTAATTTATGTAAAATATTATATATATATATATATATTATTTTTTTTAATATTAAGTAAACTCTTTATTTCATATTTTATGTAATTTTTAATAAATTAATTAATTTTATCTTATTATGCATGTTTTTAAAAAAAAATTAAAAAAAAATTCTAAATTATATTTTTTTGCCTCGCAACCAAACTAACAAATGATTTTCGTAGATCCATTTCGCTGAAAAAAAAAAAAGTTTCCGCATTTCTGATCAAGAAAGATTTTTTTTTTTTAAAATGAGTGCAAATTTTTTCTTCTTTTTTTTTGAAGCCGCTACGAGGGCAAATTTTCACGGGATCAATGATAGCGCCTATTTTTGTTGTTGCCTAACCCTAAGGGTGGCGTTTGGGCTGGGGGTAGGATCAGCTAATCCGGGTTAGCTTACCCCCAATAATAACTTATCCCAGTTTGGGTAAGTTGTTAATTATAATATAATGCTTGGATGCTACTTGAGTTAACTTAGGATAACCTTGAATTCAGTTTGACAAATAAATAAGTTAACCTAAAATAGTAAAAAAAAGATGAAATAGGAAGAAGACATTAACAGTATTAACAGCCTTCAAAGATGTAAGTCTCAGCAAATAAAAGCTATGGATCAAATCATACTGAGAATTTCATGAAACATGCAAAAATTTAATTTTTGCTTCAGATGAAGAACAATTTAGTCACTGTAGGGAAATAATAATTCAGCAGATTGGCAGCACAGTAATAGCAAAATAAAATTCTAACCCATTAGTTATTTTAACTCAAACAGAAGTAATATTTGGACCTCTCCAAATTAAAATTAATACTTTCAGCTAATTTGATAGTATTACACTGAAAAATCTAAACTTGGAGAGCTCAATGTGCTTATTTTTTCATTACGAAACAGTAACAATGTGATGGAAACATAATGCTTTTAAGATATTAGTTACAGTTATTAGCATGAATTTGAGTAAAGATTTGGTTGGCTGTGGTCTGAAAGCATGGTATTCTTAAAATCAAAGAAAAATAATAAACATGCTTGATTAAACATCATTTTTCTTTACCCCAGTAGCAAGAATCTTTTCAAATATAAAGACCTAAAGTAATAAACATGCATTTCTCCTAATTTGCATCATATTAAAAGAAATAGGGATGATCTAGCAATCAAGAGCAACTAGAATTATCCTCCAGTACACACAGACAAAATGACCAAACAAATATCAAAATCCAAAACGATACATATAAACTAGAATACTCATGTACACTTAACTATAAAAATCAGAAATGAGAAAAATTTGTATACAGACATAGTAATCTTTTGACTTCAAAAGGACAATATTAAGCTTTGTCTCGCCATAAAGTATCTATTGATATGCAAAAGATATTGAGCTCAGAATTATGTATGTCAGTTATGATATTTTGGATCGGCAAAAAGCATAACATTTTTATGTTTACCTTTACACCTGGATACCAAGGGTAACTGACATATAACATGAAATCACATTAAGATTAATCAGACCTACATTTTTTTTAAAATTGTAAAAAATCCATTATTGCCCATATTTCAGGAGAAAAATAAGTTCAAGTGTAATACTTGAGCATATACTATATAAGTATAATATCCATTCATATACAAACTATTGCTTAACTGTAGTAGAACATAAGTATTAAATGAGACTTAGGAAGAAGTAGACTTACTAGAAAATCTTTGGAGTAAAGCAATTAGGAGAGAATGCTAGAACTTAAAGGTATAAGTAAGATGACCCTTCAAATGCAACAATAAATAGAGAACTAAGCACACAAATAATTGAAAAAATAGCCAAACCACAATAAATATATATTGGAAGCTTAGTGGAGATATATCTTGATCATTTGTGTTCATTTAAAATAAAACCGTTTATCAATAAGATTATATTAGGTTATGTTTAAAAAATATTTGGATTAGATTAAATAATATTATTATGATTTTTATCAGCAGAAAATTACCTTTGAATGCTACAAAATAATATTTATTGCATTCTATAAAATATAATTATTTTTTTATGTTTAAATTCAAGTTTTTTCAATTCATATGTTTATTGTAGGTCATGAAAACAATTTTCAAGCAAAAATCAATTTTCAATAAAGAATCATTAACTAAACAAAGTGGTCGCTAAGATATTTTGAGTTGTTCAAAAAACAAAAAACAAAAGCAGGATGTTAATTTAAATGATCTCTCAGCTGACCCAGGACTACGTCCTAAAATTTCAAATTATCAGCCAAATGATCAAGATAAGATACGGAGAGCATACTTACAAAAGTGACCATGCCAACCTCGTCAACATAACTTCCCACAAACAAAGTTTGGCAAGTTATCACGGAGATTTTGCGCTTCATGATTTAATGAGTATGAAAATTGGTTGGAATATAGTATAGAAAAAGATGCTGCATTTTGTTTATGTTGTTATTTATTTAGGTCTGATGAAGATAATCAACTAGGAATGATGAAGATGAACACCACAGAATCAAAAAAAAATAGAGGGGATTCACCGCATCAATTAAGATAATCAATTATGAACAGCGTAGAACTCAGATCTACGATTAGGGCAGGTAGAGGGGATCTACCGCATCAAAGGACGCCGCTGCCGGAGTTAGGGCAGACGGAGTGCACCGCATCAAAGTAGGGAACTGCGTGTACCTGAACCCATCGCATAGAAAACTAGCAGTACTCACTGTCACCAACCTAAGCTCGCCGCTGCCAGAGAGGCACTGCTTCGACTTGCGTTTCAGAGTGAAAGACTAAGTCTGATATCGCGCCTAAAGCGGTGCCATCATCCGGTAGCTAGAACGGACAACCCAATTGTTCGTGAAGACTTCAGGTGCAAGAGACAATGTCAGATATGCTATCTCTGCCCTTATGCCAGCGTGAATGAGGTAGCTAAACCCAGGAGTAGGCGGGGTAAGTAAGTCCGCTGGGTTTGTTAACGAAGGGTAAAAAAACGCGTTTTTAAGCTTTTGGTGGGAACGGTAAATTATTCCGCACGCACGATTCCTTTCCCTTTCCCGATCGCACTTCACTCCGGCGCTGTCGACATCCCCTCACGATCCGCCGGTTCTTCACGATCTTCCTTCGCCTCTGATCGTCACCTCTTCGCTCGGTCTCCCACTCATTGCTGGTATCTTTTTTTTAGCTTTCCCTCTCTCTAGTCCTATTTCTCTTCTTCTTTCTAACCTACGCATTCCTCCTGTACACTGGTGAAGAAGGCTGACGTGAGATGCGGGGATCAGAGTGAAGAGATATAGGGCTTTGAAAGGTAAACGGAGCCTTCTTCACCAAGTCAAGTAAGCCCTTTCCAAGCTGCTCTGGCTTTTATATTCAGGTGAGCCCTATGTCTCTTCTTCAGCTTTTGGCCAAGAATTTTTCTTCAGAGTTGGTGTTATTTGGTGTTTTTAGAGTTGATTCCTCGTTTTGGGGTGGTGATCTTGCTATGGTGTCGATTTTTCATTTGTTTTGATGGCATTTTAGGTTCTGGTTATTCTTTGGATTCAACTTGATTGAAATTCTTTCTCACTTGCTCTGGAGGTTTCTTCTGTAATATCTGCTTATCTCCTGGATTATGCTGAAAGAAGGTTGCAGAACTGAAACTTGTGTTGGAATTCTTAGCTGTCTTATCACTTTTTTCCTTCAGAACTGGACATATAATTAGGATACAAAATGAATTTGGGCATGTGCTTGCAAAGTATGTAGTGATAAGCTATTCATCCCTCAATAGTTTTCATGATTTGTTTGTCCTGAAAATAGATTGATATCATGATATGTGAACTTCTCCAGTTTGTGTCATTTCAGATTAACGCATAGAAAACCTTATTTAGCGACATTGGAGTAGCCTTCAAAACCATATTTTAATTTTCAGTTTACAAACTAGGGCTACTGCTATGCCGCATTTTCAGTTTAAATCCTGGTTTCCGTTGCGCATGTAAATGCAAATTATTCGTGGATTTTGACACAAACTTTAATGTTCTGTTTCCTAAAAAAAAGAAAGTTTAATGTTATGTTGGTTGTTAGGGATTTAAGACTTAGTGGGTTTATCATGTGCAGTAAAAGAAACAAGTAAGGACATCCTAAAGGAAAGTTTGCACTTACACAACGTTAACCTTTTTCATATTTGATGCTTGATGTACTCAACAAGCCCCAACACTTTTAAATGTAAAGTTGATCAGGTAGTAGAACAAGATAATATCTCAACATTCATTCATCAACATTCAACAAAAAGAGAAACTTAGCAAATTTTAATGTGCACTAGTTTTGCCTACATCGTAATCAGTAAATTTTTGCTACTGAACAATTCTGTATTTTTGTTTTCAGTAGTTGTGTAACTTAAATTGAAAACAAATGCATCCAAGCATGCAGTTAATATATATTCATTCTAACTTTGAGTAGAATTTTGTATTAATCTAGATCTACTGGCTAGACCAGATTTGACTGATAGTACTAGCTTGATTCGATACATATGCAGTATCACTTTCCAAAAATAATGCAATCAAAGCAATACCTTAGCAATGTGCCTATTAAAGTGCTCCAAGACATCATATAATAATGTTGATGGCTTTGCACTTCCGATTTGGAAAATTGTGTTAGTTGAGTCGAACTCTTTGAAGGAAGTCCATAATAGACTCGGGAAGGATTCTAACACCATCACACTCAAGAACGAATATTATAGGTCAATCAAATAGTGTCCCAATACAACACCACACTATCCATCTCACACCAAGCAATCTAGTATGGGGCTAATGTTGACTGCATGTGGTAACTTATACAATTAAAACTAAATGCACTCGATAAAAACAAAATCCACAAGACAATGGCAATTCTGACGACAGAAGCGGGACCGCCAGTATGGACTCAAGCATCCAACACCCATCTGGCGAATCCGCCGGACTCCACTGCAACTCTCCTATATATACTCCCCGGCGAGCCACGCTGAAGAGGGGGGACGAGAACGAAAAGGGAAGGAAGAGAGCAGAAGGAAGGGCGAGAACGAGAAGGAGGAAGGAGAAGAGGACGGACCAGACAAAGTCACCACAACCACCCAGGATCACTCTGAGATACTTATAAATCTCCCTGCAAAAGAGGAAAGACGTTGCTTGTAATCTTCCTTGTACTGGTCTCTCCGACTAGGCCCTCTCTTCCTTAGTAAAATCTCCTCATTGATGCCCGGTGAATGTAGGAGATCTTCTCCCTGAACTACCTTAAATTCATGTGTGTTAGTACGGATGTCATTCTCCCCCTTTAACACTCTAACCCTTTTGGCCGAATACCACGTACCGTTGATTCCAAGATCTACATTTTGTCATCAACAGATGGGCAAGGGGTTTTCCCTTGAGAAGGCACGAAGCATTGCTCTTGATGCCATGTGAATGTCGGAGATGTAGCAATTCCATGTGTAAACATATTTTCTATGAAAAAAAATATTAGAGTATATTGACATGTTAAATTTATGTTTAGTTTAAATAAATATCCCTGTAATAAATATCCCTGTATTACTGTAAATTAATTTATTATACAGTGAGTGTCATGAATGGCCTGATTATGTGATTGATGTCTTCTCTTCAGAAACGGTTGAAACATGGGTTATTGCTGTAGAAATTCTATGCTGAGAAATTATGCTATGAATATGTAAATTCCAATATTCGATTGTTTTTTTTGGAAACTCAATCTACTGTTTTTTATTTTGCAGGATTATATATTACTAGGGGACATTAACATATCAGCTAAAGTCCCCTTATCCGGACGATTAAATACTACGTCATTCTGTAGTATTCCGTATCTATTATAGGAAAAAAAAATGAGCTGAAGGAGCTCTAAACTTGTTCTCTAACATGGAAAGAATGAGATTTCCAAAGCGATATGTGATTGTTATTCTGACATTCATTTGTACAAATGTTTGCTACATCGAGCGCATGGGTTTTTCAATTGCTTATACAGCAGCGGCAGATGCTATCAGTGTAAACCAATCGAGCAAGGGTATGATTCTTTCAACATTCTATTATGGTTATGTTCTCTCACAAATACCTGGTGGATGGGCTGCACAAAGTCTAGGAGGTCGGCAAGTCCTGCTTTTATCGTTTTTATTATGGTCCTCCACATGCGCCCTAATTCCATTAGATCCAGACCGAATAATAATACTGGTGATTGCTCGACTTCTCGTCGGTGTAGCCCAAGGCTTCATCTTCCCTTCCATTCATACAGTTTTAGCGCAGTGGGTGCCACCCCATGAGCGTTCCCGTTCGGTTTCATTAACCACGTCAGGTATGTATCTTGGCGCAGCTGCCGGCATGCTTCTTCTTCCAGGCTTAGTGCGAATTCAAGGTCCCCAATCAGTATTTCTTGTAGAAGCGGCATTGGGCATCACTTGGTGTATCCTTTGGTATAAATTTTCAAGTGACCCACTTCATTCAGACCACCCAAAGGCAACAACACTTCCAATCATCAAGTCGAAGGAGAAGGGGAGTTCGCTGCATCCATCAAAGGTCCCTTGGAAAAAGATAATTTGTAGCTTGCCCGTTTGGGCGATTGTGGCGAACAATTTCACTTTTCATTATGCATTATATATTCTAATGAACTGGCTTCCAACATACTTTGAGCTTGGGCTTCAACTAAGCCTCCAGGACATGGGATCATCCAAAATGCTGCCGTACTTCAACATGTTTGTATTTTCCAACATTGGTGGAGTTTTAGCTGATTATCTTATCACAAGGAGGATCCTATCAGTGACACGAACCCGTAAGCTTCTTAACACACTTGGGTTTGTTATCTCAGCGCTTGCCTTAATGGTTCTCCCTCTCTTCAAAACTTCTTCTGGCACGGTGCTCTGTTCTTCGATATCTCTCGGCTTCTTAGCGTTAGGGAGAGCCGGATTTGCTGTGAATCATATGGATATTGCTCCAAGGCATGCTGGGATCGTAATGGGAGTTTCAAATACCGCCGGGACATTGGCTGGTATCATTGGCGTTGGTCTCACAGGGCGGATTCTCGAGGCTGCGAAGGCTGCTGATATGGAGCTCTCTCGCCTAGAAAGCTGGAAACCTGTGTTCTCTATTCCTGGCTATCTCTGCATTTTAAGTGCATTGATTTTTTTACTATTCTCAAGAGGTGAGAGAATCTTTGAGTAGGTGAGCTCCCTAATTTATATCAATTTCATTATGAATTTTTGAGCTATTGCAGATTTATTATTGTTCAATTTGTATAACTTGAATGGTAGGGCAATAGTTCTCTGGAAGAGAGCTCTTCTCGAAAGAGCTTTGTGAAGGAGGAGGCATGGGCTATTTGAGCAGCTGCATGCTCTCCCTTGTTGTAACGGCTATTCAGGTTTTATAGCCTCATTGTTTACCATTTTTAGTATATTTATTGTTGATAATGTAATATTTTACGGCACGTCTTTCTTGAAATTCGGCCGTAGCCTATAATATTATAACAGTAAAAATACGGCACGTCTTTCTTTAAGAAACTTCAATGCAGTTGTTGCTCTTTGATCTTATGTTTAGTTTTAAAATACTGGCACATTCTTATATTAAAAAAAAAAAACTCTTTCTGACTTCCCAGGTTAGAGCTGATAATGAGTCAAGTTTGAGCGATTTTATTTTGAGTTTAAGTTGAATTTGATTCGAGCTGGTTAAAATTTGGTTTGATTTTGAATTGGTTTGCAATTTAAATAAAGCTTTGTTTTTAATCTTATTTTTTATTTATTCATTTTAAGCTTCGAATTGATTTTAAGTGAGTGAGGTTAAATTTGAACTTGAAATTTTTAATTTTTAATTTAATTGAGTTTAATTACAAGTCATGTATTTCTATAATAATATTTATTTTACTTATTAAGTTTATTATTATATAATATTATGAAGTTATTTTTAAATTTTATGTGTATATTTATAATCTTATTTTTATATAAATTACTTTAATGTATTTATGTATATAAATATATTTATAAATATATTGAGTTGTTTTAAAGTTGAATTAATCTCTCTTCAAGTAAGTTAATTGTAAGTTGCAGGTAAATTGAGTTAAATTTGAATTGAGTAAAATACAAATGAGCTTTAAGTGAGTTTTGATTTTTTTTATAAAATGGCTATCCCTAATTATATATAATTTTTTAGTTAATAATTTTAGATTAGTATATACTTATACATAAATATGATATTTTTATGTATATAAAATATCTTAATATGAAATCAAGTCATATATACGTTTTATTATGTGGATCTGTGAGTTCTCAGTTATAACCTAAAATTTAAATTAAATAAAAAATAAATAAAAAGCATTTGATAGGTTTTTTTTAGGTGTGAACCAAACATTGTAAAGAGAAGTGTTTTCTATTACATTTTGTCACCAGCGAATTTATATATATATATATATATATATATATATAATTCCCTAGGGAAAATCCCCTAAGGCATGCGCTGTAAGAATGGCTGCATATGCGCTCGCTGGCCTGGCAATTTTGTTTTCATGTCTACTTACAAAAAAAATAAAAATACTGGTTTGGAAATTTATTTTTTAAATTTTAAAAATAAAATATTTTTACTTCATAATCTATATAAACTCTAAAAAAAATTATTTTATGACACTATCTACACAATTTAGTATAAATGATTTATTTTATTTTCTATTTTATATATTTTTAATAAAACCTTTAATTTTATTCTGTATTTCATATAACTTTCTTTTATGAAAATATTTCATATAATTTTTAACATATATATTTAATTTTTTTTATAAAAAAGAGCACATATTTCAACTCTGATTAAATTTTGTTTTTCAAATTTTTCTCATATCTAAAAGGACCTTAGTTGATCATTCCAAAATGGTCTAAAATGGCATTTGTTCAATATTATTTTGATGTTATATCTTATAATTAGATATTATGATATTTAAATATTATCTTTTGATAAATAATTTTATATAATAAATCAAATAATTATTTTCTTTAGATAGCATAATATAACATTAAGATAATATTAAAGTACTTATCTTTTAAATTTGGTTTGAATTGATAAATATGAGCTTGATTTATTTGATATTGGTTGTAATTTCAATAGATATTTTAAAGTGGTTCTTTTTTAGTTCAATAGAAAAAGAGTTAACTTAATTCAAATTCAAACCACATTTACTCATATCAAGATTTTGAAAATTAAGTCAATCTTAAAACTAGCAGAATGAAAAGTATAAGATTTTAAGATTTAACTGAAGTCGAATTAGAATAATTTATAATTTAATAAATATTTATAAAGTATAATTTTATACTATTAATACATAAAATAAATAACATTTAAAATAAAAAATATTATTCAATAATAAGATTTTAAGAAAATTTAAATTTGATAGCCTTTAACTTTTTTTTTGAATAATAAATTCATAAAAATTAGAAGCTGAACTTTCAAAACAATTAATAACGAAAAATAAGGTAATATTTTAAAAAAAGTATATCAAAAAAATAAAATAAAAAAATATTTTTAAAAAAATTGACACAGATAGTGTAAATTTCTAATAAAATTGTCTAAGATAAAAAGTTAAAAATGAAAAAAACTTAAAATTTTCCCTGCGTGATAGATAAAGTGCTTGCCAAAAGACTATAGTTTCACATTATAAAGAGTCCGTCAGAAATTTTCTTTATATGGCTTTATAAAAGCAAAGATATTCTGGTTGGTTTAAGTGAGCCGATTTTTCGGTTGCGTGGTTAATCCTGATTTTGGTTTGATTCTAGCCAATTCTTTACATGGTACTGCTCGAGGTTGAGCCAGTTGAAATTATCTGTCCAGTACAATTTTTAAAATATTAGCTCATATCGTTAATCCAATGTTATAAAATATTTTACTATCAAAAAATATTATAAAATATTTCATTCATAAACTAATAAAATCTAGAATTTCACAAAAATTAATCACTTTTTGTTGTCTTAAAAATAATTTATTTAGGAGCTTCTCCTTGTTTAGTTGAGATTATTTGGAACTATGAGGTTTAGTTTCGAATCCACACCCTCACAATTTTTAATTGAGGTGAAGGTATTGTGATGTTTAGAGTTAAAAAGAATAAAAAAAAACAATTCATCTAAAATGTAATTGACTCAACTTTCTTCTTTTTTTACCGTAGTGGAATTGACTCAAGCTATTGAGAGATCGACCTAGTGATCGACCCAACACAATCAACTCTCATAGCTTCGGGTTGATCTCAAGGTCGACCTGAGTGGTCGATATAACCAGTGGGGACCGTGTTGGAATCGGGAAACGCATTTCTTCTTCATCCTGCGGGCCTACGGGTAACCTATTTTCAGTCCGTCTCCTTCCACGCCTCTTCTTCATCGTGACGGTCCGAGTTCGCTTAATCGAGGGGGAGGAGCGAGAAGCGGCGAAGGAAGCGGCGGCAACAATGGGAGTTCCAGCGTTTTATCGTTGGTTGGCTGATCGATACCCGCTGGCGATTACCGATGTGATCGAGGAGGAGCCGACGGAGGGCGCGGGCGGTGCGCTCGTCGCCGTCGACCCCTCTAGGCCGAACCCAAACGGCATAGAGTTTGATAATCTCTACCTCGACATGAACGGCATCATCCATCCGTGTTTCCACCCGGAGGGACGGGTCAGCTCTTCTTCCTGTCGTTTTTCCGCTCATTTTATCTGCGAAGAAATTAGGATAGCGGGATATGGAGGAATTTAAATTCTCGATCTAAGCCTCTTTTACTTTCAATGTGATGGATTGATGTTTAGCGATGAGACGGGTTGTTTATTAATCCTCGATCCTTTTAAAGGGTGAAGCTAGTATTTTAGTATATAGAATTGAATTTCTGTGATTTTCTTTTTCTGGTTGCTGATCTGATTGTTTATAAACTCAGGAGCATCTGGTTTTCAGGTACAATCTTTGTCAGGTGTATAATGCGAACCTTCTTGGAAAATTGGACAACGCTAATTTGAAAGTAGCCAATTCAATATAAAACGTTTGGGCTTTCTAGAGTTTTGTGTTTCATACCTTAATCCTATCTGTTATTATTCGAACAGTGACTTACAGTCTGTTTCGCCTTCCAGAAATTCTGTGTGATCTGTTGGGGACCTCTCCTCGTGAAGATGAGGAGGAAGCCGAAGAGGGGTCATTGAGAAAACTTCAGCGAAGGAAGTCGTCCTTGAAGATTTCTTTGAAGTCTGAAACCTTGACCACAAGATTTCGAGTCCAAAAATCAAGCAAAGGTTTGGAAACCTAGAACAAAGAAGGGCCACAAATGAAGCTTTGGAAAGTCTGGGGTTCAGAGATGGAATCCCGGGTGAAAGGAAGCATCATCGAGAACAGGCTTGGCAAACCCTGTCCGATGAAGTCTTTAAAGAAGCAATCTTTGGAGACTAGCCCTAACATTATGGAGGTGTCTTTATTTTCGAAGGAGCTTCTATTTCGTCTATTCAATGAGAAGATACTTCCTCAAGTTGAATCGAACTTGTGCTTCTAGAAGGTTGGGAGTGGTCGTGTCGACCTGCCTAGTCTCTATGAAAGAGTGGCTACATTAGCTAGGGGGAGTAACTGCATTGATGACAACATGCAGGGAATTCCTGGAAGATCACATTGAGAGACTGTTGCCCCCTTCAGTTTTAAAAATGTTGGTAGTAAGAAGTTTGTTGTGTGGTTATTACTGCTGCTGAGATGAGACTCTATCTGAGTGACTTTAGAGAGCATCAAGGAGATCCAGTTTTTGAAGTTCTACCATCATCGTCATCAGAGAATAAGAAGACAGAGAGGTCTCTGTTTTCACCTAAGTAGTTAGACTTAGATGAAGACTTAGAAGAGCAACCGCTAAAAAGCTTTTCTAGGACCAATCGTATACATGGTTTAATGTGAGTGACAAACAGCTCGCAGATGCCACAAGTTTGGCGACTTAGGATTTTGTATGAATGATTCTCTTTGGTGACTCACAACATTTAGCTTTCTCTGTCTTCCATGAGGTTTGCGTGTTCTTTAGACTACAGCATGATCTGCATCATAGCATTTATTTTGATTTTGGTTTATTCATATCATTTTTTGGGGCATGTTTTTTCTGAACTAAAAAAATCAACTTTTGTATCAAGCTATATGCAAGTTTGCCTGGAAAAGGTTATTAAGTGTGCTGACATGGAGTACAGCAACAGACTACATACTGAAATGCTTGTTTTGTTCCGTTATTATTCTATGGGCTTGTCATTACTCATTAATAATTCCAAGTTTCAAAATCTGGAGGCTAGTTCATTCAGAATCTTTCATATGATGCTTATTACTAAGCAGGAAGTCACTTCAGGAAATTCTTAAAAGTTTGACATGTTATTTCTTAAAATGGTTCTACTTTTTTATTAGTTCTAATAATTATTTTCCACTGCAGCCTGCACCTGCTACTTATGACGATGTTTTCAAGTCAATTTTTGCATATATTGATCATCTCTTTGGACTAGTTCGCCCACGAAAGCTATTGTATATGGCTATAGGTTATGTTCCTAGTTTTGTTGCTATTTCTTATGCTTAATTGGTTCTCTTAGCTTAAATTTTATGTATTTTGTTTGCCTTTTGCAGACGGCGTTGCTCCAAGGGCCAAAATGAATCAACAGCGCTCCCGGCGTTTTAGGGCTGCTAAAGATGCTGCTGAAGCTGTAAGATTATGGCAACCCCTTATGGGGTATCTTGACAACCATGTTATTTGCATATTTAGGTCACTAATAAACGTCACAGGCAGCTGAATTGGAAAGACTGAAGCGGGAATTTGAGAAAGAAGGAAAGCATTTGCCTCCTATGGAGAAACCCGAGACATCTGATTCAAATGTCATAACTCCTGGCACCCAGTTCATGTCTTCGCTGTCTATCGCACTTCAGTATTACATACATTTGAGATTGAATCGATCTCCTGGATGGAAGGCCGTTAAGGTGCGGTTTGATGTACTTTGAGAATATAATGCTGGACTAAGGACTGTACCAGTTCAGCGATGTAATCATTGCTGGTGTCTTTTTACAGCAATTATGTGTTCAGGATACTTCTCTCTTAATTGTATTCATGGAGCTGTGCATTGGGTGATTATTTGAAGGTAATATTGTCTGATGCAAACGTTCCTGGTGAGGGTGAACACAAAATAATGTCCTATATCCGGTCACAGCGAAATCTTCCTGGCTGCGATCCCAACACAAGGCATTGTCTCTATGGTCTGGTCAGTATTATTTTTTCCACTTATTCTTGATTTTTTTTGCATCATAAATACTTCTTTGCTTGTAATAGTAACAACAGTGCCAAGTAGGTTAATGGCCTTGTAATTTTCACAGGATGCAGATTTGATTATGCTTTCTTTGGCTACACATGAGGTTTATTTCTCTATTCTGAGAGAGGTTTGTAAATTCCATATTTTATGTTTACAAGAAGTCCCCCTATGTTTATATACATTGTATGTTTGTGCATTTGTAACATTCATCCTATTACTGGTAGACTACACTGTGTGCATTTTTTTAACTTAAAGACTTACTTTGACTACTGACTACTTTAAATAGATGGTCACAATGCCAGGGCAACAGGAGAAATGTTTTTTGTGTGGTCAGATTGGTCATCTTGCAGCAGAATGCAGAGGCAGGTCTAGTGAAGCTTCTGACTGCCATGGGAAAGCTGTGGATGAAACCCCAATCTACAAAAAGAAATATCAGGCAAAGTTTCATTCTTTTGCCTGACCACTTTTTTGCACCATGTGAACTTTACATCATTAATTATTTTCTATTTCTCCAGTTCCTGAACATCTGGATATTGCGAGAATATCTGGAAAACGACTTGCATATATCAGATCCACCATTTTCAATTAGCTTCGAGCGAGTTGTAGATGACTTTGTGTTTTTGTGCTTTTTTGTTGGGAATGATTTTCTGCCACACATGCCCACATTGGAGATCCGTGAGGTTTGTGATCATCTGAAAATGCTAACCAGCTAATCTAATACTACTACATAATCCTGATTCTTAAAAGACTCTAATTTAAGAAATCTTGTGTTTTTATTTTTATTTATATTTATATGAGGTAATACTATGATTCAGGGTGCAATTAATCTACTCATGTTTGTGTACAAGAGGGAGTTTGCAGCAATGGGTGGCTATCTTACAGATGCTGGTGATGTAATTTTCTCTGCTTATACTTCAGTGATTTTTTTTTTTTTGATAGAATGCTTCAATGTAGTTTGCATTAGAATTTGTTTGCCTTTGGATTTTGTTTTTTTAACATGCCTTACAAACTTATCTGATCTATATTCATTTCTGCTGAGGTGGCATACTGGCATCATATTGTTTAGTGGTTTTCTTCCCGAACTATGTGAATCAACATTTTAGGATTACATTTATTGTTATTCTAGATTAGATTCCTTGTTCTTTTATGTGTTGCATACTGGCATCATATTGTTTAGTGGTTTTCTTCCCGAACTATGTGAATCAACATTTTAGGATTACATTTATTGTTATTCTAGATTAGATTCCTTGTTCTTTTATGTGTTGCAATGGCCCGTTTGTTTGGCTAGGTTAAAATTAATCTAGTTTAACTTTAAACAGGCATATCACATCACACATAAAGTTTAATATTAAAAATTAATTATATTTCACATCCTACACATATACTAAAATAATAACTAATTTATATCACATTCCTCATATATTCCAACATAATAACTAACTTTATTTTACATAATTCACAACTTTCAATAAAAAAATATCTTCATTTGAATTTAATTTTAACCTTGTTAAAATTAAATTTTGTAAACAAACAGGACCGATCAATCATTTGCTTATGTTCATAGGTTTCTTTGGAGAGGGTGGAGCATTTTATCCAATCACTTGCTGTATATGAAGAACAAATATTTAAGAAACGCACCCGTATTCAGCAGGTAACTAATTTTATATTGCTTCTATGTATCTCTCAGTTTCATTTATGTGCTTGCTCTGAGCACGAAATAGTTGATTACAATTTACAAGTCCTGATTGGCAGAGCTGAACATATACTGTTGTGAATTTGTAGAACTTTTTTTAATTGTGGTGCTTTTATGTCAAAGACGTTTTATTGCGTAATAATTTAGTTTTGTATAAATCTGTTTTCAAAGTTTAAGATTTTTTTTTTTTATCAAATCAAAGTTTAAGATTTGAGTGCACTTAATTATAAGATATTTTATATCATTATTTATTTTTGTGTTCCTTTATTTTGGTTTGGGGATTTCAGCTCTCACCATCTCCTTGAAGGAGAGAACAAGGTGCCTACTGGTCCATAACTATGGATTTATACAGCTCAAGTGTTCTTTCAGTTTACCAGTATGATAAATAAAGGTTTCTCCTTTGCTGTGTGGTTCAACATTGGAATTGCTATTTTAAAAATCTCTCTTTTCTATTTTTCTGTGTGGTTCAACTTACCTTACCTATTAATTTCTAATGCATCAGGGGCATTTCTTTCAGTTCATCTATTTTGAATCATGTTGCTTACGTCCTTTCCTGTCTTTTTTTTCCTGTTAACAAGTTTATTGTATTTATTTCACGCTGCCCAGTTGAACATTGTCGTTTAACCACATCTTAGGTTCCAACAAGTAATTTGGTTTTCTTTTTAGCTTTGGATCTCAATTTTTTGATAGCTGACATTTATCTGCTGAAAGTGACAGTGAGAAATGTTGAGTGACGATGAACCAGTAATGTCTAGTACTTTTGGAATTCAAAATCAGTTTTGGTTATTGTTGACATCTCGTATGATGTACATAGTTTTTGTGTTTTCTAGTATGTCTGTGCCTGACTTTTGGCTTAATAGAGGGCTTCTGCCTTTCTAAGGTCACATTAGGAATATTAGTTTGAGGATTTTTATCTTGATAGTTTCTTCAGATGCTTTAAAGGTAATTAAAAGCAAAACTTCCTTCTGTAAGGCATACAGCTTGGATTTGCTATTATGGTTTTATCATTGGCTTTGATAATTCATCGTTAAATTGTTTATGGATATCAGGCAATGGAGAACAGTGAAGAGTCAAAGCTAAAAATGCAGAGAGAAGCTTATGAGGATGGTCAAACTGTTGACAAGGTAAATAATTTTTTGTATTTTCTGTGAGGCCGTAGTTTCACAAAGGTTGCATATCTAGGAGTCTCTACATTTAACAATGGTACTTGTTTGTAATCAGATAGTCAATTTCTAATGATTTTGTTGAAAATAAGATGTCTTGAAATATTTGCCTATACGCAGTTTGAAAACCAAAACTTCTTAGATTTATTGTTAGTAGAGGCCTTGAGATCCTACCTGACACCTCAAACTGAATATTTTGGTTTACAGTCAACCCATTTTTGTCACAGGTTGGGTTTGAGTCCCAGAATAGCCATCCTGAATTTCTCTCCTCTGGTTGGGTTTGAAAGTAAATTACGTGGCCATATACAAGTACCTCCTAACCTAATAGATCCCTGATGTCCACTTCATCTGCCATTCTTTTCTCCACCTCTGGTTCATGCATTGATGCAAGAGAGTGATAGTGCTTAGAGCCTTAGACACAATCTTTCCTTCTTCAGGGTGCCTTCATCCTCTAATAAGGGCAATTGGATATCTCTCTCTCTCTACGCACCCCCACTTCTCCAGCGTGTCCTCTCTCTACCATTCAGTGCCACCTCTCAGCCTCTCTAGACCTCACTTCCCCTCTTCCTCTCTCTAGTATTCTCCTTCTCCAAATTTACCCTTTTTATCTGCTTTCAGTCCATTGGCATCTTCCAACTACAAACGAATATGTTTCTGGGTGGATTAAATCTGGGCACCGCTCTTTTAAATTTTAAACATCTTACTAATGATTATGATATGTGATGCAACTGCTATAAATTTCATGTGTTCTTTTACCTATGTGATCTAAATTAATTTAAAGATCTGTACATGCTTTAACTTTGTTTTTGTATTGATTTTACTAAACAAGCGGTAGTTTGTTTAAACAATGGTTGTGAGTTTATTGTTTCTTTGTTGCTTCAAATTTGGATTTTGACAAGCTCTTTATGCCCACTTATCCAAATTCAGGTCATTTTCTTTGGTTCTTGTTGTTTCATATTGAGGATATTTATTGCAATTTTAACCCTCTGACAGATCAAATTAGGGGAACCTGGATATAAAGAAAGGTACTATACAGAGAAATTTGGAATTGAAGAAGCTAGATCACGTGAAGCTGTGAAGAAGGATGTTGTGAGTCCCCTTAAATGCCAACAAATTTTGAACTTACACTTCTAAAATGTAGATGATATTTTGGTTTCTAAGTATTTGATAAATACATTGTTTTTTTGCCAAACTTGGTAATGCATTATTGGGTAAATCTATTCTCTTTATAAAAGCGGAGTTTGGGGGGGAGAAAGCGCGTTTCTCGGATCCCGATTCACGATTCCCTTTTTCATTAATTTAATAGATAGGCGGCCAGTTACTCGACACCATGGGAGAAAAACAACTAGGCAGCTCGCAAGTCTAGGGTTTTCGGGAAGCTGTTGAGGCTGGGAGATAGATCGGTAGGCGGGCGCTGAAGATGCGTGATAGCAAGGTGCCGAAGGCTGTTTTTCAATATTGGCTAGCGACACAACAAGATAGAAGAACATGAGAGATGAACAACAGATTCAAAGATTAAATGCCCGTAGAGAATTAGGGATGAAACGCTAAAAGGTAGCCTTAGCGTTTCTTCCCATTAATTAGCCATGCCATGCCCAATCTAGAGTTTTCGGATTCAAATCTGCTTTCTCATAGAATTAATGGGATGAAATGCTAAAAGGCAGCCTTAGTGTTTCATCCCATTAATTAGCCATGCCATGCTCAATCTAGGGTTTTCGGATTCAGATCAGCTTTCGCATATCAACTAATAAAAAGGAAGCCAAAGCAACAATCTGCTCTGGCGACTGGCGGCGTGAAGAAGCCGCATCGCTTCTGTCTGGGAACGGTGGCATTGAGGGGATTCGGAAGTATAAGAAGTGCATCGAGCTCCTCATCTGCAAGTTGCCCTTCCACCGTCTTGTGTGGGAAATCGCGCAGGACTTCAAGACGGATCTCCAATTCTAGAGATCCGTTGTCGCCGCACTTCAGGAGTCTGGAGGCCTATCTTGTTGAGAACGGTGGTGTTGAGGGAGATTTGGAAGTATCAAAAGAGCACCGAGCTCCTCATCCTCAAGTTTCCCTTCTAGTAGGGGAAATTTATCAAATATATGGTAATGTTGAAAGTAGGTTTGCTTATGGAACCTTTGTAATCACTTTTAAGTTAAGTATACTGATCTATAGTCTTGTTCATTTTCAAAAAAAAAATATCATCATACTTTACGCAGGCTTCACTTCAAGATAACTTGAGAAGCAAATAGCTCTATATAGCATTATGCATTTATGATGTTACTAGTCGATGATGATGGATTTGTGTGGCTTACAAATCTATCATCATCGACTAGTTACAGGATAGCCCATATCTATTCTACACTCACCTACCTTATTCAGGTGTCCTATCTTATTTAAAGCTTTTTTGGTTCGAGGCTCAAAAGAGTCGATCATTATTTTATTAATATTTCAAATTCATCACAAATTTTAACAATTTTATTTCAAATCTAATATAAATTTCAATATTAAAAATCAATTTTTTTCATATCTTACACACCTAATATTAAAATATTTTTTTTTTCAAAATTTATAAATTAATATTTTCTCTTTTGCCAAAAAAATACCCTCCAATCAAATGAGCCATTATAATTTCATAAAACAACATAAATACATTTATTTAGTTTTGACTAGCTAATTGTGATATATATTATATTCTCATCAACAAAGTCATCCTTAAATTTGAAAAACAAAAAGCTGGCACTCAATTGTCGTGGATTCTAATTGTCGTTTTTAAACTACCCAACATGAAGAATATATATTACAAAGTTGGCCTACTAATTCTAATCCTAACCTAAATCTTCACCATTGCTCGATATGCTTTTAATGTTACATTTCCTATTGCAAGCTTGTCAAGATGTAATTCAAAGTTTTGATGTTTATTATGTACCATAGACAATTTTAGTAATTTTTTGAGTAGATGACCTATTGTACAACAACAACAATAAAGCCGTAATCCTAACTATTTGGGATCAGATATGCATTTCTCTTTTCCGTTTAGCTTTATTTAAAGCAATGTTCTTCGTTAGCGCAAGTGATTCAAGATCACTTTTAGTGACCCTATCCCAAAACAGCTATGCTCTATCTTTTCCTCTCTTTGACAATGTGACTTGGATCTCCTTACATTTGCAACTTGGAGGCTTTAGTAGTCAATGTTGAACATAACTAAACAACCTTTCACGTCTCCCCCTCATCATATCCTCAAGTGCTTTCTCACCCTATGGTTCTTAACAACCATTTCTTATGTGATTCCTTCTAGTGTGATCACTTATTCTCAAGGTGAATGATAAAATTATAATGAAAGGGCTAAGAGAAAGGGAATTTCTACAAAGCAGTGGTTAGTTGTTTAAAGAGGATATTACTAGACGAATTATCAAAGAAGAGAAATAAGGGATTGAAAAAATGCTGCTCAAATGCGTGAATTATGCTTGTTGATGATGATGATCTAAATTAATTAGGAAGAGCTGCTATGTATACCTATGTTAGACAAGGCTAGGCAGAAAAGATTTTAGTAATAACCCTAGAAATGAGTAGCATGAATATTGGCTGAAATATGGATACTGGAACCTTGTATTACATTGTTATATATGTATAGTTATCAATTTGTTATGTCTTGTGCTGCATATGATAGATGATCTAGTGATCGAAATTGTCAAAATAGATTAATTTGGATTAGAATAATTTAGACTTGAGTTGGCCTAAACATTCAAGCTAGACTTGATTTATACCTGAACTAACTCGACATATGTTTAGTGTCAAGGTAGCCCAAACCAACTCGCGTCAAGACAACTAGGGAATGAACCTAGATGCTCTTAGGGTCTTCCCCTTTATTTCCTTATTGGGTCTTAGCTCTTTTTGGGGGACTTCCCTCCTTGTCAGGATATCCATCTTCTTGGGACTTACTACTTCCTCAGGACTTCCCAGGTACGAATTTGGAGAAAAAACTTGGCTTGGCTAAAATTTCTGGAAAGAAGATCTTGTGTAACATTTCCCTTCCTCTATTTTACTTTTGTTTTTTTAGTTCTCAATTCTTTTGTTTAATGATATCTGAGAATTTTGTGGTTTAATGAGAATTAATTAATGGTTTTTGAAGTGAATGTGTTGATAAAGCTTTCTGAATGATATTGTGATTCACTACAGGTTCAAAAATATGTTGAAGGACTCTGCTGGATCATGCAATATTATTATCAAGGTGTTTGCTCCTGGCAATGGTAGGTTATGTTATTGTCTGAAGATTTGATTTGTGTTCTCCTATTTTTATTAATATTTTTTCAACTAAACCGTGCAGATCAATGTGCTTGACAATTTTGGTCACTCCCCTTGTCTAGATATTCTATATGTCTTATTGTCTTATTTTGATGTGAAGTTTACCCAGTTAAGCTTAATCGTGAAAATTTTCAGGTTTTATCCCTATCATTATGCTCCCTTTGCATCCGATCTTAAGGATCTGGATGATATGGAGATCACATTTTTCTTAGGTCAACCATTTAAGCCATTTGATCAATTAATGGGAACACTGCCAGCTTCCAGGTTTGTTATCCATTACATTGTGACTTTTGCATATGTTAGGGGTAATCTAAATTCACGAGTGTCAATCTCTCTCGTACTTATATAATTTAACCTCTTTTTTCATTATCAGTTCAAAAGCATTGCCAGAACAATATGGTGCATTAATGACTGATCCAACATCTCCTCTAAGTTCCTTTTACCCTACAGGTAACATGACATTGTGCATATATTCTACCTTTGCTCAATTTCCTACTACATTCTAGTTCATTCATTTTGTGCACTTTTCAATCTAATCTGAAAATCTCTCTCTCTCTCTCTCTTTATATATATATATAATCAGATTTTGTGATAGACATGGATGGTAAAAGGTTTGCATGGCAGGTAGTTCATACATGCCATACTACCTTTATTTTGCGTAAGAGTTTTATAAACTTGTGAAATCCTTCATTTGGCACTATGTTTGATCCCAGGGTATTGCCAAATTGCCATTCATTGATGAAAGACGCTTGCTAGCTGAAACTAAGAATCTTGAAGAGACATTGACGGTATAAACAATGTACCCTTTTAGACTTTGTTGTTTCTTTACAAGTTTATCAATAGCTTGTTTACCTGCAACCAACTTTTTCCTCCAAAAGAGAAAAAAAAATCAATTTTTTTTCAATTTTCTGACAGCACCTGTTTGGCTTATGGACATTCTGGCCATTGGCTTGGAAAGGTTTTCTTTTCTCCTTTTAAAATAATCAAAAAGTAATTATATATCACATTAAATAAACTCTAACAAAAAAAATTATTTTATTTCACATTATACAGAATTTTCAAAGTATCCAATAATATTAACTACCAAGTCTTTATCCCACTAGGCGGCTACGTGAATCCGTTTTCTCTATTGCACTCTATTAAATAACAATTCCTTATTTAGCTCCAAGTATGCATGAGCATTCCTTAATGTTTCTTGTCATATCTTGTTTGGTCTTCATCTTTCTCATCTTCTTTTTATATTGCAAGATCTAATATCTCAACTCTGTTTGCTGAAGCTTCTGTCGGTCTATAATTTATGTGTCTAAATTATCTAAGTCGACACTTTCTAACTTACCCTCAATGAAAGCTATGTTAACTTTCTTGTAGGTTTACTCATTTCTCATCTTATTATTTCATATATGCTCACTCATTCATTTTAGCATCATCTCTACACACTTAATTTGTATGTTTTTATTTTACAGCAGCATTCAATATTATATAATACTGTTAGCTTTACTAGTGTTCTATAAAATTTACTAACTTTAAATCTATATGAGATTTTTCTATCACACAATATATTAGATGCATTCTTTTACTTAATCTATCATACTTGGATCTTGCTAATAGCACTATCATCTCTTTTATCATCATTTTGTATAATTGATTTGAAGTATTTAAACCGCTCACCCTTTCTAATAGCTTGATTATTGTCAGTTCTCTACTACCAGTGCTTTTATCTTGGCTATATTTGCATTCTATATATTTGATTTTAGATCTACTAAGTTTAACCTTTTAGATTCTATGATATTTTTTCATAACTCGAGTTTTGCCTCAAATTTGTCTAGTTTCATCAACAACAAGAATATTATTTGCGAAAATCATATAACAAAATACTTTTTCTTGAATTTGTTCAGTCACGACCTTCATAAATAAGGTAAAAAGATATGGATTTAAAGTTTAGCTTTTGTGTAATTCAAATGTAATAAGGGTAATAAGGAAATCTCTAGTTAAATTCCTTGTCCGAACACAAATAATAATTCTCTTATATATATCTTATAACCTGAATGTAAGCAATACAAACTTCTTTTATTTCTAAGACTCTTCAAAGCATTTTTCTTGAGATTATTATAAGCATTTTCTAAATCAAGGAAAATCAAATATTAGTCGAACTGGTTCTGTGATACCCTAGTGTTACAACATAATCTTTGTTCAACTACCCTCTCTTAAAGTTTTAAAGTATGACTCATTAACTATCACTTTTATTTCATATTTTATACAATTTTTATCGTAGTTAAATTTATTTTCCAAAATATACATTTTGTTTGGCCAAAACTTTCTATTTTTTCCATCAGCCAACTACACAAAAAAAAAGTTGTCATGGCTTTTGTAGCTACAATTTTTCACTTCCAACACAATTTTTAAATAATAAAAAATTATTTTATTTCACTTCTTACATAAACTACAACATAAAAAATTATTTTATTCTCATGTCCTGCCCATAATTTAATACAAATATCAATTTTATTTCACATTTTATACAAATTTCATTGTAAGTTTTATTTCACATCTAACACACTTACCCATAAATGACAAAATTTGCACAACTTAGTCATTTCATCAAACATACTTATTAAATGTTTACTAGATGCCCAGCCATTTTGATTTTTAGCAAAGATAGTGGCATTTACTCATTTTTCCGTCCCATCAGGAAGAAGAAAGATTCAGGAATAGCATAATGTTTGACATAATATATGTCTACAATAGTCATCTTTTGGCGATGCAAGTTGTTGCGCTATATCAACGGAGTTATCAAAAACAGATGCAAGGGACGTCATGTTCTTCCACTATAAATGCAGATCTAAGGTAAGTAATTTATCATATATATATATATGCCAAACCTCTGGATAATTTTAGAGAAATAAATGCAAACGTTTACATGTCTTTGTCTTTTTAATTGTAGTGGTGGAATGAATGGGTTCCTCTGTTTGACTGAGAGAAACAGTTGCTGCTCAATAGTGGCTTCTCCCGTTAGAGGGCTAAGCAATATCAACGACAATAGGGTTTTGTAAGTCCTTTAAACCTTGTTTATGGACTTTCCAATTTTCATCTGCCTTTTTTTTTGCCGTTTTTGTTCAATTGCTCTTTTCATACAGAACCACTGTTTTGCAGGAATGCTACTTACCTTAATCCTTTGCCCCATCTACACATCCCTGAACCTCCTAGGCGTGTCATAATGCCCGCAAAGGTTGGTCTTCTTTCTTTCTCTGCGTTGGTTACAGTTTGCCTTCCGCTGGGGTTGGCTCAAGTTGAGTTCCAGCTTTGTTGGTCTTGACATGCAATTTGAAAGTGAGCTTACTTCAAGTCAATTGAAATATTCTTGATTCCCACTAGATTTCCGAATTGATTCAATATGGTTACCAACCTTATATCTTACACTAAATGTTCATATATTTTTACACTTTTCAATTATTATTAAGTAAATGTATGATCACATACATATATATATATATATATATATATAGTAATATATATATATGTACCTTAATCTCTTTCATATACATTCGCCATGGCATACATACGGATATCTTATATGTGCATATTGATACGCATATCTCAAATCGATTTCGTTCAATTCCATATGAGCGCATGGTCTTATCACAAGGAAATTGATTCCATTTTGAATCATGTAAATTCTGCCAATTATAGAGTGAGCTAGAAACATAATGGGCAGCCCTGATTTCGGCTAACATTCTGCTAGCTAATGTTGTCAATTTTCTGCTATCTAATTTGGTGGAAATGTGAGAACTGCCAAGTTCCATATTTCAGTCCTGCCTCTGTTACTCATTTTACCTTTCTATTTTGGTTTAAAACATAGATTTCTTTTCTGTTCAGCGATTTGATTGTATATTTACAGATTTTAAAGTCACATGACATCAAGCCATTCCCTCTTTTATGGCATGAAGACAATAGTGGCCGGCATCTGAAAGCAAGAGAGAGGTATTGGTTTGGTTTCTTTCTAGCTTGCTTGCTAGCTATATTTTATTTAGATTTGCTTTATACTTTTAATTTTGTTAGAGGGGAGAGGTGTGTGATTAGCATGAGAAGTTGACTTTAAGGAAAGATTTTTTTTTTGAAAGATGTTATGAAAAGAACTTTTCATGGGAACATTTTCCATGGCTCAAAACTTTTCCATGTAAGAAACATAATTTTATGTCATATCTAACATAAATTTTAATATATAAAACTATTTTATTTTATATTTTACATAAATTTTAATACAATTAATTTTTTTTATATTTTACGTAACTTTTAACATGACGGACTGACTTTATTTTTTATGATATACATATTCAAAGTAGGCCAAAACTTTCAAGCTATTGAGAGAAAAATATCACTTATTAAACTAGCCTAGCACTTCAGCTGCAAACATGCTCTAGTATATTTTTATTGGCACTATTGATATAGATTTTACATGTGCGTCTAGCATTTCATTTAGGGGAAGTGCCAAAGTTTTTTGCAAATTAATTGCTTGAATGAAGGCATTGTAAAATTTTCCAACAGCGAAGTTTCCTTAAAGGAGGACTACATTTTTGAAAGGCTTTTGTAATCGATGTGAGCAATAAATCAAAATGCTGACTATGAGAAATTTGATATTTCAGCAAAGGAAATACAATCAAATCAGCTAATTCAGATAAATGAAATGGCGTGAAAACTAGAAATAACTAGATGAAAATTGGAGAAGATATATATGTACATATATATATATATATGTTTATGTAAATACTATATTTTAAACTTTATACTTGCAGTAAAACATAAGTTTGAAGGGTGAAAAAGGAGAATCATACTTTCGGAAGATAATTTAGACTGAATTGTCAATCTCTTGCAGAATGCTAAAATCCACCTTGAAAATGGTTCAACTCAACGAATTCAAGTATCCCATCAAAAACCCTTAATTTTTATTAATCAAGCAAATCACTTCTTGAATCATAGTTAATTAGGAACTTACCTATGCCTTTAACCAATTGTTTTTAACCAGTCATAATATGCCCTCATTTGTTTAGTAGTTTGAGATCAGACTAGTTTAATCTCAAAGCAATTTATCCTCCAAAAGGAGAGGTTTTGTCTCAAATCATACACAAATTTAAGCTGGACACTCTCTCTCTTGCATTAAAAGAAGTTTAAACTCGAATGGGTTAAAGGTTTATCTCATTTCAAACAGATTCATCTTAAAGGTCCTCAGAAGATCCTCAATTACAAAAGTTTAAGAATTCATTCATCTAACTGCATGAAATATCTATTAGAAGCTCAACTCCTCTTTTGGAGATCTTGTTACCTGTAATCAGTTTTTATTGCAGGCCGCAGGTATCTGGAGCAATCTCAGGCCTCCTCCTGGGAGAAGCTGCACATCGACTTGTAAAGAACTCTCTGCAAATCAAAGCCAACAGTGCCGGGTTGCTTGATACCCCATACAATAAAAAAAATCCATATTTTACCAGCAAGCCACAGCCCGCCAGACCTTTGGGATTCGAAGGAGGTTTTGACAACCCAAATTATTACCAAAACACAAACTATTATCATCAGCATATGCATAATCCCAGAGGTTTCTCAAACTCTAGGCCTGTACAGTTAACTAGTGAGAGACAGAAGAGCAAAAACAATAGAGTAAATGAAATATTTAGTCACCAATATCAGTACTATAACTATGAAACTGGGATGTCAGATTTGACATTGCAGGATGGGCCCACATTGAGGCATCAGCCAAGGGTTGCGCCAAATGCTGGTTTTTGGCTGAACCAACCGCCACCTCCTATTCAGAATGTGGGGCCACCACCTCCACAGCCGCCGGCAAACTGGATCGGTAGGCTGCCATCACAACGTATCCCTATGAACATCTCCAACCAGGCTCCACATCGACACCCAAATGATAAGCAGCAGCAGCAGCAACAACAACATGTGCAGAAGCTGGCTTATCGGATAAAGTCACAGCCATCATCAAACTCAGATTCGAGCAGCCGGCAATAATCTTGTATAGGTGAATCTTGTACAATGAATCATAAATATATCAGGTAGAGCTTCATACATTGTTCTAGGCTTATTTTAGAATATGTTTGCTCTTAAGCTTAGTTTTTACTTGGATACAAACCCATTCATGCATGCAAAGTTCTGTTTTAGTTTAGCTTTGTGGGCTGAATAAATTTGTATTCCCTTATCTCACTGCTTTATATTTGTTTAGTATGTTAATTGGACTTGCTTTTTTCTGAAAAATTATGTAAATAGGCATTAATGAATATTAAAATTTTAATGCAACATTAATTAATTTTTTTATATAGTAATTTAGACAATGTAGATAGATAGTTTTAATGTTTTATTTTCTTAATAATTATATTATTACTCTTAGCTTCTTAAACATAATTATTAACTGAAATAATTGCATGCACATTGCAGTAAAAATTATTGAAACGTTATTTTAATCGTTATATTCTGAGGTTATTTGCAATTCGCTGTTTATGTTTTCTGGATTCATCGAATACCGTCGGTATATTGATGCTAAAGTTAATATTTTGATTCATTTGATAGTTTGCATGATATTTTGAATCAATGGAGAGCATGCGAGCTCTCAAATGCATTTTTTTGGATTATTTAACAAAAAATTCTCTATTTTCTTAGAGATTATTTCCCTCCAGCAATGTAATGTCATTTTGGGGATAATCAAATACGCGATGCATGCATACCATGACCCATCAACAGAACGGAGAACAAAAATGACGTTGAGAATAGTATTATAATACTTACAACATATAATTTTTTTTTGATATATACAACATAAAATACTTTAAGAAATTTACATCTATTATTTCAAAAAATTTATTATTTTTAGGAAGTATTTTAAAAATTCATTATTTTCAAACGATACTCCTGATTTTGAGGTAAATTTACAAACAATACCATGCTTTTAAAGTTAAATAAAGGTGCTGCATAAAATTAATAAATTTTAGAGAAAATAATAAATTTTTGAGGATAATAAATATACATTCTCTTAATTATTTTTGTTCACAAGTCAGAAATACACTCATTATATTAATTATCTTTGTTCATGAGTCATAGAAAGTAGTGGTGGGTGGCCCAGATCTCACGCAAGACAGATAAATATAAATTTAAAAAATAACAGCTTAACTGTTAAAATATAAATTTATTTTTAATACCTATAAGTTATTGGGCTCGTGCTATCCCCGCTATGCAGGCGCATGGCGCCTGTAAGCTATGCTTAACACGAAGGCATCATTTATTTTTTTCTCAATTTCGTCCAACTTTTATTTGTACGAAACATATATAACATATTTACACATAACACTATATACATAATACTACAGAACTTATAAACAGTATTATACTACTACAATCAACATTATATATGTATATATGTTTTTATTCTCTGATTTGCTGGTGAATCCCGATATACAAGCATCAACAATTCATTAGCCTCTCAAAGGAAAAAAAAAATCGTGAATCAAAAAAATGAGATGATACTCTATCTGAATGTAATAATTTCTCTTTTTCTGGAGATAATATATATATATATATATATATATATCAATTGAACTATCGAAATCACGACTTAAAAACACAGGCGTTAGATTTATAAAAAATCACACGTTACTGAATTTACAGCAGAAAACAAGACTACAAACAAAAACAAAAAAAGTTTACTACAAAAAAGTGAACATCAAAATACAAAAAAACAATGTTTCAACAGAGTTATACCTAAAAAAATGTAATATACAGTATAAATACAGTAATTAAAGGAAATAGATAAACGTGGTGATATACGTATAAGTTGATTTATTTTCAAAACCAGCTCTAAAGTCACAAGTCAGTATGATAAATTTTAAATTCAAAAAAATTAAATAGAAAATTTTGGGAACATGATTGGCAGTCTTGATTCCAAGCTTAAGGAGCAATGCAGTCAATTACCACTGTTACTGAGCGCAAAATTTCTCCAAAGATACACCCTGATTAATCTTCTGATAAGGTTAATATCCATTAATTGATCAAATAAAGTCTAGTACAAATTACCTCAACCAAAATATTAATTATTTTTATTTACGAGAGTCATAGAAAGTAATTGTGGGTGGCCTAGATCTCACACAAGAGAGAACAATTCACAACTTAATTTAAAGAGTACACAAACTCGGAAGTACATAAAACTGAGAAATTCTGTAAGGAAAAGAGAGCGGGTTCCCCAGGGGGGAATTACAATTCTGTTAAAGAGTAAAAGTAAATTCGAGTAAAATCTTTGATCAATCTCAAGAGCATCGCAATGTTTCCCTATTTATAGCCATTGGATTTCCATGCAACGAAACCAGGCCGAGCGCCGCCTTCGCCAGTTGTTTAATAGTTTGTCAGTTCACACTATTGTGAAGTGCTATAACTTTTTCAATCATAATGGTCAAAGAAGCTGCTAAGGAATACTGTGAAATACCCTGAAAGTTTCTTTGGGCGGTTACGAACAAAGACCCATCAACTTGGAATTAGAGAGCCATCTACTTGCAGCTCGATTAGGGATGATGTCTTAAGTGGTGTTCATAACGCATCCACCAAGACCGAATACGCTCAAACATGATTGGGAGGCCTTCGATTAGAACCGGACTTGTTGAGGCACCTTCAGTTGGAAGCTAAAAGCATCAAGATGCGGTTGCATATATTGGGATGCCTCTAGTTGATGCCAGATGCATATCGACATAGCTGGACAAGTCAAGATATGGCTTTGAAATCACCAAACGAGCGGTGAGTCATTGCAATGCTTCGGTCCTCTTAAGGCTTCAGGGTGTGGCTCATAACGAGAACCGAAGCATTGCCAGAGATTCAACCTCTAGAATGGAATTGGGCAAAGGTGCCTAACTTAATCAATGGAAAGTTTGACTCGTGGGAGTCAGCACAATAAACAATATTTCAATCATTAAAAAAAAAATTAATATTAAAAAAGGTACCAAGACAGCATAGCATGCTTTGCTGGAATTTCCCTAGTTAAAGAGAGTAGATAGGATGCTCGCTCAATTTCAAATTTTTAAGATCATCGGGTAACTTTCACAATTAATATGACATTTAAAGCTTATCTTTTTGCTAAAATTTATTTAGTTTTAGCCAATTAAAAGTAAAATTCAGCACAAACTTTACAAATTTACCAAAAAAGTTTGGACATATCATTAATCGATTGAAGAATTGTCAGTTGATATCTTTCTCCCTCAAAACAAAACCCACAAACTCGATAGAGAGAAGACAGACGGAGTGTCGGCAATGTTTTCTCATATTATCATAAATTTGAGAGAAGTATCAAAGAAGTAAAATTTCAAAATAAATTTGGCATCGGATGTCTAATCCATAGAAACACAATTATAGAACATGTGTATAAATATATAGAGAGAGAGGCGGATAGAACAAGGATTGAGTGACCGTAATGACGGAGGTTGTGAGGAAGAAGTTAACAACACGGTTAAACAATCGAAACGGACAAGTGCTACAAAAAATTCTATTTCATAAGATGATATATATCAAGTTAAAGAAAAAAAATCCAAAAAGAAATCAATCCAATCAATCATGTTGTCTATGAGTGGGAATATGGAAGTTTAGTGGTTAACAATATACAAGGTTAGTGTAGCCTAGATGTGAATGATCAAAGGGATGAATAGCCACATAAAGTGGATCACATTAAAAATGCTTGTATCAGTTAGAGGATATAAAACAAGACGGAGGGTCATTCATGTGAGGTGTTGGGTGGGAACAAGTCACCAGAATGACTAATATAGAGAGAGGGAGGGAGGGAGAGGGAGACAGAGGGAGGGAGGGAGGGAGAGAAAGAGAGAGAGAGAGAGAGAGAGAGTTGTAATGAATAGGCAATGATGCAGCTGCTGGTGAACTATCCAGAAGAACAATTACACTGTAGCAATCAATTTGATTACTAAAATTGTACAATAGGAAAGCTAAATTTTGCAGAAATGCAAATATCATCCTAAAAAAGGGTATTTAATCAAGAATATGGAAAGGGAGAAAGCATCATACCTTGCCATAGAAAAATAACCTAGATTTAACAATTTCCTGTATTTCATAAACTATAGCTTGCTCAAATTGAAGAATTCCCCCAATAAAATTCATCCCAAATCTATAACCTTCTGCTTGCCATGTGTGATCCACAATCCCGTGCAGTCATTGAGTTCCTCAAAAATATAAAGGTGGACATAGGCTCATTCCAAAAATAAACCTATACAGCCTGGACAAAGTTAGAAGAAAAAATATGCAGGTCAGTAATAATAATACAGATCAATAAAAATGTCAAGATGATAAAAATATATACAACAATTTCTTGCAAATATTAGAATGATAAAAAAAAAACTATTTGAAAGTGGTTAGAAAGAAGAAAATCCCGAATGCAAGAAGTGCCATGCATGATGGATTTAGGCATTAGATGATCTGAATTAGTTCTTCATTGTTCAAGAATTCAGCTTTGAATACAAACATGGCTCTCAAAGACAAGAACAACAAAGTTGTAGATTGTTTGAACTCCAATAAACTGTTCTATCAAATCACGAATGTAAGATATCATTCCGTTAATCCAAACATTCAGAAGGATCTATGGGCATTTCTATTCCTAGTGAGGTCAGCACCTTGTAAATTCATCTAGATAAACTTCTGATATGATATAGTTGACTCACTGAATACAAGCCAGTGTTATTGGTCCAATGCTTCTTTTTTGGGGGGTATGCACATGGGTAGATGAGTGAAGGCAGGGATGTGTGATAATAAAATAATTTTATTTCACAACCAACACAATCCTTAAATAATAAAATAACTTTATTTCATATTATAATATTAAATAAATTCCTTCCGCTCCCTATCTAAAAAAACTCAGAATATCCCCAAAAATACTCCAACCAAATGAGGCATTAAAGTAGCCAAATAAGTACATTATGAGAACTTGAACAACCAAATAATTTTTCATAGGAAAAATAGTTCCAATCACAAAAGATAAGCAAATATTGAGGAGTAGTTGATAGAAAAAAGATAACAATTAGGGTTTTAGAAATATGCACCTTAACCTCGGAATACCTAAAGTTTGCTACCTCATATTGATTTAACCAACAAAAGAAAAAAGAAAAAAAACTACAAAAAAAGTTTTATCAAGTAAGCTACAAGGTGTGACCTAGCCAATATAGTATTTACACTGGTCGATATTATGAGAACTTGGACAACCAAATCATTTTTCATAGGAAAAATAGTTTTGATCACAAAAGATAGCCATATTGACATGAAGCTGATTAGAATAAGGCAACGGTTGAGAGATATGCACTTTAACCTCAAAATACCAAAAATTTACTACCTTCTATTGCTTTTACCCAAAAGCAAAAGGGAAAAAAAACTATAGAAAACTTCATACTTGGTAGGCATTAACTTACAAATAGGGTGAGTTTGGCTCAAAGATCGATAGTCGCTTGATGTTTGATTAGATGTTTAGTTCGAATTGAACTCGACTTGAGTTATAGAGCCGAGCCACAAGCCATAGTCGGATCTGATCAAATTGGCTCGATCTCTATTTTTTAAAATATTAATAATATATTCATGCATTTATTATAATTATTTATTATTTGTACATAAGTATATGTAGTTGTGGTTAGAAAATCTATTAGGTAATCTAGGAGGCACAATTAATCTAATTTAAAATCCTAACGAAGACATTTTTTAAAGAAAAAATTTCATTTCTTGAAGGGTTTGAGTTGGCTCGAAAGTTCGAGTCAGCTCATAATTGAAATAAGCCAGCTTGAACTCGAATCGAATTGATGCGAGCCAAGTTTGAGCCGTGCCTGCCTCGGCTCGAACTCAGATGGTTCTCACTAAGCTACAAGCTAAGACCTAGCCAATATAGAGTATTTACACTGGTTGGTAGAAAAGTGTCCCTTTTGTATTTCAGAAAAGTGCTCCTTTCTGTGTTCCTCAAATTTTCAACAAGAATTTAGAAAGGGATGATCACAGCCTAAAGTCTACGCAGAATGACACAGAAAGAAGCATTATAATGTTTGCCAGTATTTTATCATTGACAAATATAATATAGCATAAAAGGCAGATATCGTCAGGTCTGCCACAATTAGAATAGGCCCAAACTTGTTTGGGATAAAACTAAAATAATACAGCCTGACCAGCCTCCTATCTGGTATAATCCAGTAAAATGTAATTGGACAGGAACCAAGTCCAAAAACAATGGACCATGACATTCAAGAAGTAATGGGAGTCTGGGGCCCAGTATGAGTTGACCTCACGTGATCAATAGAACATAGATTTTATTACTAGGAAATTAACTTGCAAAAGCTAATTAAAGAGTTTATAATGCGAACGTGTGGCTGTACAATAAGTATGCATGACAAATATGCACTAGTTCAGCAGTAGTAATTAAATGAATGTAACTCACTTTCAAAAAACAAAACTTTCTTGGGCACAATCAAACAAATTCTGCATTGCAGATGAAGTTCAAATGATGTCAAGAAAGATTTTGGATGACGAAGCAAACCAAACTGAAGGGAGAAAAACAAACCTAAAAAAAGAGATTCATGGGGAATAATAAACAGTATTTAAACAAGAGAAAAAAAAAATGTTCTTCTTACCTAAGCATACAGCATATAGTCAATAGGAGCTTGCTCAAACCTCAACCAACCAAAGAGGTAAAACTGCAGCCATTTGCAAAGTTGGCAGCATGACTGGGCATAAGGTAAAAAGGTTACAGGTCAGTACACTGTAATTTACATCATCAGACATGAACGGTCAACTTGAAATCAATGCACCATTTACATCATGTAGGTCAACTTCAGGTAAAAGAGAACAAAAAATACCAACTTAAAGCATTTGTAACAAGCTTGTTACGAAATTCAAAACCATCTCCCGGAGTCTAAGTGAGCATCTTGGATGCATGCTTCACAGTGGCCAGCTCAAAAACATGAACAGGTTCCGCAACACCTAAATCTTCTTTCGGTGTACTAACATCGCATGCACCATCATAGCAATCATAACCAAGTGTCGTACAAATTTCACCACCAACATCATCAGCAGAAATTTTAGCAAGCCCATTTACAATGTGAGTTGATTTAATAATATTGTTCCGTGAAACATCAGCAGCATTGGAAATAGCATTTGTGCCAACAAAGTGACTGCCACCATCAACATCAAGACATTTGGCAGTATTTGTTTTAGTATCTCCTTTTGGTTGATCTTGAATAAGTTCAGATTTCTCCTGATAATTGCACTCATCTGAAGACCCAAACTTACTTAAAAGTTTAGAATCAACTGAGGAGCCTTTTCCACAAGCCTCCGATGGTCCATGCCTATTCGCATGAGAAGCATTCAAATCTCTTCTGACATCAATGGAAACTACATCATTCTCTTCATTTTCATTTGAATTCAATCCCTCTGTAGCACGCCTAAGTCTCATTTGATCACTTAGGGAAAGGCCATCAGCAGCCTGAATAAATGAAAATTCATTATCTTCAATTTTCCTGTCAGTAACATCATGTGTTCTCCCATTACACGGAGGCTTGTACTTACTCTCTTCCCCAGAAATACATATTTCACCTGCTTTAACAGTTAATCCTGAATTTGAAGAATTTTCCCATTCTGAATCATGAACTCCAGTAGCATCAGGCAAAACCTCGGATGAAGACTGCTCAAAAGGAAGAGCATCCTTTCCAGTTTCAGTCTCAATTGTAGGCTCTTTAGCAAGTACAACCATATTATTTGAACATCGATGAGATTTATCTTCACGGATAGGACTACTGCACGAAACTGCATTTGAAACATCAGGTTTGGCAATTGGAGCACTATCTGAAGAACAGCATTTTGGATCTTGAAGCCCAGATTCTTCTGGCAACAAGTCTGAAGCAGGTTGCACCAAAATCAGATTAATAGGTCCTTCACTTTCAACATCACGTTTTGATTTTTTGTTATCAATAGACTCTTCATCTTCAACTGAGCGCGGGAAGTCCGCCTCAACAGAACCCTGGATTCCAGGTTTATTTTCTCCATCAACATGATAGATGAGTCCAGGTTCACACTTGGAGGGTGCTAAAAAAACAGAATATAGAAATAAGCATCAAATGGAATAAGAAGAACAAAATATATTTGTCAATTAGTACCTAAATCAGGATTCATCTGCTTATTTTTTGAGTCACTCTGTAATGACTTATGTAGCAGTCCAATTCCGGGGAAAACCAACATATTTACAGACTTGACTTCTTCCTTTTGTGAATCTCCGAGTGGCTTAAAGCTAAAAACTGTAGTCCAGGTGTCCGTTAGTTCAGAAATTGCAGGTATTACTAACTGTTCAACACCAACAGTGTGCAGAGCCTGAGAATTAGAAGAAAGTTCAAAAATCAGAATTGGAAATACTTCACGGTTACGCCATATCAAATAGACCATGAAGCTACAGGAAGTAGTTCATGAGAACATAAAAGGATAATAGTTTTTTCCCATTACCATCACACACATAAATCAGTATAGCAGGAATGAAAAACTGTAAAATCTACTCACTAAGGCAGCCTAACTACCAAAAATTGCAATGGGGGGAGAGAGGCCTTTTGAAAATCACACAAACATTAGCCGTCACATATGATGCTGTAAAAAGAAAATCAACAGGAGCTATAAATTGGCAGAAAATTGAGGAATATAGGAAAATATCTTGGAAGTATTTTCATCAGGTTCATATTTTTGTTATATTAGTCACGAATCTCATGACAGGCTTGAAAATAAATACTTAGAATAAATGCCTTGGAATATGGTATTCCAAGTTAATAATAACACTTTAAGACAGTACAGAAGAGTCAAGAGTGCATTAGAAGACAAGAGGCCTAGGATTTGCAAAATAAAAACTAATAGCATTGAATGAGATTATTCTTGAGATGAAATTGATAATCAATGGCAAATAAAAATGGGAATCAACTATAACCTATAGGTGAGGGAAATTCATCAACAAACTACAACCAATTATTGTTGTGGTCAACGTGAGTTGCACGAACAAATTCAGGCAAGAACAATTAACACCTAATGCACCATTAAACAAATAATATTGGACAAAAAATTTATTAGGTCTTACCCAAAACGCTGGTCTGTAACCATCAAAAATTATGATTCTCTGAGATTAAACAAATGCATATATATACAAGTAGTGTATGAAAATATATACATGCCAATTTATCCCTAAATTCAAAGTGTTCAAAGTTCACATAAAAGAAAATTGAACCCAGGTTCCTAACAAAAATTAAGCAATATCTTCCGTGCAGTGTATAAGTAGTCAAATCAACATAAACTAACATGTCCAATAAGAATTTATTTCTTCAAGAAAAACACTGGCATCACGCTTCTCTTTTAAACAATTCAAAACTAACTACTAGATTTGTTTTTTCGTAAGTGATAACAACTACTGATTTACTATAGCTAACTTTAATATGCACCACTCTAGATGGATTGATCACAGTAAATAAGCCTACAACAGTCTCACAAAATGGAAACTATGGGCCTGTTAGGTTGGAGGGAATTAAAAACTTTGAAAAGAAATTTTTTTTGGCCAGCTTAAGATAGGTGTATGATGGAAAATAAAGTTATATTAAAATTTGTGTAGGATGTGGAAACATTTTGATGATTGTCATAAACATTGTGTAGGATATGACAAATTTAAATTTTGAAATAATTTGTATAAAATGGGGTATCAAATAATTTTTTATTTTTATATAAACAGAGAAAAAACTTCCTCGCTATGGAAAGTTTTCAATCTCCATTACATCTATCTGCATTCTATGGGAAATCAGATAATTTGGGTGTACGTCACTTCGCGTTCGCATGAACTAAATCGTCCAAAGAGGCTCCAGAAGGACGATGTTCAATTGAAACAATTGCTTAGGCAATTTGGGCAAAATGGCCCAAGTGACTGTTACTTCCATCCTACAAGCACCTTCGATACATTTAAGCAGTCAGGAGAATTAGGAAATTGCCTTAAAATCCAAATTGACACAAGCACAAAACTTCCAAACTCCTGCATATAGAGTTCGTATGATCCAACACATTTTATCTTACCATTGCCTAAACATTTATGCCCACAAATAGAGGTCCATGCAATACACAAATTCTCAAATATCACTCAAACAAAAATACATATAGCTTCAAAACAATAATCCTTGAATAAAAATAAACTATACCAACAAAAATAAAACAATTAAAATGCCGAAGATAAAAGTCAACTGGGTAAATGGTGGTCTCAATATTCCCATAACACTTCAAATCGATCTTTTGCACCCTCTAGAAGCATAGGTTTGCTTCTCATTAAGTGTCACGTTGTTTATGTAACATGTTTTTATTACGAAATTAATTTGATCCGGCTAAAAGGAAGGTTGTGAACCAATGGTGAGAATCATAGATCCTAATTATCCATTTCAATCCTTTCTTAAATAAATGTTCTCACAACATCAAACCACCTAAGTTCATTCATCAACAACGCACTACATAAAGAGAGTACATAGACGCAACTCGATATAACACATTGAGATGTACAGAAGCATTCATGCTTCCTTAATGACACCATGCATCCCATGTCATTTCGTTCCTATGAAGTACCGATACTTTATGAAACCTAACGTATCCGTATCGTATCCGTATCAGATACCAATACTCCCCGATACTTCACCGATACGTATCCGATACGCCATGTGGCGTATCAATTTTTATTTTTATTTTTTACAAATATGATACTTCCCCGTTACCTTTTTGTTACTTCTCCGATATTTATCTTATACTTCTCGATACTTCTAATTAGAGAAAAAATATTAAAACAGTTGGTTCACCTCACACGATAAAAAAATAAAAAATAACTCATACATAAAGAACAACTTATGCATAGATTTGAACGTTAAAATTGAGATAAACTGGGCTACGCAACTGAGATTGCAAAAAATTTTGCACACGCTAGTGTTTCGGCAATGAAAAAAGATTTGGTAATCACAAGCAATTGTGTCATCTACTTTAGCTAACGTTTTTTATAATCTTACAGATACTAGTGATGTTTCTGTTTTTTCTACCTTAATCGATATTATCTTTTCTTCTATTAGATGTCTATCATATTTTTTTTACTTTAATCAAACTCATATTGCGAAAAGCATAAGGCTTTGGGCTTTTTATTTTATCTATTTATTTAGTTAAAAACTTGAAGAGAGAATATATATACTTTAATCAAGTCAATATATTTTAATTTATGTCACAGCATCTGTATTATTAATTGTATCTTGTTTATATTAAGCTAATCGATTTAAAATTAAATTTAAATTGAAAATAAAACTAATCTACTGATATATATTTAAACTCCTATTTCATGTAAATAATCTGATAGATTGGAACGTAATTAAATAAACTTATAATATTATTTTTCATTTAAAATTTTTTAAAATTCAGTAGTTAAAAGATGTTTTTTTAAGTTAAATTATCCATAATATTGCTTTAAGTAATATAAACAATATTTGAAAAAAAATTAAAAAATACTTTTACAATTTATATCAATAATTTGTATAAGTCGTTCTCATCTACTATAGAACTTTACCTTAAATATGAGAATATAATATAGGGCAAATTACGCTCAGGTCCCTGAGTTTTACTAAATATTAAATGGGTCCTTTTTTATTTTTTTATAATTAAAATTTTTTAAAATTACCGTTTTAACCGTGCACCTCTCTCTCTCCTCTCGATCCAGCTGATGGCGCAAAGGCCGCCCTGTGGCCTCTGCGCGTGCGCGGGACCGGGAGAGGAGAGAGAGAGGCCGCCTCTCTCTCTCCTCCCGATCCCGCGAGTGTCGCGCGGCCGACGGCGACCGGACGGCCCGCGTGCATGCGCAGGATTGGGAGGAGAGAGAGAATGGCAGGGGTAAAACAGTATTTTTTAAAAAAAATTAATTATAAAAAAATAAAAAAGGAGCTATTTGATATGTATTAAAACTCAGGGACCCCGATGTTATAATTTTAAAAACGTGGACCTGCGCGATATTAAGCGTTACCTGAGCGTAATTTGCACTATAATATATAATACACACATATATAACAGTCGTATCCTGACGTATTCGTATCCTACATTTTTTAAGTTTGACGTATCGCTGTATCCGTATTTTATCGTATCCGTATCGCCATATCATACTCGTGCTTCATAGTTTCGTTCTCAAGCCATCACACCTAGAAGCATCAACATATGAGTTGCCTAACCTACATCATTCTGTTCTCAAGCCATCACTTGACGAGACTAAATGCCAGTACCTATATTCTGTAAATGACATTTCATTGGACAATTCCTAATCTAAGTAGTAAATTCTCATTTATTTTCAATTAGCATTACACTTTAGCCTTAATGGAGTTGCGTGCAGTCTCTTGACCTCTTGTCACCATTATTATTAAGGCTGAGATTACTGCTCTTGTTAATAATAATTTGCCATTTAATTTACAAATTAATTTGAATGCATTTACCACACTTTTCATCCTGCATAGTATAACAAAAACAAGGACTCTTCACTCCCAAAGAAAACATAATAGACAGTCAAGTAGTTTGAGGGGCAATTTTACAGAAACAAATGAAGCATAAACATACAGTGAGTAAATAAAACCACCGAATATACATAACAACAAAAGGGAACAAGTAACATGAAATAAGTTGCCAAATTCCAAGATTGAAGATCAATATAAAAAGAAATAATAATCAGATTGTGGAAATTGAAATAAAAACACAAAGCAAGTGTAAGCACTTTAAAACAACCTTTCAGATGGTATGAATCATACGATAATAACAAATGCTTAGAGATGCCTTGTTCTAGGTTGTTTGAATTTTAACAGAATCATCATTTTTCTGTTTGTTCAGCATGATCAAAATCACTATATCCAATTCATTAATTTCGAGTTAGCCTAGCCCTTGCAAAGAATGTTCGGGCCAAGTTAGGGGATAACGGAAAAGAAAAAAGGATCATACAGATTCAATTCCTTCAAGGAGTCGCCGGCACATCCCTTGACGCCTATACATACTCCTTGTCCCAATGAAAGGCATTTCTGCCAACCTTGTCCCATGTATCCTGACATAGAAATAAATTGAGGAACAGTGTAAAACAAATATAAGCATATGCATTAGGAATGATAAATGGATGGAATACCCAAAAGGTAAGTCAGATGGTTGGTAGGTTGTGGGGATTAATAAAAGACATTAAGGCTAGACCTTTATTGTAAGTTTTAAGGAAAATAATACTTCCTTTCCAAGCCTTGCTTGGCTACTTTGGAATGAGTTTATTTCAAGAAAGCATAAATTTTAAGCTTGAATATAAATTAGAGAAATATGTCGCATTAAATTGCTCTAAATTTTTTAAGATAAAACAGCTTGATTAACATTCATTTTACAATTTCAAATTGTACACATCATTTTGACATTCATGCATAGAAGACACCTGGCACAAGAAATAGATTTGAAAAACAAACTGCAAAAATGTCCAATCTATTGCTTAGCCACTTGGCACAAGAAATAGCATGATACACAAATAAGAGCCTGAGCAATTAAAGCCAGACATTCATTATGTCCACCAGGCACGGTTTAACTCCAAGGCCACTGTAAGACTATCAAACAAAGAGTTGGCCTATTTGAACAAAGATAATTAGTACAAGCCTATACCATCAGCAGAAATCAATAAATAAATAATACATTACAAAGGTTCATCAATTCATCTTAAAAAAACATTTTGTTTTCCAGTTAAACAAACGGGATCATTATTTCTCGAAGACTACATACAGCACTCCAATGGCCAAGCAGAAAAATGAAAATCATAGAGAATGACAATACCTCACAGATGCAGCAGAAATTAATTCATCGCCTCGCTCTAAAACAAAAGTGTAAAATCCACCATAATTCAGTCGATTGAAATTTGACCTATAAAACAATACAAAACCTAATATCAAGTGGGAAACTTTTCAGAAAATTCATTAAGCAAGAGCAATATTAAGCAAGTTTTAAAAAGTCAGAGTTTTAACACGAAAAGAATGCTAACATCTATCAGAAAGCACAAAGCAACAGCATGATCCTTCTTAACATCAAACAATACAAGCTTTTTATGCAAAAATTTCCTGTCAACAACAAAATAGGTGCCACATTATCATTCAAATAGCTATAAAAATAGGATAAATTTCACAAAAGTCATATTTTAAATGCCCTCAGTCTCCAATCAAATATTTCAAAACATGTAGTTACCTAAAACTCTCAAATTATCATATGTAGCAAAAAGATGAGCCAAAGCATCTACCATTTCCACATCTCACTTCTTTCTGTACATGAAATCACGTAATACCAGTTCCAACAACATTATTTGAATAGGCTAAGAATTTAATGACACGGAAAAAGGCTATGCTTTAGTTATCACCAAAAAGAGCTCGAGTATGAAGAAAACTGCATCATGTAACAAGATACAACAAAAGCTAAAAGACACAAAAAAATATATACAATAACCTGCAAGTTTGTGCAATGTGGAGAAAGCAATACATAACAAATTCCCATGATTTTACAACCTACGTATTAATGTATGCTATATCCCGAATGCCAAAACATAAACATATATGATGCTTACCCACAATTATATACAACACTATGAATCAGGTTGATGCCACTTCTCTGGTCAGTTATAGGTACAAAGCACTCATCCATAATAGCATATGCAACAGCAATCTTGGAATTGCTTTCAACTCTTTGAGCTAATCTACTTGGTGATTTAGAAGGATCTTCAAACCGCTGGATTAAACTCCAAGAAAATCCAGCATCCAACTCTTTTTTAACCCCAGTAAGCTTCCTTAACTGTCTGAACACCTACAGAAATGTGCAAATCTTCAGATTAATTTCAAAAGAAACAGATAAAAAAATTCAAAAGAAACTAGAACTTTTGGATTCCATGAGTTTATTTAGCCCTGTTTGGCGCGAGGACCAAAATCAAAACCAAAATAGTACTAGTTTAAAAAATAACAATAATAATGATAAATAAATTTTTTTAATCATTCTACGCATATTATAATATAAAAAATATATTATTTTACTTCACATATTCAATAATTTTCAATAAAAATTATAACTTTATTTCACATCCTAGACTAAAATACTTGAATCGAGTATTTTCGTCTAGGATGTGAAATAAAGTTAATTTTTTTATTAAAAATTCTTGAGTATGTGAAGTAAAATAATATTTTTTTTATATTAGAATATGTGTACAATGATTAAAAAAAATATTTATTATTATTATTATTTATTTATTTTAAACTAGTACTGTTTTAGTTCTGATTTTGGTCCTCGGGCCAAAATAAAGAAAAAATACTGTTAGCACATCAACTAATTCTGAGAATAAGTTAAGCAGATGAGAGCTATATAAATAAAAAAAATTTAAAAAAAGTTCATACAACTGCGACTGAAATATTAATATATCTTGTACTAACATGAAAGACAACTTAAATAAAACCTAAAATCACTATCCTCCAAATCAATAGAATCAAGGATGTATGCATAATGGGACTGAGCTCAACAGAACGGCATAAATATTGATGATCGAAGTTATTCATTAAATGTTTAAACAAGATTTTCAAGAGCTGATTATAATAAAAAACTAGAAGTTCTTCAAAACAGAAGTTTAAAGTTTTAAAATTACCTTTCTGCAACTTTTCCCACAAAAAGTATAGCATGAGCTATTTGAAACATCAAAAACAGCATCATCCTCAGGAACACATTCTTTGTGATCTATATAAATTGAGTTACCAACCAAAGTGAAAATATGAGCAATAAACGCAAATATTTGCATGATACTGACAAAAGCTCTTACATTTTCGTTCACACTGGAAGCAAGTGAGCAGTGTATCATCAACATCCTCACCCGGAGAGGCAGAATTATATGCTGCACTACAGAACTTACAACAACAGTTTGTACAGTGCCAATCACCAGAAGGAAGCATCTGCATAATAAGGAACCAGATAGTTAACTATATATCCAAAAATAGACGCAACAAAAAAGGTATCCTCTAATCTTGTATTATAAAAAGAAAAAGCAAGCTTACAGACCACATATTTAACAAGACATCTGCTAGATCTAACCCAAAAAACCACAAACCCCCAACATACAAGTATTATTCTACACTACAACCACAACTGTCCAAGTAAAAGAGCAAGCATGAGGGAAGAATTGAATTAAGAAATGCAGAACCATATGAAACCTCAGCATCGTCCATATACTACAAGGACACCACCCAGAAAATAGGTTCAATAATTAACTCGTATAAATATTATATATATATATATATATATGTGTGTCCATGACAGATGCCAAGAACATCATAGATCAGTTTACCATGCACGCAATTGCTATTAGCTTAAAATTTTATGACAAAATAATATCTATAAACAATGCAAAGAGAATGCACTTACCTGAATGCCTAGACAGTTTAGATGAAATGTTGATGGACAACCATCACAGCAGATCAAATCACCACCATCTCCACAGATGCTACAAGTATCATCATTTGGGTCATCGCCTTCAGTGTCTACTTCATGAAAACTGCGCCATTCAGACTCCTGCTTCTTCCATGCATCTAATTGACACTGCAAAAGGCATTTCCCAGACAACTCCACGTATATGTTCTCATATGGCTGAAACATTTTACTGCCAGCATGTATTTCAAACTTTGATACTGTAAGAATTTTACTACAGCAGCTGCACTGAATCCCATCTCTTGTAATCCTTCCATCCAACAATGTTCTTGTCTTTCTCTTGTTCATGTACTTCACTTTTCCATAAGCAGGCAGAACCCCTAAATCTATCATCCATGAAAGAATTGTTCTTTTCCAGACATACGGAGCATAAACACTAGCTTCTGATCCATCATCAAGATTAGAGCCACGAACCAGGAGAGCACAACCACTTCTTTTATTATTTCTTATTATTACTTTCCTCCTTACGATTCTGCTTCCTCCAACATCTTCCCTACTTCTTTTAGCTTTGGAGCATTTTCCTTTGGCAGTTTCCTTGCATCGGTGAACTCCAGCCTTATGCTTCAATTCCTTTGCTTCCTTCTTTTTCCTTCTTTTATTTACTACATTTCTTTTCAGCATAAGCAAGACCTCTGGGTCTATGGCAGAAAATGTGGAACTTGGCCCACAGAAATTCCTATCACTGACATCAAAAGATTTAGATTGCTTTCCAGAACTTTCCTGTCCATAACATCCACTTTTAAACTGTGCTTTGTATACGTCATAAGCTTTGGTGATCGACCAGTAGCCTGTTCCTCGAGGTGAAACATAAACAGCATCCTCATAGTCCCTACCTCTCCTAGGCCTTAATTCAATCTTCCAGCCAGCATCCAAAAGAATTTTTTTTATTTGCTCTCTGAGTTGCTTCTTAGCTTCACTACGACTTCCATTTGTTTTGGTATTTGCCTCTCCTCTGCTGATCATGCCTGATGTACCATGCAAAACACTCACACTGGCCGGATATTTCTTTGGAGATACTGTTTCTTCTTTAATTTTAGGGACGTGTAACTTTCCAGTATTTGCCGCAGGAACTTCTACGGCACTCATCTTCAACTTAATACCACAAACAGTTTTCCTTTCCGCTGAATGATTCAATTTACTTAAATCATGGGTACTCGAAGATCTCAGTGTCCTTTTGTTGCCTCCAAAATCACACTTAGTATTGGATTTTTCCGTCCCACAAGTCTTTCTAGTACTTTGCAAGACCCTCAAAACACCTCTTCGTTCCTGCACTCTAATGTATTTTGGCTCTGAACTACCACCATCACCAACCTTCTTTCTATCTAAAGCCACAGAAAAACTATGGTCTTTCAGATTTCGGAGTTCCCTACTACCAACACCACCCTTCGCATTCTTGTTAGAGCTCAATTGCAATTTCCGTTCAGTCAAGCCATGTCCATCCCTGCTTTTGGTACCATTGACAGACAACTTGGAGCCATGAACTCGAATATTTCTGCTGCCCATATGCGTTTCTTTATGTTTAACATAATTTAAATCCTTATTAGAGGTTTTCTCAATTCTCAAGTCCATGGTGTCCTCTGTGGGATTTGATTTGATTTTCTTCCTACTGACTTCGTCATCAGCAATCTCCATGCACCTCTTCCTAATATATTGTGGTCCAGACACATCCTTTGTACGCTCCCCATGTTTCTGAGAGTCAGACCTCTTATTACGGCCTTCAGTACTCTCAGTCTTGTTACACATGGAATACATAGACTCGTCCCTGTCAATCTCCCTAATCTTCTTATCTGATTTCATATCTGATTTCAGCTCAGGAACCTTTTCTTTACTGTCCTCAAAATCCTTATTATGAGTCTTCGCAATTTGAGTGTCCCTAGTGTCCTCTGTGGGATCTGATCTCATTCTATTCCTTCTAACTTCTTCATCACCAATCTCCATATGCTTCTTCCTACTGAGTTGTGATCCTGACACATTCTCCTTTGCACGTCCCCCATGTTTCTGAGAGTCTAAACACATATTACCACCTTCAGCACTCTCAGTTTTGCTGCCCACAGAGTTTATAGGCTCATCCCCGTCAATCTCCCCACCCTTCCTACCTGATCTCAGCTCGGAAACCTTTTCTTTACAGCCCTCAAATTCCTCATTAGAAGTTTCCTCAATTCGAGTGCACACAGTATTCTTTGTAGGATTTGAATTTATATTCCTACAAACTTCTTCACCATCCATTGCCATATAAATCTTCTTCCTATTGAATTGTGATCCCAACAACTTCTCGTTTGTATGCTCCCCATGTTTCTGAGAGTCAGAACTCTTATTAGCACTCTCAGTTTTGTAACTCATAGAATCCATTGACCCGTGCCCATCAATCTCCCTAATCTTCCTACCTGATCTCAGCTCAGAAACATTTTCTTTACTGCCCTCAAAATCCTTGTTACAAATCTTCTCAATTTGAGTGTCCACGGTGTCCTCTGTCTGATCTGATTTTATTTTCTTCCTTCTAACTTCTTCATCACGGGTCTCTATACACTTCTTCCTATTGAATTGTGATCCTGGCACCTTCTCCTTTGCACGTTCCCCATGTTTCTGCGAGTCAGACCTCTCATTACCGCCTTCAAGGCTCTCATTTTTGTTACCGACAGAATCCTTGGACTCGTCCCCGTCAATCTCCCTAACGTTCTTATCTGATTTCAGCTCGGAAACCTTTTCTTTACCGTCCTCAACGCTCGATCTCCGTCTTAGCATCTCCGCCCGCGTCACCCTCCTCTCCCCACCTGCCCCCTTATCCTCCGCTCCGCCCCCTCTCCCACCCTCCGAACCATTCCTTGCCCGATCCTTCGCAACGAGAGTAGAACCAACGAACTCGTCCGTTTCGGAGTCGCTGCTCAGAACCAGCCGCCGTTTTCTCCCCCTCTTCAACTTGCTACCCCCAGTCGCGCCAAACGAATCCCCTTCCTTCCCCATCGCAGACCTCCAGATCCTCAAAAAAAAAAAAAAAACAGCTTCAGCCACTAATCGAGCCGTGCCATCACCCAAATCCGATTAAGAACGCAGAATTGCCAAGTAAAGCGTTACCGCATTAGAGATCTACTCGGCATACCTGAGATGACTTGCAGATCGATCAGATGTCGAGGAAGGTGAAGAGCAGAGAATCGTCCGAAGATCGACAGATCGATTACCGTCCTGAAAATGGAAGAGGTCGAGGAGGAAGGGCACCCCGCCTTGGGGCTGGGGTTTTAAGAAGGCTAGGTTTTTGGAGATCTAGACCTAGCCGATGGTTCAACTTCAATCTTATTCCATTTTTCGCGTTCGCTGCTTCATTCAAACTTCGTCGTCTTTCAATCAAAAAAAAAAAAACTTCAGTCGGTTTTTTTTTTCTCCATTTCTCCTTCGGTCTCGATTCAATCTGATACAACAACCATATAATTTTTTCATTAAAAAAACAACTTTATATAAATGATAATAAAAAAACAACTATATATATATATATATATGAAAACAAAAAAAAACAACTATATTTTTTTATATCAAAAAAAAGTTAAATTTTTTTTTAAAACAAATATGCATTTAAGCTGAAAATTTAATTAGAGTAATATTATGCAGCCAAAAAAAGTTTCAATAGATACTATGATTTATGAAAAAAAATATAATTTAGTGGATAAAATAAAAAATAATATTTTTTAATAAAATCACCTCCTTTCCTTCTAGATATATCATCTAGGGGGCATTTAATTTAATATTATTTTGAAAAAATAATTATTTAATTTAATGATAATTACAAATAATTTTTTATAAAATTGTAAAATTATTAATTAAAAGATGACATCTAAATGTTATGGCATCTACATTACATGACATAATATGAAGATAATAATAAATCAAACGTCCCTTTAATCTAATTAAATTATAAATTATTATAGATAAATGACAGTATTTCACGAGAGATTAACATGTCTGAGATGCTCTTATTTCTTATTTATTTTTCAAACATAAATACTTATATATTCATCCCAACATAAATATTTATATTTATCATATATATAAATATAAATAAAAAAATATATAATTAATATATTTTTCAGTAATAGATGTAAACTTTAAAGACCTATTTGGTATGAAGATAGAATTAGCTAACATAAAGTTATGTTAATCTTACAGTTAATTTATCTTAATAGAGTTAAGGAGTTTTTCTTTAAATTATATTTGACTGCTAATTTAGGTTATTCGGAAATAACTATTTATTAGCTTAATCTAAGGTTAGGAAAAGAGAAGAAAAAAAAGAAATATTAACCCAAGGGAGTAATATGGTTAGCAGCGTTAAAGAAATAATACCAAGTAATTAATTTATTTGACAAAAATTCTATTTAAATGGGTAAATAAAGAGGGGTTAAATAGTTTAACACCCTTAACCCAGCTATCCAAATAACTTATTATTAACACGTGGTTTCAGCGCTGCATCTCAGTCGTACACATGGCGCCGTGAGAGCACCAACTCCTTATTATTATTATTTTTATAGGTCTCAAACCTCAGCCACGAGGGTTCGGCCAAATATCGTTCACGAAGATTCAAGATCATCTCCCAGCAATATCGATGATGATATTTCTCAGTTGCACCTGTCGCTGTCGGCATGTCATGATCGCATCGTTTTCAATGCAGCATGCTTCTTCCAGTCACGCAAACCAAGAGCCTGTATGCTCCAGCCATCGCGGACTCTTAGAAAAAATACCAAGATCAAGAAGCCAAGCTCTCCTTCCACTTCTTCCGGCTCCTCCGGTGGCCGACAGCGGTGGGACCACCAGTGTAGACTCAACAATTGAATATTTCATCCTCTTCTAGAAAACTCAGGCTGAGCTCTACTATCTCCTACTTATAAATACCATTGAATAGGCTTCAAGGAAAGAGGTTTTTTTCGACTTTTAGCTTTGGATTGTTGGTTGGAATCGTAGGATCTCTCTTGTATTAAGAGCTTGAAATAAGAAAGCTCTCTCTTCTTTTCGTTCATTGTACTGGTCTTTTTGACCATCTCCTTTTTTTTCTAGTGAAATCATCTCTAGCTGATTGCTCGGTAGACGTAAAAGATTTCCTCCCTAAACCATCTTAAACCCTTGTGTACTGTTCTGGATGTTTATTCTTTCTCATTTAAGCTTTAATCGTCACACTTAGCTCTCTGTGTACTGCTGTTTCTTGGGACTCCTTTAAGTGTTGACTGTTATAAATATTTATATTTTAAAAATATATATTATTCATTTTTAGATATTGCAGGCATAAATATTATTTTTTGATGTTAAATAAATAATAACTTAATTGTTTGGTGAAATAAATATAGATATTTATTTTTGAGTTAAACAATTTTTATCATTTAGGTCTTGTTTGGCGTAAGGATCAAAATAGTAACAGTTTGAAATAATAATAATAATAATAATAATAATAATAATAATAATAATAATAATTTTTATATTATTCTACACAAATTTTAATATAAAAAATATTATTTTATTTTATATACTTAATAATTTTTAATAAAAAATTTAATTTTATTTCACATCTTAGATTAAAATACTAAAATCAAGTATTTTGATTTAGGATGTGAAATAAAGTTGATATTTTTATTAAAAATTATATTATATGAAATAAAATAATATTTTTTATATTAAAATTTATGTACAATGATTAAAAAAATTATTATAATTATTATTATTATTTTTCAAACCAGTATTATTTTAGTCCTTGTGCCAAATAGAACTTTAGAGAATCGGATATGTTGTGCGCAAACTCGAAGCATATATATTGATCACTAATTTCTTTTGTTGCATAGGCATGTATGTATTTTTTTAATATTTTGTTAAATTTATATTTTACTATGCACCTCCCTTATTTATATGAAGATAATAGGGTTTGCCCACTCCACAAGAGTTCAGCAATTTACCAATTTGCTGATAAAATAATTTTAAATTTTATATATATCAATATTAAAAAATTTATTAATTTAATCTCTAAACTTAGATATATATATATATATATATATTATTTTACACTTTATATACATGTTTATAAATTGCACTCTCTCCATTAAATTGAAAAAGATTCAGTCCTTTATCTAATTTAAGAAGAAAATCTAGATATTCCACAATGTAAAATGGTGAAATTCATAATTATATATTTAAAATATATTATATATAAATATTTGATTTTACAGTTCAAATGAGTAATGATGACATGTAATTCTTAGAATAATAAAATTTAAACTTTTTGCTCTTAGGTTTCTCACTTATGGCTTTGTTTGGTTGAAAAAAAAAAGATAATTTGAAAAAATTTTGTAAAATTTTTAAAAAAATATATGCGATGTGAAATAAAATGAGTTAGTTATATTAAAAATTATATTGAATGTGAAATAAAGTGATTGTTTATTGTTAAAATTTGTGTAGAATGAGATATAAAATAATTTTTAATTTTTTTTAAATAAATTTAAGATTTTAGCTATGACTAAATAAGCTAATATTTTTAGCCAATTGCCAAATAGAACTTATATGAAATTAAATGGACAGAGAGATAGAGAGACAGAAGGAGGGGGAGAGCTTATATATATTGCTATTCTAAAGTCCTGTCTGGCCCAAGTTATTTTTTTAACTCAAAATAAAATTCAATTATAAAAAATAATTTTATTTTACATTCAATATAAATATAAATTTATAGTTAACTTTATTTTATATCTTACACACTTTTTAATATTAAAATAAAATTCTTTCTCATTAAATCTAAAAAATAATATTTTTTTTCATATTCAAAAAAAAAAACTTAAACTAAACAACGCCTAATAGTTTAATTAGGTATTTCTTAAACTAATTATTACAAGTCTTAATGATTGGCTTATTTGATGTGAGGGCTAAATTTTAGACAAGTGAAAAAATTTATTTTATTTTATAAATTCAACAGAAAAAAAATTTAATTTAATATTAAAAAATATGTAAAATATGAAATAAATATAGTTCTAATATTTATATTTATGTTGAATTGAAATAAAATAACTTTTTATTATAAAAATTTATATTTAACAAAAAAAAATTCAAACCAAACGAGCTCATTTGTCTCTTAATATAAAGAGAAACTTGATGTTGAGGTGAATTATGATTCCTTACAAATGTTAAAATTTTTTACTTCATAATCTTTGGAGTTGTGCACCTCCTTGTCCTGTTTGGAGTGAGGACTAAAATCAGGATTAAAATAGTATTAATTTAAAATAATAATAATAATAATAATAATAAATAAATTTTTTAATCATTCTATACAAATTTTAATATAAAAAATTATATTTTACTTCACATACTCAATAATTTTTAATAAAAATATAAACTTTATTTCACATTTTAGATCAAAATACTCGATTCGAATATTTTAATCTAGAATGTGAAATAAAATTAATATTTTTATTTTAAATTTTTGAGTATATAAAGTAAAATAATATTTTTTATATTAAAATTTGTGTAGAATAGTAAACAAAATTTATTTATTATTATTATTGTTATTTTTTAAAGTAGTACCAATTTGGTCCTATTTTAGTCCTGTTTTGGTCCTTGCGCCAAACAGGGCAAGATACAGATAGTCGATTTTATGTGTCAATGTCGGGTAACTTTGATGATGGCTGATATTACAGTACTTGGGCTTCTTAGGATTGTAAATGAACCAAATGTTCAATGAATAGCTTGATATTCAACTTAATAAGAACTCATTCGTATTTAGTTGTCAGTATTAATAAATAAATTTAAATATAATTTTTAAGACTTAATTAGTAAATGAATGATTTTGAATATACTAGCGTTTGACTCGCTAATGCTTGTGAATTGTTGATATAAAGTTTATAAATATGGTCATTAATTATAAAATTTGATATGATATTTTTTTTTAATTTTTTGTATATTTTATTTAATAAAAAATTAAAATATTGAAGCCAAATAGAGTTTTTATATAATAATAATAATATCATGATTATTAATTATAAAATTTAATATGATGTTTTTTTTTTTTAGTATATTTTATTTATTAAAAGAATTAAAAATATTAAAGCCAAATAGAGTTTTTATATAATAATAATGTCATTCACAACATTATATTTAACTTATGGAGCTATTATAATGTTATGCTGTTTTGAGAAAATAAATATTCACTTTGACAATATATTTATATAATATTATAAAAAAATATTAGATAATTATTTTAATTATCATCCTGAGACACTCATTATAAGTGATATTCACTTATTATAAGTGATTTTTAGTCTTATTTATTTATCTATACTATATATAAAGGCCGGACTTTGAGCTGCTAAAAAAACTTTTGTCTTTTTGCTTAGCCGTCCGTTATACCTTGCATGCCTCGCGCCACGCCCTCCTTCCGGTTTCGCGTGTTGAAACCAGGACAGTCGACCGCCGCCTTTCAGTGCGTTACGACTACTACCAGGCCTCCTGACCCCGCGCCGAGGAGATCATCTCCAATGTCGTCACCACGAAGCAGATCAACAACCCCACCACCACCACCGGCATGCTCCGCCTCTTCTTCCACGACTGTTTCGTCTCCGGCTGCGATGCCTCGGTCCTCGTCTCCTCCAACACCTTCAACTTCAACAAAGGAGGCCCCCTGGCCTTCGATCCCGCCATGAGCCCTAATTTTGTTCTTAGTAACATTGAAGTTGTTTAACTATGTAATATTTTCTAGAGTTTATGGTTTACGATTTATAGTTACTTTTGAAAACATACAAATAACAATTCATTTATTGTCTAATTTCAATCTTAACTTTTCAAACATTAACTATACATATTAATTTATTGAACTTATAAATCTCTTTCGTCTTGCAGAATTCCTATAGAAGCATGATCAACATGGCGTTTTTGGACAAGTTAAAGCTACTTTTTTGTTATATAAATAGCTTACTTGTCAATATTTCAGATTAACTATGTGTTTGTTATAATTATATATCACATGTACATACTATGAACTATGTTTTGCTTACTATATGTACAAAAAGCAATCTGCTTTCTACTGCTTGATTCTTTTTCATGACTCGGGAAGAGTCAGTTCTAGGGTTTTCACTGTGCCTTTGCCGCCGCATCTTCTCATATATTTTATTTAACGGATTAGCATGTGTAGATGCCTATGTTTTGCTAATGTAATGAAGCTTTAAGTTTTCATTCTGTAACGAATAGAAACAAAATGTATATCTTTTCAGCTACATTACATTCAGAATATTATCATTAGTCCCAATCGTAAGGCATAGGTTGTTCTTTCAGTCATCACTAATCACTTTTAATTGCTCGTGATGATTTTTAATTGTGTATTTATTAGTATGTGAACATAAATTCTGGTAACTTCTAAGAATATCCTTTTCTTTTCTTACCTTTGATGAAATAACTAATAGCGTTGATTTTTCTGCAATGAAATTGACAATTATTATGAACAATTCAGGATTTTGCAAGATGGGATAAAAGGATTGCAAATTTATCAGTTCATGCAAATCTGATAATGATTTAGTTCAAATATATTAAAATGTTCTAAATGGCTTATTGAAATTATCTTTTTTATCTAACTTATATTTGTTATATATTTGTTAATATTAAAATATATGTTTTAATAGTTCACGTGCAACGCACGTGCATTCACTAGTAGATATAAATGAAATATAGTTGTTTTATAAAAAATGTGATAATTAAATTAATTTTTTACTATCATTAATATGAAAATAATATACTATCAAAAAGAAAAAGAAAAATTTGAATACCAGTCACATTTACTTAACGTAAATATCTAAATTTCCTCCAACTACTTATAAAAAAAAATAAAAAAAATCCTTAAACTAAATACCCAAAAGAAAGCATTTCCCGATATTTAATCTCACCTGCGGTGATTGCATACACCACAGTCCCATTGTCAAAGCCAGTCAATTTACTCGCATTTTCCTCAGTCGCGAATCCGCTCTTTGGCTAATTGTTTTATTCAACATCCGGAGCGCAACGTACGGCCTCGATAGCTTTAGTCGAAGGATACCATAAAAATGTGCGGTTAGAGTCACGCAAAGAACCCATCGAACGGTTGTTTTGATAGAAGGACCGAAACCGTAACGTGCCAGAATGGATCTGATGGATGGATCGGTTTCTTTACAGCCGGCAACCGGCACGTGTCCCCCACTATCCTCCGACCGCCGGCCGTACAATATCCCCGCCCCCGCCTAACCCTTTTCTTCTCCCAGACCCTCTCGCTTGCCCTTCTAGGTTGTAGGGAATTTGAGCTGTGATTTGGGTTCCGGCGATCTCTGGTCGGCAAAGTTGGCGGCGATGCCGGCTCCATCGGCGGTGGAGGCAGGCTTCGCGGAGCTGGAGCGGCAGCGGGAGCTGATTTCGAGCTGCACTGCGCTCTGGAAGGAGCTTAACGACCACTTCTCCTCACTCGAGCGAGGCCTGGAGCTCAGGTCCGAATGCCTGCGCTCTAGGCGCCTCACTCTTGACCTCTCCACCCAGCGGAAACTTGCCTCCCTCCACCGCCGTGAGGAGTCCATCGATGGCACCGTCGGCCTCGCCATCGCGCGCGTCGAGGAACTTCACTCCGCGGCCTTGACTGCTCTTTCATCCGCTGGCGCTGCCGACCTCCCTTCCCGCATCCGGGACATCTGTAGAAAGATGGATTACGACGCCTTCTTCGACTTTGTAGCCTCCAGTAGGAAGGAGTGTGATTTACTCCGGAAGGAGATTCCCCTTGCGCTGGGTGAATGCATAGATCCTGCGACCTTCACTATGGACACGATTTCTAAGGTCTTTCCGATGGATCGGCGGGCGGTGAAGTCGCAGCTGGGGGATTTGGGTTGGGTCACCGTGTTAGTTCTGGAGAGTTTGGTGCCTGTTTTGACTGATCCGAAGCTGGGAACTGATAGGCTGTTGGTGACGAGGACCGTGAAGGAGAGAGCTATGGAGATGGCAGAGGTGTGGAAGGAAAGCATGGAGCAGCGCGGCGGATTGGAGAGTGTGAAGGCTCAGGATGCGCACGCGTTCCTTCAGCTCCTGGTGACGTTTGGAATCGGAGCGAAGGAGGAGAGGGAGTTCTATAGGAAACTGGTTGTGAGCTTTTCTTGGAGAAAACAAATGCCGAAGCTTGCTATCGCTTTGGGCTTGGATGATAAGATGAATGGTATGAAAAAGTGTCCCTGATTTTCTTTTTCTAGTTTCATTATATGAATTGCTTGTCCTGTCAGTGGGTTTTTTGTGGAGGTCCCCTGATGTTTTACTTGCTGTTCCTTTTCATGGTTGTGTGAAATAAAGACTAGATGCTTGAGTCTGTTAAGCAAGTACCATATAAGTGGCGATTCATTAAACAAAATTCTTTGAGATCTTACACTAATTGCTGGTGGATTTATCTCTAGATTGTTGCTTCCCTCTTTAGATAGTAAGATGCCTAGACCTTGTACTTAGCTCTGATGCCTAGAATATAAAATTATTCTTGGGCTATGGCCTCCAAGCTTAAGTTTTTAGGTAGGTCATTTGGTAATCGGAGATTTAACATGGTATCAGAGTCAGATGGTCTCAAGTTTGATCCCTAATGCCGCTCATTTATCTCTAGCATAAGTTAAAAAAAAATGCTTCTGTTGAACTCCATGCTGCAAAGCAAATAAGAATATTAAATTATTTCTATGAAATGACCTGCAAGCTTAAGCTTTTAGGCTAGTTGATAACCAGAAATTTAACAGTTTTTATGCACCATGACCTATCAAATGAACATAGCAAAAGACCAAAATATAATATTCTGGTTAGGTTAAACACAGATAGATTCTTCACCCCATTACTATAGTCTGAAGTCAAAGAACTCACTAATGAATCAAAAATAATGTTTGTACTTGTAGAAAATCTCATATATTTTATGCATTTCTTGGGCTTCTCTGTTTCTTTTGAGTTAATCTTCAATCTTTTATTAATATGTTCTAGACAATATTGTCACATTGTAGTATCTTCTATTTATAACATGTCAAAGACCGTTCATGCAGAAACTCATGACCTTTAGAAAGCTGTTTCATTTGAGGCTTCTTATCAGATGAATCTTTTATCCGTAAGTATGTATCTTTCTATCCCAATATTCAAGGTCTAGTAGTATCCCGTCTGTAAAGCCTACAAAGATATGCTACCATTTAGCACTTAGTTTTGGTTGATATTTGTGGCTAGGAATATTAGATGAAAATGACTAACCTAGCTTTATGTCTATATGTGTATAGTTGATCCTTTCAGGCTGAATTCCTTGTGGATATTGCAACGATTAATTTGGGTGCTATTCCAAATCTCCCTTATTTCTTAATCAAATAAACGAAGCTACATTAACCAACATTCCAAACGACCTCAAATAAGCAGAAAACCAGGCGCTGACTCTCAGAAAGGCTTTGTTTGGCCTCAAATTTAAGATCATGCTCCAGTTTCACTTATGCTCTCTTACACAGACTAACCAATGATTTTTATTTGCCCTCTTGCTCAACATATTGAGGATTTTTTTCACATTGATTGATATCGGTGGACTGCCGATTTTGTTATCTTTTACATTATCGAGCTAACTAGCAATGGTATTATCATCATATTTGGCATGTCCCCTTTAGACTGTCAGTTCTCTCTTTGCTTTTCTAAGCATTGTTGGCTTTTCTAGGAAGGTAAACTTGCATGCATGTGCTAGTTAGTCTTTGCAGGCCAAAACACAATGGACCTGAATCTGAGAGATCAGCACTTCCTGCTGCTTTGCATCTTGTAAGATAAAAATTCTGCTTTGGCTATTCATCTGCACCTAAAATCTAGTTATGCTCTAAATGTGCAGATATTATTGAAGAATTAATTAGCAAGAGACAGCAGCTAGATGCAATAAATTTTGCCTATGAATCTGGGCTTCAGGACAAGTACCCTGCCGTTCCTCTGCTGAAATCCTTCCTCAAAGATGCCAAGAAGGCTGCTTCGGTGATCTCAGAAGAGCGAAACAATTCTGGCCCACCCATGGTATGTCTCTCTAGCTAATGACTGATTTCATAAGCTAGAATTTAAGAAAGAAATAGCTGGATAAAGGATTTAATAATGCTGATAAATAATACAGAACAATAACAACCGCAAGGAGCAGTATGCAATCCGGGCTGTTATGAGATGTATCGAGGAGCACAAGCTTGAATCTGAATTTCCGCTCGAGAACCTCCATAAGAGACTTGAAAATCTGGAAAAGGCCAAGTCCGAGAAACGAAAGACATCCAGTGGACCTGCCAACAAGCGAACAAGAGCAAGTAACGGCGGGCCAATGCCTCCGGCAAAGGCTGGTCGCCTCACAGGCAATGCATATGTCTCATCGTTCCCTGTCACGGCCGCTCCCACATTCTTGAGATCAGCTTCCCCTACTGCATACCCTGCAGCCCCCTTTTCTCCATTTTCTCCATATCCGTATGAAAGACAAGCAGGCCATGGTTTCTACAGTAATCACTGCCCTCCAGCCCTGAGAGATCCCTACGCCTACCCAGCTGAAGAGGTGGTTTCTGCCCCTATTGCTGCATCTTACCCATCTCCTCCAATGAGTTATCCCAGCTATGGATGCTACAGCAGCAGTGTGGGAGCTTACAGCAATGGCATTCCTACTGGATATCAGCAGGCATATTATCGATAAAATCTCAACTTTCTCATGACTATGAAATATTAGAGGCTTTCCTGCTTTATTTTGCAATGACTAATTAGAATGGTAGATTTATGTGTGTGTGTGCGCTTATTATAATTAGTCAGAATTTGTTCTGAAGTTCATATTTAGGCTGAACTCTTTATGATGTAAAAATATCTTTGAATTGATATCTGTTCTATCGTTGAACTATAATCGTAAAGTTAGTTAAGCTGCATTGTGAATGATTATCAACAGCTACTTATTGTTCAGATTTCGTACTATGCTAGATTTGTGTGCATAAAGAATATTTTCGATGTTCTTATGTTGGCAAAATTTTGTATAATGTAAAAAATGTCTAGTTGAATTGATATTTCTTCACTCTTTGAACTATAACCATTCATCTAATGGTAGCTAATTTTGTACTGCCTTATCTTCCAAATTCCAAGTATTGTCCATAGATCCAGGGACAGACTGCTTTACTGCTCCATTTTGTAGTGACTTGTCACATGGTAGATTTGTATGTGTGTTAAGATATGCATTTGATATATTACTATACTATCTATATTTCATTTTACATATGTTTTCAAATACCATCTCTATATCATAGTGAATTTAAATCAAGAACTTAAGATTGGCATTGTAGTTTTTCTCGTGTTTGGTTTCTTGTCTCTTCTATTTTTTTATCTTTTATCTTCTTCTTTTTTGTGTTGTGTAAGATTGGTTATACTCTTTCGAAAAAATGCTCTCGTACCGCATGGTTTTTGCAAATAACTATTAAAAGATGTGATTTGGGGATCGTATTATCCGACTTAAAATTGACCTAAAAATGTAGCATGAACTTGGTTTGCTTATTAAATACGAATCAGTTTCTGGTAATTTATTGGTTGTTTTGATTCAAGAGATTATTGTGGCAAGTGAGATACATGATACAACAACAACAACAACCAAGCCTTAATCTCACTAGGTGGGGTCGGCTACATGAATTCTTTGTTTTCATTGCGTTTTATCAATTACTAAATTCTTATCTAAGTCTAAGTAACTAAGATCACTCCTTATAGTTTATTGTCATGTTTTTTTGGTCTCTCTATTCCTCTTTGTACATGGGTAAAATTCAATAATTCATTTTTTCTAACTGGAGCTTCAATCGGCCTACGATTTAGATGTTCAAACCATCTAAGTCGATATTCTCTAAGTTTATTCACAATTGGTGCAACACCAACTTTCTTTCGGATATATTCATTTCTCATTCTATCCTTTTGTATATATTCACACATCCACCTTAACATTTTTATTTTTGCAATATTTATTTTATTTGTATATTTTCTCTTTGCAGGTCAGCATTCTGCATCATATATCATCGCTGGTCTTACTACAGTTTTATAAAAAATTTTAATGTAGACATGTGGTTATTAAAAAGAAAATTGCATATAAATTGTATATTTTGGGTGAGAAAGTAAAAAAAAAAGATAAGATAAATATGTTAATGTTATCTACGTATCACAATTATTAAAATATTAATATTATTTATAAATTATTTATATATTTAATTTCATGTAATTTAATTAAAAATGATATTATTAATTTATTTTTATTATCTTTAAAATTTATTACTACTAACTGCTGATTTTTTCTTTTATTTTGGTATTAAAAATTCTAGCATCACCTATTTTTATTAATACTTCGGTGGTATCTAAGTAACATTTAAGCTCCTTTTGTCTCAAATCTGACATATCACATCATATATAAAATTTAATATTATAAACTAACTTTATTTTACATTTTATACACATTATTAAAATAATAATTAATTTATATCACATTTCTTATATATTCTAATATAATAATTAATTTTATTTCATATTATTTATAATTTTTAATAAAAAAATATTTCTATTTAAATTTAATTTTAATTTTATTAAATTTAATTTTACAAATATACATATCCATTTTGAGTGCTATTTAAATTTTATTTTAAGGAGTGCGAAGCAGTAATCATTTAGAGTAAAAATGAATAAAAAATATATACTTCAAAATATTTAAAATAAAGGAGGATCTAAATTTACATAAAAATTATATCAACAAGGCATTAATAAAGTAAATTTATCGAATTTAGTAAATTGATTGAAACACCAAAGACTATAGAAAAACTGTTGATTTGAGTAAATTGACTAAAATAACACAATAATAGACCAAAGTAAAACTATGAGAGATAAGATTTAAATATTATAATAAATTATATTAAAGTAAATTGAGCTTGATTTTGAGTGAAATCAGATTTAATATATAAAATATAATATTCAAGTTTTAATGCACGAGTGCGAAGAGAAAAACGCATAAGTTATTTATAACGGTTCAGCTCCTCGCTTAGTCCACTTCACACGCTTCTTTGGATCGAGTAGACTAATAATGAAATTTTACACTAAGAAAAAATTCTAACCCATCTAACTTCTAACTTAACGAGAACAATGAAATATTTTCGCAAATGAAGTAAAATAAGAACAAAAAGAGATGTTACTTTAATTAGCTAATATTATAACTTTTGAATAATGAAAAAATTATAAAAGGATGTTTATACGCATAAAGATGTTTTAAGAGAGAAAATCGTAAAATCCGACAACGAGTTATCAAAAAACTCGTTTAAAAAAAAAAAAACAAGTGTAGAGCAATAAAAACAAAAAAATGCTTTTAAAAGTTTAGAATTCTTAAACAAAGATATCTTCAATTATTAGCAAGTGAGCCTCAAGTAAGTAAACCTTAAATACATTTCACTAAAACAAAACTTACTAATTTATACAGTGAAAAGCTTGTAAAAAACACAGATAATGAAGCTTCAGGTTTTCCTATAAGTGTAACTAAGAACTTCTCCTAGGATAATAGATGTAAGTGCAAAAAGAATAAAATTATATAGAAAATAAGAGTAGCAACTCTTCGCAAAACTAACACATTTATATAAAGTCTTAGAAAGAAAAAAAAAATAGCAAAAGACATATTTATAAGAGAATTAATGTTAAACTTAAAGTAATTACAATTACTAAAATCAATAGGGTTAAACAAATATAGCATCCTGAGGCTAGGACATCCTAGTTACCTTGTCGCTTAGCTCCATAAGCATTTCACTGAGCTAGTTGAGTCAATCTATTGGTCACACAAGGAGATGATTATAAGAGGAAGAGGAGCATCTAGTGGCCCGTTGATGGAGGCAATATTGATCAACTAGTTCTTAGAAGGAATGGGGATGTGAGGTTTTCCCGCCATCTTCTTAATCTTATGCGAAGAAACTAAAAGTGTTCGATGAAAAAGCAACAGAGTATCTCACTTGAAGAAGATCCTAGTTTGTAATTGAATCTACAAAAAAAAAAAATTGAAAGCAAACCAAATGAGAGTGAATATAATGATTTAGGTGATTCAAATAGATCCTCCTATATCGTTCAAGCTAGATGAAGAATTCAACATGTAAAATGGGTTTGCTCGAAGCATAATTACAAGGGATGGGGTACATGGATAGATCCCATTCTATTTTCCTTCTCTATCTCTATTCCAGGGGATAACAGTAGGTTGAAGTAGGTTCAGGCAAGATATATATTATTTTGATTGAGCTTCATGTGAGATTTCAAATTCCTTTACATGGAGAAGTCCTCCATTTATAGTTGGGGATAACAGTATAACTAATTGGCTACATGCCGGTCATTTTTCGAGTTTTACGGGGGAGTCGCCACATGCCTTTTGATCCATTGGACTATTTTGAATTGATCTTAGATGGGAGACGAAGTAGAAAATGAAAGATTATAGGAAAATGCAAGATCAAGCTCATGTGAGATGGAGATATAGCTTCGACATTTGAGTGGAACTCCTTAACACTAGAGTTCATATTGGCCACAGTTCAAACCACGAAACAAGAAATTATAAACCTGAAACTTAAATAAGGCAATTATGGCACATTAAACAAGTAGAAAGTTAATATTCAACAAATTTAAAATTTTTAGGAATTTTTTCCAGAAAAAAAGATTGAGGGTTTGCTTTTCTGCCACAAAGGCATGATTTCATGACCTAAAAAACTTATGAGAGAATTACATACATACCCCTTAAATCATCTTGAATTATATATTAAACCCCTTATTTTTTAATTTTATAACTTAACCTCCTAAATCATCCAAAAATAACATATTTAGGTCTTTCTTAAGATTTTCAAAGTATATTTTTTGTTGATTTATAATTATTTGGATGTTTATTACCAATAATATATATTTACAAATACATGTATTCTACTAGTTTTCATTTTTGGATGATTTAGGAGGTTAAGTTGTAAAATTAAAAAACGAGGGGTTTAATATGTAATTCAAGATTATTTAAGGGGTATGTATGTAAATACCCCAAAACTTATTCATCATGGAATGTGGGATTTTAAACCCTAATCTCTTAGAGAACTCATCAATTTCATTTGTATTCAGAATTGCAGTCTCTCACCTTCTTCGTAATTCAGAATTGCCGGTCATAATGAATTTATTTATTTGATACAACAACATAAACCCAATTTAGGCTCAAAATTCCTAAAAACTCGAAAATATTTTCATCAAATTTTATATTTTTTTATATTAAATATTAAAAATTAATTTCAAATCCTACATAATTTTAATCTTTAAAATTAACTTTAATTTTATAAAAAATTAATTTTATTTTAAATCAAATACAATTTTTATTATTTTTATAAATAAAAAACCTTCCATAATACAATTTTTATTAGTAAAATACTTTTATTTCACATAATAATATTAAGATATTATCTTTTTTTCTCTATTAAAAAAAAGAGAGAATTACATACATGACACATAAAACTATTTTATTTACTCATTAGACACTCAGAATATAAATATTACTTTAAAAATACCCTAAACACATTAATAATATCCACTTCACACTATGGTATCCATACATCACTCGCTATCAAATCTAATAATAATTTTTTATATAAATTTTTTAGAAATAAATATTAGATGATGAGCAATATTTAATAATTAAAAAATATTAATAATATTGTAAATTAATATTTATATATTAAATTATTAAAATAATATTAATAATATTTAATATTTATTACTTAATTATAAAATATTTATGTGAACAGATTATGGTTGACGGCTAATATAACAATAATTAAATTGAACTAGAAAATAGATGACGAATAAATACCACAGTATGAAGTAAGAAATATTAATACGTTTAAGATTTATTTAAACTTACATTTTTATTTTGAATATTTAAAAATTAAATATAATAATTTTATATTAATATATTTTAACTGAACATTAAGAATTATATAATTATTCAATGCTATATCAATGAATTCAACCTAAATACACACATTTAAAGGCCGATTCATTACATATCAACTTATGTAACAGAATATTTGCAGCTACACAACTATTCGATGTTATTTTAAGTATCCGAATGAAATACAAGCTAACGTACAAACTAAGATTATGTTATAACTATCAGTTATTGTTGTATTTCCACTGTATACACGAAATTAGTTATGGTTCGATGCATGACAGTGTATTTCTGCTGAATAGAAGTAACAATAATACTATTTACTGATATATCGACATATTGAGCCAATGCACGAATGTAGAGGCTAATTCAATAGAAGTAAAGTATTTTATGTTAATACAAGCAATTATGTAAGTATTTGATGATATATTTTAATCGAATACTAGCAATTACACGACTATTTATTGCTATATCTACAATTTAAGCTTAATAAATGGCTTTAGAAACAGGTTTGTTGCATGTCAAATTATTTTAGCTAACTTTATTGTTATTATTCAACTTTTTGACACTAATTCAATGTATTTGAAAAGAATAAGAACTTTCAAACTCTGATTCATGGTACTCCCCGAAGCATTTCGTCGAGGTGCCAAATCTTCCCGTCGATGCGAACTCCGATTCAAATCATACTCCAACTTTGCTCATCTTTGTTTGCATAAACCTCAAACGATTAAGATTGATATTTGAATTTGCGTTTGATATGAAGTCATACCTCTACAACCTCCACAAAGATAAACAGAGCAAATACCAGAAATCAAACTTCTCTGTGGCATTTCATTGAACACCTGCCGAGCAGCGGAGAACGGAACAGAGACTGATCGACCGGTCAGTCATTGGCAGTGGCGAGCTGGAGCGAGAGGAGCTCCTCTTCCGGGATGGTGCGGATGACGCAATCGGAGCGCGGGTATGAAGCGCAGAGCAGAGCGTATCCGCTGGCGATCACGTCGTCGCTCAGCATCCCCTCGCTCTGGTCGACGGTGCCGGCGAGGAGGCGGGCGGGGCAGGTCATGCAAACTCCGAGCTTGCAGTCGTGCGGGACATCGACTCCTTCCGCCAGCGCCCGCCCGAGGATCGTCTCCTCCTCGCCGACCTCGATCGTCCGCCGCTCGTCGCCGTGCTCGATCGTAACCTTGTACGCCCTGCACGCACCGGGGAAGCGCCGTCGCCGGTAGTCGAGTGCGGTGGGCGCCGGCCGAAAGGGTTTTGGGGTGATGGGGGGGAGGAGGGAGGAAACGGAGAGGCGCGAGAGGCTCGTCGTCGACATTGGGCTACCGGGCTTAGAAGGATCAGGTGAATGAGGAAGCTGATGCTGTGGGACGAGTGGATAAGGTATGCAAGATGCGTGATAACGAAAACCCTCGATTTTCTAAATTTCACCTTAATACAATTTTTTAATAATTTTTATTTTACATATAATATAAATTTAAATATTAAAAATTAATTTTATCTTATATTATATACAAATTTTAATATTAAAATTAATTTTATTTTATGTTTTATTTTTCTCTTAATTATAAAATATTATTATTTTACATTAAAATTATAAATTAATATATTTTTTATTAAAAAAATAATTTTGTAACTAATTAAATCCTAAATTTGTCTCACCAAATTCTTAAAAACAACAAACAAAATTGTCTAATAATTAGTTCCCTTAGCTCTTTATAACTTTAAGAGTATATTTACTTGGATGGAATAATTTTGCTATTTCACCTTTATTTTTTATGAAGTAGTTACTCCTATATTTACTTTAATAAAATAACTATTTCATAAAAATTTCTATTCTACATTTTATTAAATAGTCATTTCTATCCTCTTTTAAGAATCGCTACGCTTACCAATTTGCCTAAAAGCAATTGCTAATAAGAATGCGCTACCTAATCCCTTATTACTAGGGCACCTAAACGCGCACACAGGTTGCCAGATGGCCTTTCGACAGCTAAGTATTACTTTTTGGAAAAGGCGTTGAATGTGACATGTGACTTAACTAACTTGGCCTCCACCACACTCATAACTTGGCCCACTTGGCTTTCGCCAGTTTGACATGGCCCACCTGGCCTCTGCCACGCTCACCTAACATTCCCCTCCCCCAGAGCGCTACTGGGGATCGAACCTATGCTCGCTTTGTTACCAAATTTTAAGGATCGGCGCTTACTAATTTGCCTAAAATTGCAATTGGTGATAGGAAAGGCGCTACTTAATCTCTTATTACTATAGCACCCAGACGTGCCCATGGGTTATCCTAACAGTTTTTTGATTCACTTATTACTTGTTGGGTAGGAAGTTGAACGTGAGCGTGTGACTCAACTAACTTAACCTCTGCCACGCTCACTCTACATTCCCAATTCAAGGAATAGCTATTTCTTGTGAACTAAAAATATTATTTTAAAATTATTTTTTTTTCACTCATATATATATATATATATGCATCTATATGAATACATCATTATATGTATATTACATGTACATATACATTTATATATTTATCGATTTTTTGTGTAAAATTAAATATAAAAATAATAAATAATTTATAATTCTATTAAATTATATTTATAAGTATTTTAGTTTTTTTATTTTATATTTTATTCTATTTAAGTAAATAGGAGGAGTTGTTATTCAATTTTGTTTAGAGTGGCAATTTTTTTAACATTATTTTCACTTAAGTAAATGTTTCATAAAATATTAAATTTATTAAATAATTTAGTAAACTAAATGGTATCCTTATTTCATAAATTAAATTTTAATTTATTAATTAGTAATTTAGTAAATTGGTGATGAAGATTAATTCAATTTATTGATTAGAAATACAGAAGATTTTTCTCTAGTCCCCTCCCGACGGAGCAGACTTTAGATGATCCAATGGCTAGGGTTTCGCTCGATGTCGCCGGAGGCGATAAGCACTTTGAAGTTGGAGCGGTGGTCGGATGAGGCAATGGTGGCCGTGAATACGTGAGACTCCGAGAGTGGAGGAAGGGGAGTGAGTTGCCCGGTGATCAGAAGGTTGTGGACGAAGAGGCTCCCCTGATTTTGGTAGAGGATCATCGAGGGTCCTCGTGCTCGTGAACGAACGTGAGGAAGAAAGAGTTGAAAGAACCGAATGATGCACGAGCTGATGTGGCTGGCGGCTGGCGGCGGCGGGTACGATCGGAGAGGATGTATGTGCAGTGGGAGGTCTTGTTAGTGAGAAGCATGCGTCAGAAGATGACGCCATGAATCTCCATTGAATCTGAGGAGGAAGAAGCAGAGCAGCCGAGGTAATGTTTTATTGCTCTCCTTTTCCTTTATATTTAGTAGTTCATGGCAGTATTATTCAAATCTTCAAAATTTTGGTTCATGATGACTGATAATAAATTGAATATCTAAGAATTAATTGGTAAAATTCTGAATATTTGGCAAGTTTAAGGACCCAATTTTTAAAATAATAATTTGTAACTGTAGTTGTTTTCCTGAAATTTGTGTCAACATCATTCAAGTTGATCGATTGTGAAAAATAAGGTGTTAGTATATATCTTTAGATTTGATAATACAAAGATAATAAGAAGAATGACTGGACTCAAACTGTGTATTCTCAAAACTATTTCTACGGCCATCTTTCCGTCGCGGCTGTGCATAGCGCTACATCGGCACCCATCGAAGGTGCAAAAGGAGTGGTATTTTTGTTCTGTTATAAAAATACAAATTAAGGAAAAAAGATCTGATTGAAATTTAAATGTCAATAGGGACTTTATTGAGGGATTTTTAAAATTATGAACCTATTTGATATTACCCAAAACTTCAAGAAGTTAGATAGTATTTACCCTTAACTTTATTTCTCATTAACAAGTATTTAAAAAAAAAAATTCAAAATTTTTTTTCTTTCTTTTTTTTTTTTCACCAAACAGGCACTAAACTAAATGGTATCCTTATTTCACAAGAACATTTAATGATTAATAAGAAATTTTAAATGTGATTTAGATCCTCTCTATGGCAAAGATGAACAGGTCATGTCATGAATAAGAAGAAAGGAAGAGGTTTAATGGTAAATTAAAGGCCAATAAATGAATTCAATCCCAACGGTATATATGAGTGTTTGTAAAAATGAAGACAGATTATTGAATTAAAATAAGATCCTTGGATCCTGTAGTACCTTCAGAGTTTAGAATAATGCCTTGAATTTCATGGTAGAATAGCATAGAATAAATTGAGAATCAATCACTTTAATTCATGATCTTTCAGTCATAATAGATCAAATTTTACTGGTGTAGCAATACTGACTCTTTATTCAAAATTATGTAAATAAGAAAACAATATTTGTAATTTTGAGTACTAAGGTCCTTTTGGGATAGATGTATGTATATCAGTTTTCTATTATAGCAGCTTTGACATAATTTATTTAACAGCATAGATAAAATGTGTTATTATAACTAGTGGTGCTACTTCAACTCAGTTGTGAGGGGAAGACCTTGGAGATCGGGAGGTCTCGAGTTCGAAGTCATATCATTCTTACCTTCTAATTGTGGAGGAGTAATATTGTGGGATGAGGACTACTTCAAATACTCTTGGCAGTTGGGACGGGGCACCACTGGATCCACGGGATTTCGAGTTTGTAGCTACACCACCTTAATTTTCCAAGTGGGGTGGGGGTCTTAAGGGAATATTGTGGTTTGTGGGATAACCAAGCCATGAGTTGAGTCTTGGTGCTTTGGCCTGGTTCTAGTCACACTTGAGCTAAGTAGGCTTAAATGTGACTAAGTTGAGGGGAGTTACAGAACTGGAATAGATCCCAATAAGTGAGGCTATGAAAAAAAGGTATTTTTAAGTTTAAAATAAGAGTATGTTTTATAAGTGATGTAAATGTATTTTAGATATAATGTACAGATATATTTCATAAATGTTTGATTTATCTTAAACATCTAATGATAAGATAGATTTTTGCATTGTCACATTGTTCATCAATTCAGTAGCAGGTGCTAACAAGATTGCTAATCCATTTATACCAGTCCAAAAATATTGAACGTTAAATTAACTCTAATGAAGTAATTTTTAAATATTAAACTAAAGTGAGCTTATATTCTTTGAAATATGTTCATACATTCTTTTTTTGATTTATTTATAGAGAGATATTGTTATTCGGTATTAAATATTTAGTAATATAATCAAGATATCTCTTGGTTTCATTTACTCAGGAGCTGTTCATGTCTTGATATGAAATAAACTAACTGTCCACATGCTTTGACCTTTATAAATGGCTAAGCCATAGATCTGATTTGTGGCCTTTGGTAGACATTAGTTGTTACGTTTGTTATATGAAAGATATGAAGCCAAACTACATGTTTTCTTAACATACTAGTCTCTGTCTGCTTGTGCCTCAGTTGTGCATGAATATTAATTCTTTCAAATCTTACATACTGTACTGTCTTGGCCTTAATTGGATCACTTTTAAGTTTAGGATAAAAATCATTCAAGTCTGTGAGGTTAGGATATAATATCATATAGGTCAATATTTTTTGAAATGTGGTACTGGTTAATATTTTGAAAAATTCTTTATTTAAGTCATTGAGTTTACATAATAGTTTCTAATAGGTCCATGATGTCTAGATAAATATGTCCCGAAAATCCTTTGAAATGGTTTTTGTTTGAGTTTTCGTTAGTATTTCATGTGAAGTAATTCTTAATGTATTTATTGATTTTATAAATTATCTAATTCCGTTAATCCTTTATTAGCTTCTCTCTTACGAGAGATTTAGAGTTTTTACTTGTTCTTCTCTCATTGTCTACGAATGACAATGGAGCGTCAAATCTGATGTAGCTTACTGACAAGGAGCTTTGAAACCTCTTTCACTATGGAGGAGTGGCATGAAGAGCGGCGAAGCAGGTTTATCTCATCAACTAGGAGCGGTAACTAAAGTACTTGAATTGGTTATACTCTTCGACATCTTTTTTTACTATCATTCATTATTATTTATGTGAGGAGTTGATCTCTTAGTAATATGTGGGGAGTTTTTTTTTTCATGTTTTCTTTCATATCTATTGCATGAGAAGGTTTTTTTGAGTGTTTTTTTTTTTCGATTAGTATGATTTTCTTATCATTTATATTCGTTCCATGTTTTATACAGTTAACATTGGAATTTATTTGTCCCTATTTCGAATGGTGAGGTTGATCAAATTACAAATATTTAAGGTGTCATGTGGTTCAATGTTATTAAAAGAAATCTTTTTTTTTATTTAATAATATATTTAGATTATATTATAAAAAATTATATAATTAGCACTTTAAAATAACATTTAGATATAAATAAAAAAGGGGATTCCAATGACTTAATGAAATTATTGTTGAAGAAGTTTAAGGGGATGTTTGCTATAATGTTATTTATCTTGATGTTATGTTATGTCATTTCAAAAAAATAATTATTAATTTAATGATATGTATAGATATTAGATAGTTTTTTAAAAAATTATAAAATTGTCACATAAATAATAAAATTAGATGTTTTGTGATATCTATATAATATGATATAATATCAAGGTAATACTGAATTAAATGGGTCTTAGTGAAGTATTAACTGTATTGAGATGCATTAAGAAGTTAATGAGCAGCACAACTCACTCACCTAGAGCAGCAAAACTCAATACTGGTTGAGATGACATATCATAGGGATAATTACACTCAGGTTCTTGAGTTTAACGCTTAATAATGTGTAGGTCTATATTTTTAAAATTTAACATCAGGTTTTTGAGTTTTAATAAATTATCAAATGAGTTTTTTTTAATTTTTTATTATTATTTTTTTTTTAAATTATCAAAATACCCCTCAGCCTCTTTCTCTCCTCCTCGCCTCTCTTTCTCTCTCTCTCCTCACGATTGCCCTGCCAGTGGGTCCGCGGCCACTGCTAGGTCACACACGCTTCCCTCTCTCCTCTTCTTTTATTGATCCAAGATCTACCTGCTTCCCTTCTTAAGATTGGTGATATCAAGCTGGCATCTTAGTATGAATCATTAATTTTAGGGTAAATTACACCCAGTTCTTAAGTTTAATATTTAATAACGTACGGATTCACTTTTTTAAAATTATAATATTGGGGTATTTGAGTTTTAATAAATTATAAAATAGGTTTTTTTATTTTTTTATTATTATTATTTTTTAAAATTATCATTTTACCTTTTTTCCTCTCTTCTCTCCCGATCCCCGCGCAAGCGCGCGGTCACACACACCGCGCGGCCACGGACCCGCCGGTAGCCGCCCGGTCTCGTGCGTGCGCGGGAGTGGGAGGAGAGAGAGAGGCTGTGCGACCCACCAGCGCTGCGCTGCCTCGCGCGTGCGCGGGATCAGGAGGAGAAAGAGGGGCATGAGTAAATTATAAATTTAAAAAATTTTAATAATAAAAAAATTAAAAAAGAATTTATTTGATAATTTATTAAAATTCAGGAACCTCAATGTTAAATTTTAAAAACGTGGACCTGCGTATTATTAAATTGAGTGTAATTTGCCCTTAATTTTATATGGAGTATGAGTGGAATGGATCCTTATTCCTTGGTTAATCTTTGACTGCTTTTTCTTTCTCCAAATATCCTGCCACTGCTCTAATCCCAGATGTATTTTGCATATTACAAATCACACCTCCGTTCTGAACCCAAAAAGATGCACACTCTAGAACTGAAACCATTGTCGATCACTCGTAACTCTGCTAAAATTTTAAATAATTATTTTATTTTATGCAAATTTTAATATTAAATTTTTATTTTATTTTATATTTAACATAATTTTTAATAAATTAATTAAATTTATATTACATCTAACATAATTTTTAATATAATTATTAGACTTTTTCTAACATCCTTTAGGGAGATATTATTTAATCATACTCTCATTAATTATGTCAACTCAGCGTCCAAAAAAGCATGGAGGGCCATTACTTAATAATTCTTTGTAAGAATAGACGCTATACCAGATATAACAGACTATACTTATTATATCTTATTCTCTGTAAGTTATAAATAAGAGTAGGAGATAAACTAGGAGGATTCATGGAGGAGCACACACTCTCTCTTTTGCCCTTGTATTTATTTCCTTATTTAGTCTTCATTTAGAGACCTTCAAGTTTTGTAAAAAATTATTCACCTAGGCGATGTGATTTCCCTCGAATATTCAGATTTTTATATAAAAATTATTATCTTATTTCATCTTATTTTTTGCATCATTTTTTGTATATCATATAAAGCATAAGAGTTCTAAAAAATGATTAATCGAATTATGTTTTCTATATTCTTTTCAAATAGAGCATAAGAGTTCTCTTCCTGCAGTTGTTAAGAAACTACACAACTCGTGGGCAACAGTAGTCATCATCAAGGTTTTGAAAATCGGACCGGCTTCAAAATCGATAGACTGAAAGGTTCAATGGTCGAACCGGGGTCAAACGGGGATAAAGTAAAAATTAAAAAAAATAATATAATATAATATAAATATAGTTAAGATATATATTATTCACACATCAACACAATAATTAGACATAAAATGATAATTGAATTTAACAAATAATATCTTATCTTAATAACCCAAAAAATAATTCCAAGCAAATCGAAATAACAATAACCCAATAAAATATTCGCAAATCACAAATTGAGTATAATATTTAGTACATTATTAAAAGATCTGAATAAATATATGCTTTATCAATATTAAAATACTAAATCATTTCATCATTTCATATCACTAAAATACTAAAATACTAAATCATTTCGAAAGGATGAAGGCTGGAGAAGAGAGTGCAAGGCAAGAGAAATCGCGAGTTCATGACTGTCGCGCAAGTAGAGGTCGCAGAACGGAGGCTGAGTTAGGGACCCAGAATTTAGAAAAGTTTTTTTTTTAATTTTAAATTTAACCGGTCTAATTGTACCGGTTGACCGGTTGAACCACGGTTTAGACCAGTTCTGGCCGGTTTTAAGCGGATCCGGTTATAAAATTAAACCAGACCGGTTGGCTGAGCGGTTCACAATTCGATCGGTTGAAATAAATTTTATTTCACATCCTACACATATTATCAAAATAATAACTAACTTATATCACATCCTTCACAAATCTCAACATAATAACTAATTTTATATTACATCATTCACATATCTTAATATAATAACTAATTTTATTTCACATCATTCATAAATTTTAATAAAAAAAAAATTCTATCCAAATTTAATTTTAATCTTGTTAAATTAAACCTAATAAACAAACAGGACCATAGTGATTAAAAGTGATTCGGGGCTTCAAAATCCTCATCCACTCTTTTTTAAAATTTCAAGATTCAATCATAGGAAAGAACGACGAGTGTGGATTTATTATATTTGCTATTATAGTACCGTCTTATATCTACTTGGTTTTTTTTCTTTATTGCATTGAGAGGAATCTTAAGTGAGTTCCTAAAAAAAGTAAAAGTAATCCCACAGTTGGTATAGCTTACTGGTTCACGAAACTTTGGGCTTGTTTGGTTGGAGGATGAATTTGGGTAAGGAAAGAGAAAATAATTTATTTTATAGAGTTGATGGGAAAGAAATTTATTTTAATATTGGGAGGTGTGTGGGATGTGAAATAAAGTTGATTTTAAGGTTGGAATTTGTGTTGGATGTGAAATAAAGTTGATTTTTAAAGTTGGAATTTGTGTTGGATGTGAAATAAAGTTATTAAAATTTATAATAAATTTAAAATATTATTAAGATATTTTTTTGCCCATTTTTGGGCTCATGCCAAACAAGGCCTTTAATGGTAATAGTCGATTCGATTTCATTCCTAGTAATGTGGTCCATTGGAAGAGTAAATCAATTAGAATTCGATTAGAGTAAGTACATTAAAATCTCCAATCTTAAATGCATCAAGCACATTGTATTATAATTGTTAATGATATGTAAATTATCAATATTAGTAACTTCTTGAAAAAAATTAGAGAGATTTACGTATAGAACATAGAATTTATACGAAATTATATATTTCATTATTATTTAGTAAATATTACTTTTGTTGCACTATATTCATTTGAATATTTTACATTTTATATATCTGGTTTCAAGCAGTTGAATGAAATATTTTGTTTCGAGCTATTTTTTTATTTATCTTGGTGTTATGTTATGTAATTTAGATGTCATGACATATAGATGTTATCTTTTGACTAATAATTTTATAATCTTATAAAAGATTATTTATAGATAACATTAAACTAAACAATTGCTTTCTCTAAATAACATAACATAACGTCAATATAACATTGAACCAAACGTCCCCTAAATCACATCAGTTGAATGCCAATTATAACGTGAGATCGTTTGTGGATGCCTTCCTTCTCTTCCCCTTCTCCTCTTCCTTTTTTTTCTTTTTCGATTTCTTATCATATTTCAATTGTTATAAAATCTTCTTATTTGCCCTCGACTAAGATCAACTATGAGCGTCTTCTTCTTTTTCTTTGGTTTCTTATTCTTTCTCAGTTTCTTCCCAATCCATGTAACATCCCGTGATCTCATTGTAGAGGTATTGTCCGCTTTGGCTTTAGGAAAACTGCGTGCTTGAGTACTTCCCAGGAGGTTACCCATCCCAGTACTACTCCAGCCCAAGCACGCTTAACTATAGGCCCTAAAAGACGCCTCTACTATTTGAGATCACGTTATCTACTTATACAGCTCAGGATCTCCCTCCCTTTCCGATGTGGGACGATTCATTCCTATGCCCCTCTCACCACTCATTATTTGGCCTAGAAGCCTGTCAGGAACCGCACTTTGCCTCTGTGATTCCTTTCTCTTAGGAATCACCCGGCGATCACTCTCCGCCCTCTTCGGCCACGGGCGTCACAATCCATGTCTTTGTTGGTCCACTTGCACACCTAAGAGGAGGAGAGTAAATTGGGTGTCATTAGAATTTTAAATTTTAATTATTATTAATTAAAAATTTTAACTACTTTTAAAACTAATTACTATTATGAGACTCATATTATTTTTTGAACAAAAGCGTTTAAGCAAGTCTTTTAAGCAAGAATAATTGAATAATTTTAAAATAGTACCCGTAAAAATTAAGCAAGAATAATTATATGTATATATATATAAATAATATATATATTTATACTTAGTTTAAATATAAATACATATAAAAATTTAATTTATGAATGTATAAGATGTGAAGTGTGTAAATACAAATATTTTTTTAAATAATAATAATATATTATATGTGTTCATATATAAATATTAGTATATATGCAGATGGTATATATATATATATATATTATATATATATATATATTATATATATATATTATGCACAAAAAGAAAAATTTTAACAAAATATTAGAAAAAAATTACAGAAAAATAAAAGTTAGTCTGAAAATAAAGTATAATAAGTACATTTTTTTTAATAAGAGATAGTAAGTAAATTTTAGTAAAGAAAAAAATGTGTAGAAACTAAATGTTAGTATTGCAATAAATAAATATTAGTAAATAAAAAAATAAATGTCAGTAAATTAGGTATTATATATAAATTATAGAATGTAAATTTAATAATTAACTAACTTAACTATATTGGGATGAACAAATTAATAGATTTTTGATCGTCGGGTGTTCTTTGTTAAATGAATTCAATTCATCTGATGTACTAACACACTTTGTTTTATTAATATAGCTTAATTATATCATATATATAACTTAATTATAGTTGGATGGACAAATCAAGATATTTTTAATTGTCGAGCATTTTCTGTTAGGTAAATCGAATTTACCTAATATATTAACCCAAATTTTTTTCACTATTATAATTAAATTACGTTGAATCCATGATTAAGTTGATTAGGTTTGAAGGGTGAGAAGACCTAAACTTTAATTAACCAATTTACCAATTTTAGTTATCTCATAGAATTAGATAATTTAAATTATTAAGTATTTTAAATTAGCTTAATTTATTATGTCTAAACTATAATCTCTAAAATTTTATTTTGAAACTTTAAAAATAAAATAGCTATCAAGTACACGAGTCTCTAAATTGTGTAAAATAGAAAAAAGATACAAAAATGAGAAATAACACAAGATGTATAGTGGTTCAGTTATTTTCTTGCATATTTCACTCCTCTTTGTTCTTTCTTCGAGGTTTTATTATTCCATTTTTTTTATGGTCAAGCTCAAGTCCTAGTACAAGGAGGAAATCTATACCTTTTCGGTCCAAAAGCACAAATTAATCTTTCAATCCTTTTCATTGGGGGAAGAAACAACTTCACCTCTTATTTTACTGAAAGACAAGTAAGAAAAACCCCTCTCAACTCAAAAAAAAAAAAGCAATAAGAGATCAAATGACTTTTATGGATTATATAAGAAATAAATTAACTCAATTTAAAATTTTACGAGAGCTCTATGTGTAAGAAAGTCAACTCAACTTTTTGAAAAAAAAACTTAGGGGGTGTTTGGTTCGTTGTTATCTTGGTGTTATGTTATGTAATTTAGATATCATGACATCTAGATGTCATCTTTTGACTAATAATTTTATAATTTAATAGAAGATTATTTGTAGATATCATTAAACCAAACAATTGCCTTCTCTAGATAACATAACATAACATCAAGATAACATTGAACCAAACGCCCCCTTAGTATTATCTTTCTCAATATTCTATAAAATGTAAGGATTAAAGGAAGAGAAAGAGAGATAAAACTCGATGAGATATTTCAATACGATATAAAATTGAGTAAATAAAAACTTCAAAAATTTTTCTTAAAAATAATACAAAGTAAAATCACTAAATTTTTTTAAGAGGTGCAGTTTTATCTAGGTAATATACTGTAAAAATTTTAAAGTTTTTTTTTTTAATTTTGTATTATTTATAAAAATTTAAAATTGAAATCAAATGCAAAATTTCAGAGAAAAATTCATCTACCAAAAATTTAAAGTAAACTTTTTAGATAAAATAGGGGCTTATAGAAAGGTGTAGTAACAATTTCAAATTATTTGGAGCTCAAATAAGTTGTAAAAAAATGGAAACCTAAATAAAAATATCGCCGAAGATCCAATAATTTTCTAGAATTGACTTCTAACATTGTGAACAAAAACTTTAAACTTTGAAAGAGAAATTTTCAACTTAAAAATGAGAGAGCTTAGAGTTTTTATTAGTTAAGGAGAGATATTAACCCAAAATCTCTCTTATTTATACATAAAGTGAAGAGTAAATTAGTAATTTGGGTATTATAATTTTTGTAAGTTAATTAAAGGGAAAACTAGCCATTTAACATATTTTATGATTGATTTTAAAGAATTAAATAAAATTAGTAAAATTCAAAATATCGAGTTTTGAATGAGTTAAAACATTTGAAATCGATTAGAAATTTCATAAAATTCAATTAATTTATTTTCATAAATAATTATTTAATTTATTATTTTATTTGCTTATTTATTTATTATTAGTAGTAATATATATATATATATTATATATATATATATATATATATATATTTTTGAAATAGAGTTTATTGTTTCAAATTGAAGTGATACTTTAAAGAGTAAAATTATTAGTCAAATTAAATTTAATTAAAAATTTTAAATCTTTGAAAATCGAAAAAAACACATTATTAAAAAATTTACTCATGTAATTTAAAATTTTTCAAAAATCTCAATTCATCCGAAAAATAAAAATTTACTCCTCCTTCTCGAATTGTTGTCGACGACTTAAGTGTGGTTAAAGGATGGTTAATCATGACTTAATTGCTGTGATAAAATTTGTTAAATATATAAAATGTAAAATATTCAAATTAATATGGTGTGATAGTGGTAATATTTACAAAATAATGGTGAAATGTATAATTTTATATGAATTCTATTTTCTGTGTAAATTATCTAAAAAATTAATATATTAGTGGGTGAATTATAACAAAGAAGCAACAAGAAACTGAGAATAAGAAGGCAAATTTAAAAATCGAATACTAATTATCTTTTTTTATAAAATCAATAATCATTGCATTAATAGTACATTTATTAATTAAACAATATAGTTATTATTTTATAAAACAAATATGTAAATATTTAAATTATAAAATTTTTCAAATAATTAAAATTTAATTTAGCTTGTATTTAACTAATCAACCATAGTCATGGATCTTAGAACTCTTAGGCTCTGTTTGGCAATGGCCAAAAAAAGTATGGCTAAATTACCCATCATGCAAAATCTTAAATTTATTTTAAAAAAACTTAAAAAATTATTTTATATTTCATCTCACACAAATTCCAACATTAAACAATCACTTTATTTCACATCCAACACAATTCTCAATAAATTAATCAACTTTATTTCACATCATACACAATTTTTAATATAACCAACTTACTTTATTTCACATCATACGCATTTTTCAAAAATGGCTAAAAATTCCAACTACATCTTTTTTTTCTTATTACCAAACAGAGCCTAGGCTCCGTTTGTTTGGCCATTGAAAATTAATCTAATTTAATTTTAATCAGTTATAGCACTTCACACATAAAATTTAATATTAAAAATTAATATTATTTTATATTCTATATATATTATTAAAATAATAAATAACTTATATCACATTCTTTATATATCCTAACATAATTATTTATTTTATATTACATTCGTCACATATCTCAACATAATTAATTTTATTTCACATTATTCACAATTTTCAATAAAAATATCTCTATTTAAATTTAATTTTAATCTTATTAAATTTAATCTTAGAAATAAATAGGTCCTTAATATTTAATAAAACTTTGTAGGTTTTTTTTAGTTTTGTTAGAAAAAATTTATTTGAAATTTCGAAATCTCAAATTTAAATTTAATAATTTATACTTAAATTTTTAAGTTTAGAATATGATAATATTCTGTTTTATTTTTTTTAAATTTTAATACCTGAATTCTTGATTTTTAAAATTTTAACATTTAAATATTTTTTATTATTAAATTTTTTAAAAAATATTGTAATGAGAGAGAAATGTATAATTAAAAATTTTAAAAAATTTAATAATAAAAGATTTAGAAAAATTTAAATATTAAAATTTTAAAAATTGAAAACTTAGATGTTATAATTTTTAATTAGGCTAAGGAATTATGATGAGTAAAATAAAAAATAAAAAATAAAATTTATAACCTTCAAGGAAATTTGATAAAATTTGTTATAAAAAACAATAATAAAATTTAAGGATTTTAGAGCCCCTGGCCTGGATCATCCTGCACCCGCCTTTGTCCTGACTCCTGACGGCGAAGACCCGGTGCACCGTCGGAGTGTTCATCTCCGTCCTCCCCCTCTCCGGCTCTCTCCTCTCAATAGCATGTCGCTTTGCTGCGCCTACACCCGTAGATTCCTTGCCCCCACATCGATCTTCAAACGTTGATTCCCCTGTTCCGCGATTCGTATAAAATCCCAACGCGGTGGACTCTCAATCACCCGCGGATATGGCTTTCATGGCGGTGCTCGAGACGGATCTGCGAGCCCTTTCTGCGGAAGCTCGCCGCCGCTACCCTGCCGTTAAGGACGCCGCAGAGCACGCCATCTTGAAGGTCCGCGTGGACACTTTACCCTGGATCTGCAATATTTGCTTATCTGCGAGGACTCTGTTTGAATTTGTCGAATCAATTAATTACTGCTGCGCTTCAGTTCCGGAGTTATACGTTTTCCGCTTATCTCCATTTGTGTGCAATTGTCCATTATGTGAAGCGAACGATCTTTTCTTGACGAACCTAGAAGTTAATTTGTTCGCTTAGTGTCTTTATATGAGAACTCTTGTTTGGTTGGAGGATAGATTTGGGTAAGGAAAGAGAAAATATTTTTTTTTATTGAGTTGATGGGAAAGAAATTTATTTTAATATTGTGAAGTGTATTGGATGTGAAATAAAGTTGATTTTAAAGTTGGAATTTGTGTTAGATGTGAAATAAAGTTGATTTTTAAAGTTGGAATTTGTGTTGGATGTGAAATAAAGTTATTAAAATTTATAATAAAATTAAAATATTATTATTTTATTAATTGGCCCATTTTTAGGGCTAAATGTCATTTACTTTTGATGGGTTCTATATGTTGTATTTCAGTTAGATGCCATGAACAAGCTCCATTCGTAGCTGATGCTCTTTTTTATTTTTGTAACGTAATAAATTATCACAATGCTCGCTATTCTCTGGCAGCTGCGCTCTTTATCAGGTCCTAGTGAGATTGCACACAACGAGGACATAGTCCGGATATTCCTGATGGCATGCGATTGTAAATCAGTTAAACTGAGTGTAATTGGCCTTTCTTGTCTACAAAAGCTTATATCACATGATGCGGTTGCACCTTCTGCTTTGAAGGATATTCTTTCCACGCTGAAAGACGTAAGTTTAACATTTCATCGCATTATCCATATTTTATTAGCTCTGATGTTTTTCCAACATTCATTGGCTTATGTCAATTAAGTTTGCATCTAAGGTTTCCTTGCTATGTATGAGATGCTTCCGTTTGGTATTACTAGGGTAACTATGTATTTTTGTTCTGTTGGAAATGCATGTCTATGTCTTCAGAATAAATCTATGTGAACACAGCTAAAATTTGGGTACTTTTTACCTAATACAAAAACCTACTCTGTGTATTAGATTTCATTTTGTGAGAACACAGGAGTAAATGTCTATACCCAAGAACTGAGTAGGATCTAATTTTGTTCAGATCTATTCTAGTCTTCTTGTACAACAGAGATATTAACCCAAAATTTGTTCGTTCTCAATATGTCAAATGGAAATTTAACGATGCATGGAATATTATATTCAATAAATGATTCAGAAGTTTTGTGGGCATATACACAGTCTTCTAAGAGTATATATGGGTTTTAGCTGCTGTTAAGTCTTGTTTAATAATGGTATGTGATGCCATAATGGGAGTGCTTGTTGGCTTGACCATGTGGATTAATCAATTGTGCTAATTTATGGGAGGCTACCGACATGGCTATCCATGTTGGGTTGCCTTTCCTCCTATGGTTGTTTGTGATCCGATCTTGAGCAATCTGATCTTGACTCAATATTGAATTAAAAATTTCAATTTGATCTTAAGTTGATCTAAGCTTTGAACGGGGAGAGTTCCATCCAATCTCGATTCAAGTTAGTACTGACTGATTGGTTATCGATTTAGACTCTATCCCAACCAATTTCTATCCAACTTTCAATCAATTTTTAATCTTTTAGTCAAAGTATTAGGCATACATGTGTTTGTTCATTTTATTTATTTTTGAATCCTTATTGTCCATTTTGATTTAGCATCTGTACTTAAAAAAAAAGGAAAATTAACCTACATTTAGAAGTGGAGTAAAGGTCATAGGAAGAAATTCTAAGGTAGTCATCCATAGGCTTTCACTTGAAACTAATATACAAATAAGAATAATAATAATTATTTGTTTGATCCAATCTAGAGTAAAGGCCCGTCTGGTCTTTTGATGGCTCGAGATTGGATCAATCAAAATCTTGAGTCATAAAAACGATTTGTTAGTTGGCATGCTTGGATCAAGTCGATCTAGATTTGATTCAAAATCCAATTCAGTTTTCGCTCGATCTTCTATCTTTTAGCAAATGTAGCATATTTCCACCTCATGGCTAAATTGCACATGCAACCCAAAAGTACGAGCTAGTTAGCAGGAGATATTTTTGCTGTCATACTTAGGCCATCTTCTTTTGCATAATTCCAAAATGTTTCTATTTTTACACTGGTGTTTGCTCAACATCTATTACCAAACCGAAAGGCTGCTACTATAATTTGAAAACCCGACTTGTTTTTTATCCTTCTTTCTTTGAGGCTACTTTACTGTCTTTTTTAAAACCAAAAGCCTGTGGCTGTTTTGTCTGCGAGAAGATAATGGTAAATTGGGCTAATGTGCCATTGTTAATGTTAATTCAGCTATTTTTCTTGACTTCTTAGCAGTGCTATTCCCTTGAATGTATACATGCCTGATATATACACTCCTTGCTGTTTGGCCAGGGCATTTTTTAAATGTTTTGATGCTGTATTGATAATTATAGAAAGTACAGTAGTAGTAAACTAGTAATCACTGATGTGATTCATGACATTTTGTACAATGTTAAAATTAGAAAGTCTTATGTAATTATGGTTTTGACTTTAGCTTCACATAGCACCTCAGTTGTTACTCTTTTTTAGCTTCAAACAGACACCTCAATGGTGCTCCTTTGTTGATTATACTTTTGTTGCTATATTTAACTAGGCTGCCTGGTGGGTCTAGGCTGTTGATTTATTGTACATTAAACATTATTTGATTCAAGTAAAAAGTATAATAGTACCACTTGAATACTGTATCTTAGCATCTGCTATATTCGTCTCCTATCTAAAATACTTTCCACAGGTATATGTGAAACATCAGTAGTGCTGCTTATAAAATTGAAAAACTGATTACTGCGGCACTTACATGCAGCAAATTTTACTTGAAATGTATTGTTGAGTCATCTTTACCTTTATTGGTTCCACAGATTGATGTTTGTCTTTGCTTCTCATATTTGCATCATGTAAATTTGCATAATCTACCACATTCTTTTTTCCCTAACATTCTAGTGTTTATTTCACAGCATGCAGAGGTGGCAGATGATAATGTGCAACTCAAAACCTTACAGGCTATTTTAATTATATTTCAATCACATTTACTTCCTCATAATGAGGTAAACAATATTTTTCGTTATATGATTTAATGGTTGCCCTAGAATGGAGATTGTTTCATTGAGATGTTGATTAGCCTTTACCATTGTGCTGCTTCATGTAAAGCTGTCTACAGAGTAATGCTTATCGGATATGCTATCATTCCCAATAAAGCATTTTATAATTTTTCAGGTTTACCCCTACTAAGTATCTAAAGATCCTCTTAACAGTAGTTTTGTGAGATTCTTTAGGAGATGATTGAAATCTAACACACATGCAAACACTAAATACTATTTGGTCTACTTGCAGTTAAATAAAGCAAAGAACCAATCATACCTCGATAAAGCTTTTCATTCACATTTTTATCTTTTTCATTTTTGTCTAATTTGGTGGAAGGGATCATTAGTGTACTAATTTGTTTAAGTTTGTCCATTCCATATTTTTTCAGAAGCTTTCTAGTATACTTTGACAAATAAGTATGTCATCAAAAAGTTGCTTGATTTGCACTATAAAGAAGAATGTGAGTTCTCCCACCATGCTCATTGCAAATTCCCTAGACATACACTTAGAATTTTTTCACATAAAATTTATTAGTAACACAAAAATAATATCATTTGCATAAATTTACACTACTATGGAATTATCATGTCTTCTTGTAAATAAAGTTGTCAACTTGTCTTTTGTCAAAATAATTATCCATTAGAAATTTGCTTAATCTTTCATACCAAGCATGGTGTGCTTGTTTCATGCCATAAAAAGTCTTTTTGAATTTGAAAATATGATTCGGAAGACAAGAATCAATAAAATCGGGAGGTTGCTCGACATAAACCTCTTCTTTAATAAAGTCATTTAAAAAGGTACTTTTGACATCCATTTGAAACAAGCAAATGAAAGCAAAAGTCGTACAGTCTCGAAATGATCAACGGGTGCAAAGGTTTCCTCAAAATTGGTTCTTTCGATTTGAGTAAATTTTTTCGCAACTAAACAAGCTTTATTACAAACAATAACACCGGAATCATCAAGCTTATTTCGGAAAACCCATTTTGTGTCAATAATGAAATGATTTTTGGGTCGTGGAATAAGTTCTCAAACATCATTTCTATTGAGTTGTTCTAGCCTTTCTTGCATATCTAGAATCTAAAAGTCATATTTTTTGACTTCCTCAAATAGATTCATGAAAGCATATGGAAAGATGAACTGGGGTGTGGCTAGGGGTGTGCATGAGTCGGTTAATTCAGTTCCATGCCTATTTTGCACTAGATCCAAGCCAATCTGGCTTTACAATACATAGAACTGGATCCAACCCATGCACCCATGTACCCGGTTTAGACCCAAACTGTTGGGTTCAGATCTAATAAATAATCTTTAACGGAGAGATATAATTCTCCTAATTAATATCATTATAACAACATTTCCATTTAAGAAGTTTTTTTTTATATGATAATGTGTATGGGTAGAGTTAGAGATAGTAAAAGAGAGAGGATTCCACTTTGGGATAATACGTCACATGCAAAACTAAAATTTAATCCTGAATTTCAAAAAATATGAAATTTTAACATTAAAATATAATATCTTGGAATGAGGTTTCACTAGTATCCTTCTTAGAAATAAATTGTGAGGAAATTAAATTATGGTGATTGGCATAAATTATTCTGGAATTTTGTATTTTGCTGCTCATCTAAAGCTGGTCTATTTGGTTCTACTAGACCTATGCATTAGACACATGAACCGAACTATATAATCGGTTCACATGGCAAAAGTTTGAGGCAAGTGTTTTCTCCTTTATTTTCTTAGTCTATTAAAATTTTAACACTAATTAACTGTTATGTTAACATTGCCTTGCTTTTCTTCATTTAAATTTCAACAATTGAATATATGTGTTTCGTGTTGCTATGGTTTCGCAAACTACCTAGTTTAGCATATTCCATCAATTTTACTCAGGACAATGTGGCTCTAGCTCTTGGTGTATGCCTACACCTCCTTGAGAGTAACCGATCTTCAGACAGTGTTCGCAAGTAAGAGATCTCAGGCAATGATTCTTTGCTTAAGAATATTAAAAGGAAATTAACTTGTCCTCATACTAGCTTGTATTTTTTGCATTTATGTCCCAGCACTGCTGCAGCTACCTTCAGACAAGCAGTTGCTTTGTTATTTGATAACGTTGTTAATGCTGAGTCACTTCCTTCTGCCAAATTCGGAGGCCATGTTCCTCGAAGTAATTCTGTCATCCATGATGTTACGCATGGCATCAACCAGTCAGTGTATGTAATTTCTTTGATTTTGTTTTATTCTTTGCATGCATAATATAAACAAACAGATTGGTTTCATTATAGTCTAGCTTCATATCTGCCTTTCTTCTCAGAAGATTAATTATAGAAATACTTTTTTCCTGGTCTTTATCTGGCATACTTGAACTTAGACAGGTCAACAATTACTTCTTCTGTCAAGCCAACTATGCGAGATGGCCTGAGCGATGCAGGCAAACTTGGATTGCTTCTGCTTGAGGACTTGACAGCTCTTGCTGCAGGTGGATCTGTATGTGCTAATTTAATGCTGATAACAATTTTCTTACTCAATTTTAGTATACCTGCGCACAATAACAAGATTAGTATGCTGTTTCTTTTTTCTTATCAGGCCATCTGGTTACGTGTTCATTCACTTCAACGGACATTTGCTCTAGATATACTTGAGTAATCATTTTAACTGCCTTCCATATGGTTATTCCATTGTTTTTTTTGTTTGTCTAATTCTAAATTTTCAGTAAACATTTCATTATTATGTAATATTTCAGTGTTAAAGCGGATAGATGTCTTCTGGGAATGATTATTCTCTTCATTCGAATCTCCAAGACTTGCTGAGTTAAAGTCTTGGAGATTTGTGGTTAAGCTAATCCTCAACTTCAGTCCTTAACTGAGTTTGGGTGGTGTTTGGGCTTAGCTAAGTTCTTGGTTCTTTTGAAGGAAAATTGTTTTGTTGAAAGGGAAAAAGTGCTTTGAATTATATAAGCTGTTTGTTGAAAATGAGAAATATTTAGATTGTGGCTTAGCTGAGTCCCTTATCAAATTGATCATGAAGTGAGATTAGTTAGTTCATAACATAGCAGTGAAATATTTGAAGCTAAACATTCGTTAATTTGTTTGAAGATGAAACTAAAAGTAGCCTTAAAATCTTAGAATAACAAGCTTAAAGAATGTTCATTGGATATCTATTCATTTAAGATTGATCTTAGGCAAATTGTAAATGAATGGTTCAGAAATTATAGTACACATATTGAAGCTAAAACATATGATATTGTGACCTCATGCAGAACAGTAAGCGATTTTGTGCATGCCACATTATAGATTTTGTTTGGAGTAGTGAGTTGTGGAAATGTGGCGTGCTCAATCTATGTACACCGTGCCACTGTTACAAGTAGATTAGTTTAATATGTCTCAGAATTTTGATCCTTGATAACCATCCCTATAGTTTTTGAGTTATTTGGATAATTGGATTGAAGTTTTTTGGTTGCTGGTTACTCTCATGATAGTTCATGACACATGACTCATTTTGTTGGATCTCGAGTCTTGACAATAGATCCCAGTCATTATACCTTATGAGCAAGCATATAACATGAACATACCATGGGATCCCTTGATCATAAGGCGAATTGACCCTACAGTCCACCTTATAATGAAGACAAGAATAAACATCGCTTATTGGTGAGTTGGCAGGTGTTTGAGTTGGCCTAAGTTTTTAAATGAATTCAAGGTTACAAATCAGTATTAAAGAAACTATTTAGGATGTGGTGCAGCCTAGGTCTTTTAGCCACTCTAGTTTATATATGACCATCTAATCTTTCGAACTAGTGCACAAAGTAGATTTTTTACGACACACATAATTTGGCTCTAACTGTAATCAAATTTCCTTTTTTTCTCTTAGGACTTGCTTGCTCCTCGTTGGCTTCGAGCTCCCCGTTGTTTTCATTTTTGCTTTATTTTGCTCTAAAATGTACAATAGGCATATTTGTGTGTATCGCTGAACTATGCATGCAGACATGGGAGTTTGGAAAGTGGAGAAAATCCACCCAAAGAAGAGAGTGAATCGGTTAATTCTTATTTACTTGCTAATTTATATTTCCTTGATGCATTTTTTGATGGTTTCATTGATTTCTCATTGTTGGTCTTTGCTTACTACTTGGATCAATTATACAAAATAACGGTAAAATAGATATGAATATTACCAACAAAACTCAAGTAGGATGGCTAAAGTTGAGAAATGCTTCTAGTGTGTTGTGTGATAAAAAAAATTAAATTTAAAGGTAAATTTTACAGAATAATTATAAGATTAATAATGTTATATGGTGCAGAATGTTGGCCCATAAAGCAAAAATACATAAGTAAAATAAGTATCGCAGAAATGAGGATGCTAAAGTCGATGAGTGAATATACATGAAAAGATGTGATGAGAAATGAATATATTCGTGAGAAGGTTGGGTTAGTCTCAGCTGAGGATAGGTTTAGGGAGAGTCGGCTAAGATGGTTTGAACATATAAATTGTAGGTCGATGGAAGCTCTTGTAAGGAGAGTTAAGTTATTAGATTTTGCCTGTATTAACAATGGAAAAGAAAAATCAAATAAGATATGACAAGAAACCGTTAGAAAGGATCTTAAATATTTGGAGATAAATGAGGACTTGTTATTTGATAGTGCACAATAAAAATAAAAGATTTATGTAGCTGATCCCACTTAGTAGGATAAAAGTCTTAGTTGTTGTTGTTGCGGCTTTTCCTATTAGAAAGCAGTTTGCCTTATTTATTATATGCATTTTGCATGTTTACTTAATCTTTTTTCTTCTGGTTTATGATGCAGATTTGTTCTGTCCCATTATGTTGCTATTTTTCAGACCCTGCTCTCTTATCGACAGGTTTTAATAATTTCGTATGCTATTTACTATAATGCAAATTTCTTTTTGTTATCTTCTTCTCAACAATATCAATTGGCTTCCTAAATCTCAAACTTTGAATTATCCCCATTCATTTTTGTCCTTAGTACTCATTTTGTTGTTGTTGTTCTGAATGTCTAAAAGCTTAAGCCAAGTAGCCATTACCTTTTCTTATGTAGATGATGTCCACACCTTTTCTCTTGTAATCAATTTGCAGATATCTTTAACAGTTTTAGTTGACATTTATCTTATCGTTCTAATATTTTCTTTATTATTATTTTGTTTTTCTGTTACTTTTTTTCTAAGGATTCTATGCCTTTACTTTTCTAATACTAGTGTGGTTCATTTGTATTTTTTTTACACATCCATGTCAAAATTCTCCCATTTACTTCATTTTACTTAATTATCTCATTTTGCTGCCCAATCTTGCTGTCCTTCCAGCATTCTTGACATTGCTACGGTTTGATGATACTGCCTCTACGGTCACTGTGATTCTCTTGAACACAAAGCATTGCTGAAACACCTCTTCATTTGACTTTCAAGAAACACCCTTCATTTTCACCTGCCAGTTTTAATGTTATTAGTTATGTTTCTTATGGAGCATTCTTATATGTGCAATATACGAGATGCTATTACACCTTTGCATGAGCTGCTTTTCTACAGCTTGTTTTTTTCTGTGTTTATATGGAAGTCGTTTAGCTCATTCATGAGTTGGTAATAGGTTCTACGGCACCAGATATGCTCTCTCCTTATGACTTCTCTTCGGACGAATGCTGAGGTACTTAGAGGATGATGTCTACTTGTATTTGCTACAACAGTGTTAGACAATCTTTCAATATTGCGATCTTTCAATAACTGCACCTTTTTTCATTTATATTTCCCCTCTTTGCTTGTCTAGCTAGAGGGAGAATCTGGGGAACCTACATTTCGAAGGTTGCTCTTGCGGTCTGTTGCTCATGTTATCAGGCTGTACAGTTCATCCCTTGTGACAGAAAGTGAGGTATTGCCTATCTTTCTATAAGTTTGTATTTGTGTTTCTAGGTGCATTCTCGTGCATGCATATTGTGCATTCTTTGGTATCAATATTTAGTAGGCACACCTTATCAAGTGCTGTTTATGCTTGCTATTGCAATACTGGATGCAATACTGGGTGCAATTGCAATACTGGTAATACTGGGTGCAATTGCAGGCTGGTCTTACCGAATTAGCTTAGATGAAATATCCTATAAATGCATTACTTGCTTCTTTGTAGGAAGGTGTGATTTTGTCATTTTGTCATTGTTTCATGTAAAGCTTTTTCACAAATTTGTGGCTGAGTTCTTTTACAGTGTGTCCACTTTGTCATAGATGTTTTTGCAATGATAACTTCTGATATACGATGTGAACGTGTTCCAATATACTTGCAAATATTATCAAGTTAAAAAGAAACCTATATTGAATTTGATGAAATATGAATATGTATTTTTGTTTAAATATTGAAATTTTGAAGTTGAAATTGCACATGTTGTGTTATTTACTTTTGTCTGACATTGTTGTAACGAGCTGTGAAACTCAGGTAATTCTTTAGTGGGACCTTTGTACAAATTTTAGAGTACATTCTTCTTTTCACTTTTTAATCTTCAAGTCTCCACCATTTGTGGTCCACAGGGGAAAAACATTTCATTAACCTTTATGATCTCCAAGGAAATAGCTTTCATGGTTGATTTATTGGGAACTGTTGTGATACAGAGCATCTCCAGTATCGACTCTATCCCCGTCATCAACGGATGTAGCTATAGAGGGCCATGATGATATCATAACATTTTGTTATGTTCACTTTATACTTGTATTATTTCCAATTTTTCTTCTTATTTCTCATCGTTTATGTTTAGGGAGTGAGTGAACCACTTTATTTATATTTTATTTCATTTCATTTTATCTTTGTGAGGATAAGGGTTGATATTTTGTGCTTTGAATAGTTGGGGAGAGTGATTTGTATTTTAGGCTTTTACATGGACTTTGGGTCTTATGGGTTTTGTAGAGAGAAATTTCTCATCCCCTGTAAAGGATGATAATTTTTAGGGATAATTACATCCAGGTCCCTGATTTTAATGCTTAATAACTCATAGGTCCACATTTTTAAATTATAACATCGGGGTCCCTGAGTTTTAATAAAATATCAAATGGGTCCTTTTTTATTTTTTATTATTAATTTTTTTTAAAATTACCATTTTACGCCTCCAATCTCTCTCTCCTCTCCTGATCCTCCCGCATGCGTGAGGCCGCGCGGCGTGTGTGACCCACTAGTGGCTGCGCGGTCGCCGGCCGGTCGCGCGGCCTCGCGTGCGCAGGGATTGGAAGGAGAGAGAGGCCTCCTTTCCCTCTCCTCCCGATTTTCGCGCACGCGGAAGGCTGCGCAGCCGCCGGTGGGTCGCGCACGCCGCGCTGCTGTGCGGCCTCGCGCTTGCGTGAGGATCGAGAGGGGAGAGAGAGATTGGAGGGGTAAAATGATAATTTTAAAAAATTTTAATAATAAAAAAATAAAAAGGACTTATTTGATAATTTATTAAAACTCAGGGACCCCGATATTATAATTTTAAAAAAGTAGACTTGTGCGTTATTAAGCGTTAAACTCAGGGACCTGTGTGTAATTATCCCTAATTTTTATCCAAACCTGTTTAACCGCCTCAGCTTGTTTTGGGGCTTGGGGTGGAGCGGGTTTAGGTATAGCATAATTATACCCACCTCGGTTTGTGATCCGTAATTAATTAAATAAAAATGTATAGTTTATGGCTAAAATAATTAAAATAAGTTCTATGTTTGTATTTTGATTTAAAATAAATCATTTAGACATGAGGTGCGGTGGAGCAGAGCAGGGCAAGTTGGGGCGGGTTGTGGCGGGGTGAAATGAGGAGGGTATGGGATGGGTAGGAAGGAAGCAGGGCGTGGCGGGGAGGTCCGAGTATGGGTTATGTGAAGAGTAGGATGGGGCGGGCTGGGGGCGGGCTGGGGCCGGGGGAGCAGGTATCAGGTGGGTAGTTAAGGGTTAAAAGATTGCAGGGCTTATGAGCTTTGCATAACTCTTCCCATGCCTATCCCGTTGTCATTCTTATCCTTGATCTCATTTATTGGATGAGTTTGTTAATAAATCAAGGGTGATTAAGATGGGATTTTTTCCATATATATACGTATGTATATATATATATAGCTTATAGCACTATAGCAGGGATAATTAGGGTTAGTTTTGAGTTTTGAGAAATATTTCTCCGTTTAAGAATCTGTGTTGTAGACTTGATCCCTTGCTTTTGTCACTATTGTTGGCAACCCACCGCTGTAGCCTACATACCATTAGGGAGGGGTTCATTGGCCTTGCGACTTGCCACCTCTGATTGTCGCTGTTGTCTTTTGAGTGCGTCTGCCTCCCTTGTTTGGGCTGCGCCATTGCTGTTGCTTAGTCGCTGCCTAGGAGCCCTTTGACCCCTATAGGTTCTGAGAGGATTGCCAGCACTGCTTCTCGTAGTACTTGATTCACCGTTGTTGCTATCTATGCACCACTGCCTTTGTTTGGGTTGCTATTGCCGGAGTCCTCCCACCGCCAGTGATGGCGTGTGTGTGCATCTCCCAGCCAACGGAGATACCGTGTGGTTGAAATGGTTTCATTGATTGGAGTTGCCCAAGGGTTTGATGCCGACCTCGCTATAGATTGAAGGGGTTTGAGTCTTCTACTAACCTCCATATAGTTGATTTCCATCCTACGTATTATGCCTGTTGTTTATGTGAACCAATACTTGCTTATATGAATGCTTTTCTCCTTCTCATATTGTTTCTTGAGTTTTGCTTAGACATCCTGTTTGATTTAGCTACATTAGATTGACTTTTATTGAGGTTTGATTTTAATTCATGTTTATTGTTAAATTGAATAAGTACTTTCGTAACCCTAACTGTTGGCCTAAAGGCTTCCCAATCTTTCAGTATTTATAACAAAATTAGTATTTATACTCTGTTAAAACAAAATTAGTATTTATTATATAAGTATAAGAGATAACAACAGTAAAAGAACAGTTAGTCCGATATTGAAAATCAACCAAAAGTACCACTAAACAAATATAGAAAATCAGATAGCAATTAACTCACAAATTTGTATGGAAGATTTCAACAAGTAACCAGCAAAGTCACAAGACATATTCTGCAAATCAGACAATCTGCAATATTGAAAACTAATAATCTCTTTGACAGATTTTAGCAATTAGCTAGTAGAATAAGTCGGCAAATACAGAAAATTGGACAGGCCCGCAGAACACCAAAAACAGCTCTGCAGAACACCAAAAACAGCTCTACATTAAATAAGCTAGACCAATTTGAGTTTAATTTACTAAATAAGTATAGTTTTTTTGAAAATACTTTAAATAGATTCTAGTAAAAATTTAATATCAATATAATAAGAGTATTACAGGAGCAAGAGGAACAAAATGCATGATCAATGTATAGTGGTTCGACTTTCCGTTTAATCCACTCCCCACGCTCCTCAAGTGAGAATTTTAGTAAACACACTGACTTTTTATAAGAACCAAAGCTGAACAAACTTAAAACAATCCCTATGTCTTTTAGAGGAATCAAAGCCGAGAAACTTACACAAGAAACTTACACATGAATTTTTTACAAATAGAAGTAGAGTGGGGTGACTAGCTACCTAGTCAAAAGAAAAAGAAAAACAATTTGTACACAAGTAGAATATTATAATGAGAAGCTCTAATGCATGCACAAGTTTGCCAAGAAAAAAACTCATATAAATCTGAAAAGCACATAGTAGAGAGCTTTTATGTAAAAAGTTGATGAAGAATAGAGCATGTGAAGATGAAACTTATATACCAAGAAGCAATTAAAAGCAAGTTCTAAGATGAAAATCAATCAAGTATACTTGCTTCCTTTCACATGTAAAACCAGGAAAAATATAGAAGATGCACAATGTAGAAGAATACTTGCTTGAAGAGAAAAGAAAAAGCTGAAGTAAAAATTTGCAGGAAATAAATTAGTTCAACTTCTTATCACTTGTAGAATATTTCAATCTCCTTTCTTGATGATCTCCTTTAAAGAAATTTGCAAGTTTTTTCTTAGAGGGGAAGAGGGAACATTTTAAGCTTGAAGGAGGAGAGCTGGGACAGCAACAGTAAACTTAGAAAAATATATTAGTTAATGTGTTTTTGCTGGTTGGGTGAACAAAAGCTTAAATATGAGGCTCTTATTCAAACTAATCAATAGGAGATTGTTAGGTGTACAAGCTAGCAAAGATTAATTGATAATAATTAATCTAAACAAGGTTTGATATGTTTTAAATATGTTTGATGAGCAAAAACTCTGATTTCAAATCAGATTTTCAGCTGATTTTCTACTGTCTGAAAAGCATTCAGCTGTAGGTTTCAAGGAATAGACTCAAAATATGGAGATTATGCCAAGTGGACAATTGATTAATATAAATATTTGGGAACATGACACATTGGATGAAAATATGGCTTGAAATGAGGCTTGGAGTACTCTTTTTCTCAGCTCAAGGCTCAGGGTGCGCTGCCATGTAGTACAAAGGTTGGTGAGATGTCAAGAACAACTTGTCTTTTATGGAAAGACAAAAAGGCAGATATTCCATGTTTTAAGGATAGTTCACCAAGGTGGTAACAAGCTACTCCCTAGGCATGACTAGTGGAAATTTTCTAATGGGTATATAAAGTACAAAATACGGCCATTTGAGAAGTTCCTATGGTTAAGAAAGCAAGAGTGTTGGCTGGGCTTGGGTTAAGCTGAAATAATTTACATAATAGTGCAGTTTGAAGCTTAAAATCTTCACCAAGAGTGTTGGCCGGGCTTGTGTTAAGCTGAAATAATTTACGTAATAGTGCAGTTTGAAGCTTGAAGGTGGAATAATGAGGAATGTGTAAGGAAATGCTAGAGATTAAATACAAGTGATGAAGTTTCAATAGAACTAGAGATAGAAATAGGGAAGGTGATTGAGATTAAAAAGCAAATAAATAATTAGACCACTAAACCTAATAAAACTTATTTAGAGAGGGAATTAAGAAAACTTAATTTTATCTAAATTAAAAGTATTATAAGAAATATATGAGTAGGAATCTTGGCAAACAAATAAATGCTTACATGATGGTCCTAGAAAAGAAAAATAGTAAATATAAAATGAAGCTCTTGTTTTCTCTTGGACTTTGATGATTTTCCTCAAGCAGGATAATTAACACTAAGCAAAAGGATTAGCCCATTAATCTTAAAATAATTGTACTCATCAAAATCAATAGGGTTCAACAACAATCATAGATGCCTCATCTTGTAGACGTTCTTTAATTGAATTCAAGTCACCCACTTATTTAACCAACTTTCATGTTTTTGTTTTATTGCAAACTTTCATGTTGTCGATTGAGTTTTAGAGTTATCTATTCTCAAATCTAAAACACCAAATTTTTTAGAGTTATCTATTCTCAAATCTAAAACACCAAATTTTCCTGAATGAAGCTCATGTTTAGTTTTTATTTCATAGCAATATACATGCCAATAGATTGATTCCATGGCTAAGCCCATCACGTTGCTTCTTAAAATGCAGATTGTAATTCTTTTGCTATTTCCGTTCATTAGTCTGCATGGGTTACTTAAGGGTAATGATTGATATAGAACCGGGAAAGGGAAAGGGAAAATGAAGAGGAAAGACAAAAGAGGAAGGAGAAGGAAGGATGAAGATGATGAATTTTAGGAGGATGCTTTATTAATTCATTGTTAAGCTACTTGATAAAGGAAAATTAGGGCTATCTGAGGCCTGCAATATTGAGAGAATGAACCAAATAGCAATTTTGAGAAAGTGAGAATATTTGGAAGCAGAAATGTAAATAAATAAATCCCCTTTAGTTGGAAATTTAATTTTTTAATATTGATGCCTTTTTGCCAATAATCCATTTTGAATTCACAGATATTGATGGATGGGTCTCTGTTAATCATCTAATTAGTGCAACAATCTGTTGGATTGCCTTTTTTTTTAAATTTGACCATGAGCACCATAATTTTCCCCACCCAACTTGGAAATTATGGTGGTGTGGTTTGAACTTGAAATCGTCTGGTTCTCACATAAGCTTCTTTCCCACTGAACATGAATAACACCACAATCTGTTGGATTGCTAGATATAGGTCCTTTTTGGCTTTTGTTGAGACTTGATTGTATTTTTTTGTCTTATTCTCATGCTTTGGTTATCATGTCTACGGCATTTATCATGTTTTCCATTTATTAGCTGAATCTTGTTGGAATCTATTTTGTGGTGTTTAAAGTGGCTTTTTGGACTTCAATTTCTGAACCGTCCCATTCTTATTGCGATGAATTAATAAATCTTGGTTTCAGTGCATCTGATGTGGTTGTTCAGTGTGACTAGGTATGAACCCTATTTGTAATATATTCAAGTATGAGTATCAGAAAAATTTTCTAACTAAAGCATGGTTCGCAGCTTGAAAATATTTTGTCCCTCAACGAAAGATTTTAATGCATTGACACTTTAATTGACTTAGAACAAATTTAGGTTATGAATAGGCATAGCACTTGTGGTGGTGTCCTATCCGTGCTTGACAATAGTTCAGCTGTTGTATATATTATAGCTTACAGATTTTCACAGTTTTGGACTGCTTGTTTCTTTCTGTGGTTACAGGTATTTCTTAATATGCTGGTAAAGGTTACCCGTCTTGATTTACCACTTTGGCATCGGATTCTTGTGCTTGAAGTTCTCAGGGTATCTGTGAACATTTTGTCTATATTTTGCATGTCTTTTATGGTTTGTATTTACATTTGAGCTATTCAATGGCAGATGTTAATAATTCTTGTTATATCAGGGGTTTTGTGTAGAAGTACGGACACTGCGCTTACTTTTTCAGAACTTCGATATGTAAGTTTGATAAGCTAAGTTGTTCCTTGTAATTGTGTACTGTAATTGAGTGAGATTGCACCTCTTCTAGCCTTCTGTATTTCGTTATGTAGTTAATTACTTTTATCTCTTTCGGCTTAGGCTTGTGATGTTAGACTAACTGTGACGGTCAAGTCTTACTTTCTCTTTGGGCTACATTTAGTTACTTATTTTTGGGCTACATTTAGTTACTTATTTTACTTGTTCAAAAAATGGTTTTGGTAGCCTTTCATCTTAGGCTTTACGTGGTTGATTTTCCTTACTTCGAGAACGACAACAACAACAAACCAAGCCTTTATTCTATTAGGTGGGGTCTATTACATGAATCCTTTCTTTCCATTGTACTCTATGAAATAACAAATTGTTATTTAGCTCTAAATATCTAAGATCATTCTTTATAGTTTCCATATATTCACTAGTCCAGGCAAGTCTGTACACTTACCTTTCTAGTATAGTCTATGAGCCTTTACACTTGTTTGCCCGCACAAGTCCTTACACTTGCCATTCTTGTGACTGTTACAATCGAGAAAAGGTGTGTATTGTCATATCAAAGGCTTGATTTAGCAATGAAGAAAAGAATCGATGCTAGCAATAATTAGCATACATGAATACCTATCGGACTATCCAATCCATGCACCTGACAATTTGTTCAAAATTCTTTGTCATCCGACTGTGACCAGACAATCCGTAGACAGTAGAACAAAAGGTGTTTACTCTCCTTTTGGATGGTTCGGTCAATCTTTTCAGTGGCTATTTCTAGAAATAAATGTTAATTTGATCTTATTCAAAGTCTACCTTAACCATGAAGCCAAATGATGTCATCAGTCTTGTAAATAATCTTGTTAAACATTCAGATTTTAATAATTCCAGAGTTATTCACTACTGGCTGGACTCAAGATTTATACATTGGCCTAATGGATACATTTTTGTTGGCCCTTCATAATTTGTAGAAAGCTTTCTACTATTGCTATACTCATTGATATGTAGCCCATGTTATGGAACTATACATTGCTTCTGGTGTGTGCTTTTATTGTGGGCTGGGGCTGTAATTGAGCTGAATATTCAGTGTAGCTTGATACTTGGTTCGATAAGATCTTGTTTATGTTCGTTTTGCCACGCTTATTAGACAAGCTTGAACATAATTCTAAAAACTCAAGTAGTAAATGTACGAGTTTGAACATATTGATGTTTTGTTCGTTAATGTTTGCGAATTGTTTATATGACGTTTATGAACATGTTTGATTAGAATGCTTGATTATAGTTCAATTAGCTGCTCATTTAGAAGTCATTTATAGATTTGAGTATATCTTTATTAATTTGAAAAAAAAGTTTGTGAATATCATAAATTAGCATGATGATGATCCAATTCGTGAACTCATTAATCTAACAATTTGTGTATACTATCTATGTAAATGAACTCAAATGTAAATGAGCTAGTTTGAGAACAAATTAAAGAGCGTTTACGAATCAAACATGAATTAATCCCAAACATATCCTTGTGTTCGCGAAACAAGCTCGAACAGGGGTGATGCGGTGAGATCAGGTTAGGTTGAACAAGGTAGGCGGAGTGAGGTGACGATGACAGACAAGTGGTCAATTGGAGAGGGGAGTACTTGAGCCGGACAGGGTTTAGAGATTCTCACTCAAAGCTCAAGTCCTTTGCTATCTTATATTGGTCGCACGAATCTGATTTCTCAAGGGAAGAATAATTTTATTTCATTTTGTTATAGTGCCTTACAATATTATGAAGGTGTTTATATTGATTTCCATATATAATGACCAAAAGTGTTTATATTGACCTTCATATATAATGACCAAAAGGAAATTACTTATGCTAAATTCACACAAAATAGAAAATACCAATATCATACCAAAAACCTAGTAGACAAATTTACTTTCACACATAATAGGAAAAAAACAATTATCCCAAAATAGAATATTCCTTTAGTGAAATCATCCAAATTAGAAGGATATTTAAACAGTCAAATCTATAGTTCATCAACATCCATCAACATTTTTCTTTCCAAATTTGGCTTTGACCATCGATTGAATCAAGCCGAGACAATACAATCTCATCTTGCTTGTTGATGATTGACCCCATTGAAATGATGCGGTGATCCGTTGTCATGGTGTCCCTATCACTTTTTAAATATGAATTAGGTCAAACTGGGGTTGAACACAAACAAGGAAAGAAAGATAATTTCCATTTTTGTTGATTCACAAAAGAAAAATTAAATCCATTTAAGCAAATTAAGTTAGTCAATAAGTGTTATGTTGATAAACAAGTCTCCGTGTTCTCGTGCCGTTTCTGTGCTTTAAAAAGAGTCAGCTTAGATGGTTTAGACAAATATATCGTAGGCAGATAAAAGCTCCAATAAAGAAAGTTGAATCATTGGATCTTATCCATGTAAGAGGAAGAGGAAGAAACATCATGCAAGAAACTACGAGAAATGACCTTATATACTTAAAGCTAAAGGAGGACCTGTTATTTGATAGCATAGAATATAAATGTTGGATTCATATAGCCGACTCCACTTATTGAGATAATAGCTTGGTTGTCATTGTTATTGTTGTAGACTAAGAGAAGTTACAAGTTTGCTTGGCACTCAAAAAATTTCACATTAACTAGTAAATGTTGTTGTTCTTTGTGCATAGTTTTTCATGGGTGAATCCTCTTCATCTATTCTTTGTGATTCTAGTATTTAATTTTGATTCTTAATTAATAAGCACTATGGTGTCAAGCTTTTCTTAGGGATTATCATAGTTGTTTTTTGTAAATTACTCGTAGGCCCCTCCTTATAGTTTAGCCTTAATAATGAAGACTCACTTTTAAATATCCATCATTTAGATCCCTACATATAATCGATGATAAATATCAAGTCCCTTTGTCAATTTTTTAAAGGGAGACCGTCCATCAATTTTGCCATTTACCGAGCGCAAAATTCCAAATTTATCCTCTAGATGGATGAACCACCCTTTCCTCTCTTTTGTGTATGTGGTTCTCTCCCCTCCATCTCCTTTTTTTCTGCTACTACCCCCCTCATGCAATGAATGAATGCCACATAATCTCTGAAACCACCCGAAACATGACCATTGCACTTCCACAACTTTTCTACCCACACGCATTCCCTAATCCAATCCTTGCCGCTCATTCCTTCTTTATTAATCCTACCCCAAACCTAACACCTTAAATCCCACCCTTGTTGCCTTCACCTTCATCGCCACCGTGCCCCTACCTCCTCTAGTGAGGTCCCTACGATTCTTGATCTCAAAATGGCCTACCACACCAAGCTCTTCTGATGCTCCATCTACTCTAGAGAAAAGGAAAAAGAGAGAGTGGCTATTTATTATAGATTTGGGTCATCTATACTCATATTTGTATAACTTTTGATTTTCATGATTGGTGACCACAAACTCACGGAAGATGTGTGCTTGGACCCTTTTTGAAATAAAAGCTAACTACAAGGACCTTACCATTATCCTTGAAATAATATTCGGACCTAAATGAAGTTTTTAAAACTGTGGGATTAAACTATAGTTACCTATGTGCCTTTTTTTAAAAATGTATTTGTTCCAAAAGGGGACATACAATTTTAGCTATTCAGATGGTATTTGGGGCCTTCTTATTTTAATGGTTTCTTTATATTTTGAGTTTTGGGAGAGAATGGCTTTCTTTGTTATGTATTTTAGTTTTCAATATTTTATGAAGGGAGAACACAGTAGACTTGACCATGCTTCTTCATGCTTTCAAAGAGAATGTGAGAGTCTTTGTGTTCACTTGAAACAAAGATGAAAAAGCTTTGGAGGATGGCTTTTTTAGCCTTTTTTGAAGAGTGCATGTGACGAAATAAAGTTAGTTTTGTAAAGGTTGTATAAGATGTGGAATAAAGTTGATTTATGTATTAAGAATTGTGCAGGATGTGAAATAAAGTGATTTTTTAATATTAGAGTTTGTGTACAATGATAAATAAAATATTTTTTATATATTATTTAAATAAAAGAATAATTTTAAGCTATGACTCAAAAAGGCATGGCCTTTTTAGCTTTACTCCAAACGTGACATTTGTGTTTTTTTAACTCTTTGATTGATATGAATTCAAGGATTTGCCATTTTCTATATTCAGATATTAATGATAATTTCTATTTACCTTTTTGTTAATATTATACAGAAGTAAACAAAATTATTGCAGTTTATTATGTAGAAAAATTGCAATGTGGATTTAAATTTGCATAGTAGCTTTTTGTTGTTAAGAATGGCAAGCCTTACTATAACACTCGAAACTAAAGCGAGTGGGAAATAATCGGCAGGTGTTGTCACGAGGTTGAAATTATTGATGCATGGGGTGGATCTTGGTGGGCTTTTAGATGGGGGTACATGGATGAATAGTCCAACATTGGAGCATTGGAATATTCATGAGCTATATATATTTGTGTGTGTGTGCGCGCGCGTGTGCATGCACATGTGCATGCATGCTTGTGTATGTGTCTATATACAACATTGTGATCTTAAGATACTGAACCACCTTTTGGAGATAAAACTATGATGCTAGTATGGGATAGTCAAGCAAATATTACCTCAGTATTCGGAATTGGGTCAATAATAGTTTCAGAGTAAGATTTCCCATAGTACGTTGTGTTTCGAGAATGAATTAGATAGAAGCTTATTTTTTTTATGACATCTCAAATCAAAGAGGGTGAGGAGTGATTGCTAGGTGATGTATGAAAGAACGGAACCACTAGTGTAAGGTGCGACTATTAGCAGGTTTCTAGGTAAAAATATACATGGATGAATAGTTCAACATGAAGTGTTTCTAAGCTAAATTTGTAAGATGATAACCTTGAGATGTCGAGACTCCCTTTGGGAGATAAAACTAATTTTGGATGTGGATGATACCTCGATATTTGGAGGGCGTCATATCACCTACTTTGTTTATTTATTATAGATTACTCTGTATTTGTTTATATTGAGTTTTTGTTATGTTAAAATGTGATATAGTAAAATTATTTTAATGAAAAATAAATTATCTATGTACAAATCCATTGGCTTCATTAACTTGGAAATAATTATTTTGTCGCTAACATATTATGCATGCCTTACAATATATTTTAGTGAAAAGTTGGAAAAATAAGTGTTCACGGTAATTATTTCCGAGATTTAGTCTAGAGAAAGCGAAGAGGGTTTTGGTGGGAACTATGTATGGAACCTTATTCGCAACATTTAGCCTAGTAGAAGAAGGAAGGAAAAGAGCAAAAAAAGGGAAGAAGCAATCCAATACAAAAGACAGATTTATATGATTCACAGAGATTCTTTTATGCCCACTGGCCAAGTCTAGGAAAATGATCTACTAATAATTCGAAGATAGAGATTTATAAAGATTTCTGTGAATATAGAGCCGAAGTAAACAGAGTAGGTGAAAATGAGAGAAGAAGAGAGAGCCCTTCTGTGGAGAAGCACTCCTCTTTTATGCGTGGAAGAATCATCTTCATCACTAGTCGGATTGTTGATGTGGCACTGGCTTGCTGTTAGGATATTCATCTAGTAATACTCTAGTAGCTACCACTCTTTCATATAGAGGGGTAATGGGCATTAATGATTGATTTTCTATTCATGAGATTGTTGCGAGCAAGTTATCCTTCAAAGGTTTTTGTACGACTTTGGGTGGGTTGAGAACACAGACTTAGATGAGATCGGGACACCACCTTTTGGACCACTACATTAAGGGAAGCTTCTGTTTGGGATCTCGTGAAAGGCTTCTATTACTCGTGGAAGACTTATGGTACCCATAGGTGGTGATGGCTGATGCTCACAGGTACATTTGATGATATATCTCAAAATCGAGGACAATGGAGTTTACCTTAGCACTTCAGCTTGGGCTATTGGGGATTTGGTTCATGTAGAGTAGATGTGTACGAATGAGATCATTTGTTGATCATTTTTATTAACAATAAGTAAACATTATATTCATTGCTTAAGTTTCTTGGTGTTCATATTGTGTTGCCATTGACTTGTTTTAAGTATTGGATATTATGATAATTATGCTAGCTTAATATTGGTAACCTAAACCCAAGTAATATTACATAGGTGCCGTTTGGTTTCCTGAGGGCAAAGTTGGGAACATTGGTGGATAGAGGGTGAGCTTAGTGTGACAATTAGGTGACATGATGAAATTGATGAGGAAGGCTGGTTTGCCTTGGCTTTTGTCTCGTTTGGAAAGTAAAAGAAGCAATCTCTGTTTGGGAGCTATAATCTTTCTGAAGGGCCATTAAGGAAAGATTTGATCTGCTTATAAGATTTCCAAAGGATTCAGCTAAACTAATTAACAAAGCTTCTGTATGAAGAATGTATTGTAAAGCCTTTAAATGGTCTGGATGAGGTGGATGATTATATATAGAGTGCAACTCCTTAGCGAGTTGTTCAATTATGCTTTAGTTCTTGGTACTTTCTTTTGTTTTAGTTTGAAAAAGTGATGTACTATTTTTTCATGTGTAGGGATCCCAAAAATACAAATGTTGTGGAGAATATTGTCAAAGCTCTTGCTCGAGTTGTATCAAACATGCAACTGGTATTTTGTTAAATTTATAATTCTCTTTACCTCATGGTTTACTATATTTAAGTGTGTGCAAATGTGTATTCTGGTGTCTACTTGCATACTATTTGACTAAAATAGTTTCCAGTCTTGCCTTTTAGTGATCTAATTGTTGGTTACTGAAAGAGGATGCATAAGTGAAGGTGTTCTTACATTTAAGTGAGAGTAAATAATTTGGTAACGTTAACTGGAGGCTGTTAACTGTAGTACGGAGCTGTTTTAGCGAATACCACCATTTTTTAAATGGCTTCCGTGGAATTTTCACTTGTAGCTTGGCTTTAGTAACTTTCTGACACAAGTATTTCATAGAAAGTAGGCATCTATTGTTAACACATGGTTCCAGCGCTGCATTTCAGCCGTACACGTGGTTCCAGCGCTGCATCTCAGTCGTACACGTGGCGCCTTGAGAGACACACTAACTCTCTATTATAATTATTGCTTTCTTGCAGATCTCAAACCTCGACCCCGATGACTCAGCCTCCCACAAACATCGTAGACGATGATTGAGCTACAGTAGTCCCATAACATCGAGGACAACCTATCCCAGCTCTCCCCAGGCATTGGCCATGATGTTTCGAGCCATCTTCTAGCACCATTGATGACGATGTTTCTCAGCCATACACGCGTCACCCTAGGAGGCTCTCTAATTCTGCTTATCAGTCATCGACGATGAGGTTTAGCACCGTTGAGCACGAGGATTGGCTAATCTAATCATTCATTGTCCTCCTAGAAGAGTTATGCCTTCGGTTTCGAAGATCAGATCTTGCAATAGCATCGATGCTGACATATGGCCCAAGCTGTAGCTGTCAGACCCCTCCAGACTGACAACCGTACAATTCGTACAGGCCTGACAGCCATACCCTGTACACATTACCATACCTGGAGTGCGCTGCCACATCTCAAGTCAAATCATCGGAGGGGAGAACCCATTCTCCTGACGAGACAGCTACAGTTCGCCCCATACTCACGGCCTGCAGACTGCTATTGCAAGCCGGACGGAGCTCCTCTTCCTCCCGCCTGTAAATACCCTTGATCAGGCTTCAGTCAGGAGGTTGGACCTGCTGGACCTTTCTTCTGGAATCTAGAATCTCTTCAATTGGGAGCGCTCCGAACCCTTCGAAGCCTCCTCCCCAAAACATAGCTGGAACTTCATTTTTTTTTCTATACAATTCTGTATTAGGCCTTACAGGTCCCCCTTCTTCAAGATATAGTAGAAGACTTCAGGTTGATCTGGTGGACGTAGGGTATTTCTTCACTGAACCACCTTAATTCTCTGTGTTCTTCTGGATGCTTTTCTCTCTCGTTTAAGCCATAATTATCAAGCTTAGCTCTCTGCATGCCGCTGTCTCTCGGGACTCCTCCTTCTCACGTCAACAATTTCTAGTGCTTTCATTGAGACATCGAGAAGATGGTGGCCAGGACATGCAGAACCAACTCCGCCGCTCGCAGCACGCAAGCAGGTGAACCTTCCGTCAAGGCGCCTGGTGACGAAGCTTCAGCTTCAACATCCCAGCGTCGCGTCGGATCTACTTCTTCCTCCAGAGACACCCGCATATCAGCGCTGCGGGAGATGCTGGCCAACCTCACCGATTTGGTTACTGGCCTCACAACCCAGCAAGCCGTGATTCTCAGGCAGACTCAGCCAGTCTGTGCTGCTATACTGCCACCTGCGCCTCTTCCACCGGTTGTGGCGGTTACTGACCCTCCGCCGGCCGCAGCGACTCTTGCACCCCTGTCGCCGGTTGTGGCGGTTCCAAACCCTCTCCAGCCGGATGCGGCGGCTCCTGTTCTCCTTCCGCCTGTCGCAGCACCTTCTGCTTAGTCATCCAGATCTTCTCAGCCGCTCAGACACCCTCTTCCTCCTCAGGAAGTTCACTAAAAGCAAAATCTTCTTCCTCCTTGTCCATTTCCTTAGCCTACCTTCTTTCCTCCAACTTTCCCTCCTTTCCTCACTGGATGGAATCCCCTCTTCCCGAGTGTTTAGGCTCTTCAATACGGACCTGATCCCTTTTTTTGGCCTGCTTGATGGCAATGCCCCTTTCTCTGACACCATCCAGCAGGCGCCAGTCCCAGTGGACTTCAGGCCGCCGCACCTTGAATCCTATAAAGATACTATAGAACCCCGTGAGCACATCCAGGGATTCGAAGCTGCTGTTCGCTACCGCCAACTTGATGAGACCACTAAGTGTTACCTCCTGGCCAACACTCTAAAAGTGGAGGCTTTCAGCTCGTTTGTGAAGCTGCCCAGGGGCCACATCTGTTCCTGTGAACATTTGAAGTGGGAGCTGATTGCCCGTTTCATTGGCCGGATGCGAATGGTCGTATCCGATATGGTGCTTGCCAACATCAAGCAGGGCGAGAAGGAAAGCTTGCGAGATTACACCAATTGCTTCTTTGCGGCAGCGGCAGAAGCAGAAGATATTGACCCCGCTGTCGCTATGCACAACTATCGAAGGGGTCTTAAGAGCATGGACTTGTCCAAGTCCCTATAACTGGCAAAACCTCGAAGTTACCCTGAGCTAGTTGCAAGGGCCACCCAGTTCGTGCTGTTGGAGGATGCTGAGGCTTCTCCTCCCGATGTTTCCAGAACCAAGGAGAAGAGGAAACATTGGGGTGACGAACCATTGGCCACGATCAACCGCAGGGTCAACCCCAAAAAACTTCACTCAGGGCGACCTAGTGTTCAAGCGACTACTCGCTGGCAGCAACGTGGGGGTCCCCAAGCTTGAACCCAACTGGGAAGGCCCATACATCGTGCGCGAGGTACTAGGGCCCAATGCATACTACCTCATGACTTCTGATGGCACTTAACTCCCTAGAACATGGAGCGGGGATGATCTAAAGAAGTTCTATGCTTGAATCTTAATATCTCTATACATCATTCTTTACACCTGGAATTCATCTGTACAGATTTATTAGGAATTCTTTTACATTAATATACGCTCAGAAATTCTCTGGTTTTCTGGAAAATTATATTGCTGATTATCAGTGTTATAAATTCTGAAACTTTAGCTACCTCTGATTCATGATCATCGCTGCAGAAATTAACAGAGGCCCTTCTCTGGTGCAAGGTTCTTTGTTCGGACATTTCATATCCTGGAATCATTTTGCTGTTCATTTTTGTGCTTCATTATCATCGATGATAATTCATACTGGGGTATTCATATTATCTAAAACACGACTAGCTTATCATCTATTACTTAGGCATCGTGCGACCGGTATGATTCCAACCTCAAAACTTCAATCATCGAATCCGAGGTCATATCTTGTACACGATGGTTTATTATGCTCACAATCTATATATGGAGGTCACTGAGTCTAATCACGCCTAAGACATGCGGGGTTTCCTCTCAATACTTGAAGCCTCTCCATAAGCCCACTTGGCTAGCGGAGGGCTAGAAGAGCCTGCTCGTAATCTTAGCGTAGTCCCTGCTATCTACCTATGATATAGGTCCCCCCTAAGCAGAGTGCCTTCGCCTCCTACTAAGACCTGCCGCTCTAACGGAGGTCAGCCCATGCTTCAAGTACAAACATCAATCACGATGATTCAGATGATCCAAGTCTTTTTGGCATCGGGTTAAATAACTCCTCCTAGGCAGGATCTCTACTATTATTATTACTTCTTTCCTATACAGGATTATAAAGGAGTATGGTTTCAAATGAAATCATGGAAAATAATCAGTTCTATCTTATTCTTAACCTGCCGTGATAGAGATTTCTCAGATCATTTTTCAACTCAGATATTACATCAAAACTCAACGCTCTTTCCACTAGGATCTGCCGCTCTAACGGGGTTACCCCATGCCTTAAGTACAAACATCGATTACGATGTTTCAGATGATCTAAGTCCTTTTGGCATTGGGCCAAATAACTCATCCTAGGCAGGATCTCCATTATTATCATTACTTCTTTCCCGTACAGGATTATAAAGGAGTATGATTTCAAATTAAATCTGGGGAAGCACTCTGTCAGTCTTATTCTATTTTTGATGGAGATTACTCAGAAGCACCTATCAACTCAGATATTTCATCAAAGCTCTAAACGCTCTTTCTGCTTGATTAGTCCAGCCTAAACTTAAGAGTGGAAACTACATATTCTTTGGTGCTTTCGCAAATTATCTATTATCAAAAACAGATTAACGTGCGTCAAAAGATTACAACTATATTCCATACAATCCAAAGCCATTCAAGGTATTTGTTTATCTTACATTAACAAGGGACATGTATGTAAAAACTTTTCATTCATTATTTGAGGTTACAATTATTTTCACCTTACATCTAAGAAGGAGGACCCTTACTGGCCTTATCTAAAAGATCAACATCTGTTGGATAAGATCATTAGTAAGGTCCAACCCCTCTTCTTTGTAAGTAGGATCAGCGCCCAGGCATGGGATGGGATCCACTTCCGAGAGGTCATCAGCAGTGATCTTGCCCTCCCGGATCAAAGTGGAAGCCAAACCTTCTCATGCCCTTTTGATCCCATCTAACCTTTCCTTTCTGCAGGGCAAATCTACGGCTGCTGTAGACTTCGCCGCAACAGTGGCTTCCTGGTCTTCAACGATCTTGTTCAACTTCTCTCGCAAGGCCTTGTTGTTCGCCTTCAGCGCGCCCATTGCAGACTTGTAAGCTACAAATTTCTCTTGTAGTTTAGTCTTCTCCTCTTACAAGGCATCGTGTTGAGAAGACTTTGCTGCAAGTTGGACTTTCAATGCTTTTATTTCCTCGCCCTGTTGCTGAATCAGACGGCCCTGCTCAATCACTTGCTCCTCCGTCCTCAATGTCCTGTTCAGAAGTAGGGGCAGACGGGCAAGCGCCTGAGAAATAAAGCAGGATTAGAACACCTCAACCAACTGCTATCAAGAAGGCGTGAAGAAGCATAAGAAACCCTTACAGAGATCATCCTGTTGGCGACATTGGCGTAGGCGTCTGGCGTCGAGGTTTTCTCAACTCTCTCCTCCAAGTCTTTGGTGACCAGGCCACCTCCTATTGCCAGCCTCATGTCTCTAGGGACTGTGAGGCTTCGGGCGAAGGATTGCTGGGAGAACACCGTTAACTTTCTTCGGTCCTCTTGTGTCTCCGCAGCAACTTTTGTCCATTCATTTCCGTTCTTCCCTACGAAATTAACAGAGTAGGGGGGCTCCACACTCTGCTGCCATTCATGCGCAGCCCTGGATGGCGGTTGCCCTTCCTCTGCAGTCTTCCTCTTCTTCGAAGGGGCTCTAGACTTCTCCTTTCTGGAAGGCCCCTCTTTTCCTTAGGGACTTCCTTCAGCATGGCATCCGGGCGGGGATTTGCAGCGGTCTCCTCCACTCCTTTCCCTTGGCCCTTTTCTTCAGCCTTCTCTTCCCTCTTCTCTTCTCCTTTACATCCCCCAAGGACAATCTCCTTATTACCTTTGGGGATTATCTTGGGCTTGGTTGTCGTCCCAGGCTCCTTTCCCTTGCCTGCTTCCTCAAACAGCTGGGCCAAGGTTAAATCGTCTTCGGCGGTATCCTCTGGAGAAGATACCACGTTGACAGCGGTTCTGCCACATACTGGCTCTGGAACCTCTATCTCTCCCTGCTCCTCCACCACCTCAGTGATCTCTTTGCTGAGCTGGGCGGCTGGGGGCTGCTCTCTCCTGGCCCTCTTCATCAGACCTGTGCCTTGAGGATGGGTTATCTCCTTGAAGATGGCATATCCCAGTGATTTTGCTTACAAGGATATGTCGTTTTTCACGTGCCTGAGGAAATCGTCAGGGGCTGGTTTCGCCGCGTCAGTTTCTCCGGGTTCCTCAGGGTCCCTTCCCTAGCCATCCACCTGGCATCCAAAGTGGCGCACGAATATCGAGACATCTTTTCATTTGAACTCTTCTTGAGCTCGTGCACGATGTTTGGAAATATCGAAACGCACTCTCATTCCTCAACTATTGAGGCGTCTTTTCATTTGAAGTCTTCTTGAGCTCGTGCACGTTGTTTTGAAATATCGGAACGCACTCTCATTCCTCAACTATCGTTTCTCGACGTTTTACCAGTTTGACGCAACCTCGTGAACGACGATGTTATTTTGTCTTGCAGAAATCTTTAACTTTTATTTGCAGTTTAGAGATTTTATCGTATGCTTTATACTTTCATTTACTTATGAATTATTGTTCTTTTCTTTCTGATGATCTCACAGTATCTTTTCCAAACAAAAGAGAAAGGAGATAAAAGAAGGAAAGCGCAATAAAACAGAATTCATCCGGTTAACAAGTTTTCAAAGAATGCACTTTCATTCATAACAAAACTTGTTACAATTTACATTTTCTTGCATCCTCACATATTGCTCTCTGAGTACAGGATTTCAGGGACTGTTGGAGAAGAATGCAGATCGGCGGGACGCCGCCCTAGCTTCATCCTGACAGGCCTTGGGCAGCGCGTCTACCACCGCGGTGGTTCACATTCCAGGACCCACATTAATGTTCGCGCCTTGTCATGGGGGGGCTGATGTTAACACGTAGTTTCAGCGCTGCATCTCAGCTGTCTTGAGAGACACACTAACCCTCTATTATATCAGATCTCAAACCTTGACCCCGATGACTCAGCTTCCCACAAACATCGTAGACGATGATTGAGCTACAGTAGTCCCATAACATCAAGGACGACCTATCCCAGCTCTCCCCTGGTATCGGCCACGATGTTTCGATCCATCTCTAGCACCATCGATGACGATGTTTCTCAGCCATACACGCGTCACCCTATGAGGCCCTCTAATTCTGCTTACTAGTCATCGATGACGAGGTTTAGCACCGTCGAGCACGAGGATTGGCTAATCTAATCATCCATTGCCCTCCTAGAAGAGTTATGCCTTCAGTTCCGAAGATCAGATCTTGCAATAGCATCGACGCCGACATATGACCCAAGCCGTAGCTGTCAGACCCCTCCAGACTGACAGCCTTACGATTCGTATAAGCCTGACAGCTATAACCTGTACACATTACCATACCTAGAGTGCACTGCCACAGCTCAAGTCAAATCACCGGAGGGAGGAAGCCATTCTCTTGACGAGACGGCTCCAGCTCGCCCCATACTCGTGGCCTGCAGACTGCCATTGCAAGTCGGACGGAGCTCCTCTTTCTCCCGCCTGTAAATACCCTTGATCAGGCTTCAGGCAGGAGGTTGGACCGGCTGGATCTTTCTTCTGGAATCTGGAATCTAGAATCTCTTCAACTGGGAGCCCTCCGAACCTTCGGAGCCTCCTCCCCAAAACATAGCTGGAACTTCATTTTTCTTTCTGTTTTTCTGTACAATTCTGTACTAGGCCTTACGGGCCCCCCTTCTTCAAGATATAATGGAAGACTTCAGGCTGATTCGATGGATGTAGGGTATTTCTTCCCTGAACCACCTTAAATCTCTATGTGTTCGCCTGGATGCTTTTCTCTCTCGTTTAAACCACAATTATCAGGCTCATCTCTCTGCGTGCCACTGTCTCTCGGGACTCTTCCTTCTCACATCAACATCTATATAGCTGTTTTAATGTTGGTCAAATTCTATTTGAAATGCAAATGAGATTGCCAAATCACAGGCTAATTGTCTTAAATAAGGCCATTCAATTTCTAACATCAGTTTTTGGTAATTGAGAAATATCAATCCCATGAAACTGACTAATTTAAAATTTGATATATGGTAGATGGGTTGCTGAAATTTGAGAAGTTACTAGGTTAGACTTCAATGGTTGTCTCTTGTTTCCTAGAATCAGCCTATTGAAAATTATAATACTGAAAGGTTAATGCCACACTTTGAGGAAAATAATAATACTGACTTGACTTGACCTATGAAAGTTAGGGCTCGGGTAGCATTTTTTGGCTTGAACAATGTTGTGACCTGATCCGGCCTAAAACATGAGTTGATAGAAATACTCAAAATTTGTTTGGGTTCTTTATTTCTGTTATATTCAGATACATTATGTTTGAATTGCCATTGCATGGTTCAATTGAATCAATAGTGGCTGATTGTTTAGTGGGACAAGCTGCATGAGCGAATTGCCAATTTTCTAGTCGAGAAATCGGTTATGGATAAAATTTGTCAAACTATTTGAATATGCTTTTTAGAATCGTACTGTAAGCTACTATTTGATGTTGTTATTTGGTGATAAGCTGTCTTTATGGTAGGTCTGGGGCTATGTACTGTTAGGTCTTACAACTGGTAGATTTTCATGCAAGTACTTCTCTTTTTCACTTTTATTGGCCCAAAATAGTTTGGACTATTTCTTCTTGTTTGTGTCGGAGCTTAACAGAACCTTTGCAATTTGTCTTGGTAAATGCAGCAGAAAAAAGTTAAAAATTTATTGAATTCTTTATTCTTGAAAGTTGTCTTATGTAGTAACTGTGTTTTTTTATTGCATTTTGAATTATTTAATTTCACGGTGGTTTAGCACATTCTTGTGTTTTATAGGTTCCAGAATCTAGTGAAGAGAGCCTTGCTGCTGTTGCGGGAATGTTTAGTAGTAAAGCTAAAGGTTTTTTCTCACTTGTATCAATCACTCTGGTCAATGAGTTTTCTGCATTAATCATCTGACAGATGAAGTCCATTTTTTATAAACAAAATAAATTATTTCTGCTTCTATTAAGGAAGGAAATGCTTTTTAGAATGGCTTCTATTAAGAAACTTGGTACTGAATCATTCTTTTTGTGGATTGCTCATGTACTGTAGATAAAATTCTTGTCATCTTTTTTTCTTCCAAAGAATTCTCGTTTTGAAGCTCTGTTTAGAGTTTTGATTTCATAATTTCCTGATCCTTGTATCTGTTTGAATTGAATCAAGTTGGTAGCCTTAACCTGAACTGGTAGATCCTTATTTAACAACATTTTTATTTAATTAAAATTTTTAATTAGTTTTATTTGCAGGATTTAGGACTTTTTCAAATTTTCACAGTTAATCTTGAAAAATGAACTTATTTCAGATAATTTGCGGTTTAATATCCCTGATCTTGAAATTCTCATATTGATAGCATACTATCTAAGATCACTGGTTATAAGCGTGGAGGATGGAGGAGGTTTGCACTAAATTTACAACTCACTCAAAGTTTTCACTTGTTATTATGCGTTTCTATGATATTGATCGAGGCACTTGTTAGAAGGCTACTGATGGAAAATATGGATATATGTTTTAGGATTATGATTGTGAACCTAAAGGATGATCTGGAAGTCAAGAGAACATGTGAGCCTAAAGGTTTGTAGTGGAAGTCGAAAGAATGGATGATATACAAATTATGTTGAAATTGGTACTCAGTCTAGAGATTATCAATATCATTAATAGTTTTATGCTTGACTAATGAATTTAAAACTTTACATTAAGCTTCAATTTTGATTTAACATGGATGAGCTTTTAATAAATACATAATGTGGAAATAATTTTCATTGACGAGAATTTAGTTGGACACAAAGATAGTAGCGAGGTTTGTGTTGAGTTAGTACATGGAGGCAATGAGTTTGAAGACTAGAAGAAGCTATTTAAAAAGATTGCTTTGGTTTATGATTTTATTATATCAAGCATTTGTTGTAGAAGGAGAAAATTTATCTAATTCCCATCAAAATAGGGAGAAACAACATCCACATACACTGTTTTTTTATGAGGAAAGCTGCTAGAACTTTATTCGTGAATTGAGAGTTTATTCTAAGGGTAGCTTTAACTACTTGACCTAGGCTGCTAGAATTGAATGTCGAAGTTCAGTGATGGAGGATTAGTAGAGCAATTTAACAATCAAAGACTGATGTTAGAATTTTAAGAATAGAGAAGTAATTGACTTATCTGGGGGTTGGATACTAAAGCATATGCTTTGTGCGTTGAGATAGCTAACATCCAAAGAGTTGCAAGAGATATCTTTGTAGAATAAAAGGTAATGGGACCTACAACAGCAACAACAACAAACTAAGCCTTTACCTCACTAGGAGGGGTCAACTACATCAATCCTTTGCTTTCATTGCACTCTATCAAATAGTAAATCCTTTTTTAGCTTCAAATATATAAGATCATTCCTTATAGTTTTTTGTCATGTCTTTTATATGAGAAAGATTTAGTAATTTAACTTTTCTTATTTAAGCTTCTATTGACCTATGATTATATGTTCAAACCATCTAAGTCGACTCTCTCTGAGCTTATTCTCAATTGAGGTTACTTCAACTTTCTCGTCGATATACTTATTTGTCATCTTATTATTTTGCGTATATCTGCTTATCTACTTTAACATTCTCATTTTTGTGGCACTTGTCTTGTTTGTATGTTTTTGCTTTATAGTCCAACATTTAGCACTATATAACATTGGCGACCTTGCAACTATTCTATAAAGTTTACTTTTAAGTTTGAGTGTGATTTTTCTATCATAAAATGCATTAGATGTATTCTTTCACTTTATCCATTCTACTTGGATCTTGCTAATAATATCATAATTTATTTTACTATAATTATGTATGATTGATCTAGGATTCTAAATAACTTCTATAAAAAAAGATTCTAAATTGCTCATTCTTTCTACTAACTTGATTATTAGTTATCATCTTCTTAATATCAGTGCTTTTATATTCTATATATTCGATTTTTGATCTACAAAGATGAAACCTTTAGATTCTAAAATATTTCTGTGTAACTTGAGTTTCACCTTATCTGCATCTCTAATCTTATCAATAAGAAGAATATCATCTGCAAAACGTATATACTAAGACACTTTTTTGTAAATATGTCCAGTCAAAATCTTTGTAATTAGTGCAAGAAGATATGAACTAAAAGCTAATAGTTGTGTAATTCAACTGAAATAGGAATAGTCAAACCTTTTCATGTCCAAACACATATAACAATCCTTTTATACATGTCCTGTATATCTTAAATTTAAGCACTGCAAATTCTTTTTTTTTAAAACTCTTCGTAGCATTTCGCTTGAGACTTTATTATATTTTCTTTTTAGATCTTCTTTTCCTCTCTAAACATTTTCATTAAACTTAATAAATAAATATCTTTTGTAATAGATTCGTCTGTCATAAAACTAAATTGATTCTGTGGTATTCTAGTATCACGACATAATTTATGCTCGATCATCCTAATGTTTTAAAAAATAGTTCATTTATTTAATACATTTATAATTAATGCAATCTTGAACAATCCTCATAAAAGGTAATGGAAACTGTAAAGAAAATTTGATAGTGAATTGAAGAGTTTTAAAAATCAACTATGGAATAAATGGGATGTATAAGAACCTAAAGGTTTCAGAACATTGAGGTTTACGAAATGCTAAATCTCTGGTAGTTCTATATAAGTTCAGAAATAATTAATAAGAACCTAAAGGTTTCAAAACACTGAGGTTCACAAAATGCTAAATCTCTGGTAGTTCTATATAAGTTCAGAAATAATTAATTGGACATATACATACATACATATACATATATGTATGTATAAATAAATGTTAGCTCCAGTAAAGGAGAAGAGATTCTAGTTTTGGAACTTTGTGAGATGCACTAAGGATAAAACTAGTAATTTCATGGTGAAAGATGAAGATCAGAGATGGGGAATATATTTTAACAAATTCTACAATAAAAAATGCTAAAAAGAATTGCAGATTTGAGTGATCTTTGAAATAAATGAATGCCAATTATACCCTATATTTAAATCTTTAAAGTAAACAAAAAAAGCATTAAAAAAGAATATGGCAGTAAAGCTTGTGGGGTTGATTTGATCCCCGTAGAAGTGTGGAGGTAAAGGTGATATTTGTTTAGGGTTGTTTACAAGACTCCTAAATAAAATAATATTGGAAGGATGATTGATTTGTTGAGAAAGAGTACTATTGTCCTTATTTTGAAAACAAAGAGGTATGTGAAATTGTGATAATTATCGGAAGATTAAGTTTTGAGTCATACTTAGAAGCTATGGGAGAGTTATTGAACAAACTTTAAAAAGAGATAAAGCAACGTAGGGCTGCTTTTGGATTGGCCCAACCCATAATCTTACCAGCTTGATCTGGTATGAACCAATCCAACTCGAAACTGGTTCAATTCAGGCCGGGTCCAATCGGTTCCGATTTAGGGAACCAAGTCAATTTGGTTCCCCGTATCTACAGAACTAGAACCGGTTCGAAATTGGACCTGTTCTAGAAAATCGGAACCAGTCTGATTCCTTTATGTTTGTGCAGTGCATATGTAGTGCACAGTCACAACATGTGCAGCTGTGCACAGTTGCACTGCACGTGCATGTGTACATAATTTTACAATTTTAAATTATATTATTTAATTAAAATATAATAAACACGCCATTATTGGGTTCCAAGTTCTGGATAAGAAACACAGAGAGTTGCGTTTGACATTCGACAACAGCGTAAAATTAGTCGGATCAATCATGAATTCTTTAAGAAATTGTGCTAAAGGCAGGGCGTTCCCTAGAAACGATGCACTGTATTGCCCGAGTACAATTAGAAATGAGTAAGGGCTACTGCATCGGCCCTCCGGATATAGTGATAAGTGAGCAAGAGTTCTCACATTATGGACGGATGTTGGTAAAAACATTAGTCCAATATACTAGAACTTAAGCCACTAGAATTAAATTAAGAACTTAGAATACAGGCATCCTGACAGGCAAGCTAATAGAGTTGGTAGATATTATGATTAATAGAAAGATTAATATTTGTGCTTTTAGGAAGCAAAATGGATTGAGGAGAAAGTCAAGGAAATTGATTGTTTAGTTTTTAAATTTTGGCACTCTTATAAGAATAAAAATAAAAATAGAATAGATATAATTTTGGATAAGAGGTTAAAGGATCACATAGTGAAAGTTAAGAAAAATGATGATAAAATTGGTTTTAAAAATTATAATCAATGGAATGATTATTAATATTGTAAGTGTGTATGTCCCTCAAGTAGGTTTAAATGTGAGTATAAAGAAAACGTTTTGGAATGATTTGAAAGAGTTAATACAGGAGATACCTCAAGAAAAATAATTATTTATTGGAAGAGATTTAAATAATATATTGAAAATATTGCTCAGAAATTCAATAGTATTCGTGGTCGATTTGATTTTGGAGAGATAAATAAGGAGAGTAAAACTATTTTAGAGCTTTTTTTAGCATATGATATTGTAAGTGCTAATACTTTATTTAAAAAAAGAAATGAGCATGTTATCACTTACAAGAATGGATCTTTAAGGACTCAGATTGATTATTTTTTTATAAAAATATGAGATTGTTGTAGAGATTGTAAAGTCATTTTAAGTGAAGGTTTGACTACTCAATATCAATTAATAGTTTTAGATTCCGAGATAAAATATCGAAGAAGGAATAATAAGCTGAAAAATTATTTCGGACTCAATAGTGAAATGTAAAGAATGAGAACAGATGTATTTTTAAGAAGAAAGTTCTAGAACTTGGGCAGTGGAGCATCAATGAGAAAATTGATTTTATGTGACTGACATTTGCTAACTCTATCCTTAAGGTGACAAAAGTTGTGCTGAGAGAATTCAAAAGAATAACTTCAAATAATAAAGATGCTTTGTGGTGAAAAAATAATGTACAAAAAAATGTTAAGAATAAGATTTGTTATAAAGATTAGTTTAAAAAACAAGAATAAGAATAGGTGAGAGAAATATAAAGTGGCTCGACGAGAGTTTAAGAAAGCAATATGCAATAAAAGAGTATGACTATTGAGAATTTATATAAGAAGCTAGACACTACAAAAGAGAAAGATAGATATATAAGATGGCTAAGGCAATGGATAGAAAAACTAAACTTAACTTTTCATAGAAGATATTAAATATATAGATAAATGAGTTACTTTTAACAACTTTTTAATAAAGGTTGTGAAAATACTATTGATCTTATTGAACTCAGCACCCAAAAAAAGTAAAAGTTATTCTTGTATTTGACATATCAATAAAATTGAAGTCTAAAAAGTTTTAAAAGAAATGAAGTATAAAAAAACAGCAGGATCGAATGACATCTCAAGAGATGTTTGAAAGTGCTTAGGAGATGAAAGAGTTTCTTCGCTCAGTAGATTACTTAATGTGATTTTGAAGACTAAAAAGTTGCTAAATGAATGAAGAAAGAGTATACTGATATCTATTTATAATAATAAAAGCGATATACAAAATTGTGTTAATTATAAAATAAATAAATTAATAGTTATACTTTAAAATTTTAGGAAAGGATGATCAAATGTAAATTGGGTCAATCATACAAAATGATGGTAAATTTTTTATTTTTGATGAGCTACTGTGTGTGATTTTAATTTTTTATTCAAATTTATACTCGTACTTAATTTCACCTATGTAATTTATTTATTTTATTTGCAACCCATAAAAGGTTAGATCAATTGATTTGGCACTATGTATGTCCCATTGGTTAAATGAAATGTTCTTAGTCAAGTTTCAACTTTATTCTCTGTAATCTTAATTTTTGAAATTCTAAAACACCAACTATTGTAATTGGTGAGCAGACTCTGATACATGGAGAAAATTGCTGCTCGTACCCAACATAATTTCGAAAATTTTTGAGAAAAATTTTAGGGACTGTCCAACAACAACGACACTGTCGATCGAAAGGACATTTCAGTGCAAAACTAAGGTGAAAATAATGAGTAGGTGCAGGCATTTTCAGTTGGAGTTGGTATTGACATAATCATCTGCAAGTGTGACACAAGATCGTGAAATAGATAATGACGTTATTAGTAGGATTCAAGCAGGATGGGTAAAATGGAGAAATGCCTCTGGTGTGTTGTATGATAGAAAAATTCCATCAAGAATCAAAGGTAAATTTTATAAAACTGTAGTAAGACCAGCGATGATATATGGTGCTGAATGCTGGCCTGCAAAGAGAAAACATACAAATAAAATAAATATTGTAGAAATGAGGATGCTAAGGTGGATGTGTGGATATACATGAAAGGATAGAATGGGAAATGAGTATATCCGAAAGAAAGTTGGTATTGCACCAATTGAGGATAAACTTAGAGAAAGTCAGCTTAGATGATTTGAACACCTAAATCGTAGGCCAATTGAAGCTCCAGTTAGAAAAAATTGAGTTATTGGATTTTGCCCATGTACAAAAAGGAAGAGAGAGACTAAAGAAGACATGGCAAGAAACTATAAGGAGCGATCTTTATTACTTAGGCTTAGGTAAGAATTTGGTAACTGATAGAGCGCAATGGAAACAAATGATTCATATAGCTGACCCCACCTAGTGGGATTAAGGCTTGGTTGTTGTTGTTATTGTTATAGTAAAATAAGGTGAAGAACACCATTAAACAATTTTATTATCAAAAAATATTATAAAATAGTTGTTTTTAAAAAATGTAATTTAACTTTTGATCTTTTTTTTTTAATCTTTGAATGGAACTAAGAGGCCTACAATAGAGATATATTGAATATTATTTTTTAGAAAAAATGAATTTTCACCATTTCGGTAATGTTTTGGTTGAGTTTCAGGTGAATCCGGTACAACTAAAACCACTGAGTTTCGACCAAAATCGATACTCGTTAACTTTTTTGATCCGTTTTACTTGAAATTGATCCGAAACTACTGAAACTCAGTAATTTTGGCCGAATTTTAAAATCTTATTGTGGTACGTATAAATAAGAAACTTTTTTATTTTCTAAGTATCCCCTATTTTAAAAAGTTTTTTTAATTCAAAATAATACTTCTTTCTAGTATGTCCATTTTTTAAGCTTTAATTTTCCGCATTGCTTTTTATAAATTGCTTAGTTGTGACTTATCATTGGATTGATAATAAATTGGGTTTGCAAAAGTGCATATTGACACTCGATTTACTTGATATTGCACACACCAGATCCACTATTTTTAATTATATTTTAGACATATAGAAGGCATTTTGTATAGATATGGTTTTTTCCATTGAACAATGCTTCAAATAACAATCTTGCAGTTAGTTATTTGACTTAGTTTAACACCTATTTTGCATGGATATTTATTTCATGCTTGTTGTGCATGTCACATTTTAAACTAGTGTGTCGACGGCTTTTTCTGTTGACTACTTGAGTATTGATAAGATCAAGATTATAATAAAGTAGATTCATAAGAGAAACATCTAACGTGAACGAAAACAAATTTGTCGATATGTAGGCAAAACACTTATCACATTCCTACTGCTAGTTGACAAGGTGGAATTCATTGCATCATTTGATCGATTTGATTTTTACATTATGAAGATATTATCACCCCTTTCTATAACTCTAAAACTTTGAATGAGAACTATTAGCTTTATGATATTGACTTGATTTTTTTAAAAAAATGTTCACGAGCTTTTATCAATTTTTAAGGAAGCAATAGAATAGTTTTTTGGTTGCTACTATCCAACTTCACTGATTTTTTATCTTATGCTTTTCAAATGTTTCAGAATGACTCATATGTAGGTATTTTGGTTTCATTAATTGAGGAGAAGTTTAAAAAGTAAAAATTCCTTTTTTTTAATTTTGGTGATAAATTAGTTGACTTGATTATGGAGATTTTAACTAGGAACATTCAAGAGAAAGTGTTTTAATATGTACTTTTTTGTAGATATTTTTCTTGTTAATAAAACTAAAGTGGATATTGAGGTGAAACTCGAGTTTTGGAGAAATACATTAGTATTTAATGGTTTTTGTTTTAGTAGATCAAAAATTAAATATATGGAATGTAAATTTAGTAAAGATAAAAACATTTGTAGTGAAGAAATAGTATTTTTATTTTAGGTTTAACTTATGAGAAAAGTAATGAAAAGTTCCTATCTTATAGGAACACAATGGAAGTGAAGAACTTGAAATTTGGTAGAGTAGAGCACATATTATAGGTTTTGTAATCATGAAGAAGAGGTGGCAATTCTATGTGATTAGATGGGATGTTCCCATCTTATGACGTCTATAATCACATTAATGAGATCAGTGAATAGGATCAGTGAATAGACATAAAATGAAAGAATGCTATGAAATTCTGTATGATATGAAAATAAATATCAAGTTAAAGGCTGAATTTTATAAAACTCTTATTTTATCCTACTGAATGAAAGTGAATGTTTTGGAGTTAAGTAGTAAAATATCTATAAGATTAGTGTAAAATGAATATAGATATTTAGATGAATGATTGTTCATATTTGAGTGGTATACAATGAAAATGATTATATTAGGATGAATGTGGTCATGACACTTATAGAGTACAAGATTAGGGATGGACGTGACATATGGAGTATAAGATGAGGGAGAGATGTTTAGAGTAGCCCGGCTCATCTTCAATCTATAAGAAACTTTTATATGCAAATGTGAGAGTATCCAAGACGATGTTAAAAAGAGGAAGGGAGAGGCTAAAAATGACTTGGGATAGAGATATTTCACTTGACTTTGGTTCATGCTCAGTGAGCATTGTTTTAAATAGCATTGAATGAGAAGAGAGCTCCATGTAGCCGATCCCACGTTTCATGGCTTTTCTATTTTAATTATCTTTAAACCTGAACAAAATCTTGTTCACTTTTTACCTTAATTGGGTTAGGTTGTGTCGCTTGTAAGGTAGCATGCTATAATTAGTAAGCACATTTTCCTTTGATTTTGATTATTTTGAAAAGATTTGTTGGCCTTTATTATTTAAGCTTAGATTTACTAGGCTTTGTGAAATAAAATTTAGATGATTGTGATATAGTTAGGTGGTTGGATAAATTCGTAAAATGTATGCAAGCTAATTTTGAAAAATGTTGGTTTCATCATAGTTTGACACAACAGCTTCTTGGATGGGTTTATTATTTAGCGTATATGGAATGCAAATGTAGTTAAGATAGAAGCAATTGTGTTGGTGAAAAAGTACTTGTATTGGTGAGTTGACAATTGGTGATCAAGTTATCAGGAAGAGTGAGTAGTTTATATATTTTAAATTAATTATATAAAATAATAGTAAAATAAATTGTGATGTTATCAGTAGATTCCAAATAAAATGGATAAAGTGGAGGAATGCATTTGATGTGTTGTGTGATAGATAAATTTTACTCAATAAATTTCTTAGAATAATCTTAAGATCAGTAATGTTGGCCTATAAAGTAGAAACAACAACAACAACCAAGCCTTAAACCCACTAGGTGGGGTCGACTACATGAATCATTTGTTTCCATTGCTCTCTATCAATTACAAAATTCTTATCTAAGTTTAAGTAACTAAGATTACTTCTTATAGTTTCTTGCCATGTCTTTTTTAGTTTCTCTCTTCCTCTTTGTATATGGGCAAGATCCAATAACTCAATTTTTTTAACTGGAGCTTCAATCGGCCTACGATTTATATGTCCAAACCATCTAAGCCGATTTTCTCTAAGTTTGTCCTCAATTGGTGTAACACTAAAAATGATAATGCCAAGGTAAATGAGTGAGAATACGCGAAAAGACAATGAGAAATGAGTATATTCGTAAAAATATTGGAGTAGCCTCAATTGACGGTAAGCTCAGAGAGAGTCAACTTAGGTGGTTTGGATATATAAATTGTAGATCGATAGAAGTTCCAGTATGGAGAGTTAAGTTATTGAATCATTACCATATAGAAAGAGGAAGTGAAAGACCAAATAAGACATATCATGAAATTATCAGAAAGGATTTTATATATTTGGAGATAAATGATTTGTTAATCGATAGAGTGTAATGGAAAAGAAATGATTTATGTAGCCAACTCACCTAGTGGGATAAAAACTTGGTTGTTGTTGTTGGTTGGTTTTATCATAGTTTGACACAAAAACTTGTTGGATGGGTTTACTATTTAGTGTCATTCTCATTTGCTAATATGTAATTCCTTTAATGGAAAATTGTATAAGGTTGTTATATTAGGACCGCTATTTGCATACCTCAACTGGTCATCTAGGTTTATGTTAAAGAATTCTGCACCGAGAAATATGATTTATGGTGCCTGTTCTCCTTCTGTCAGCTTCCATTATCTTATAAATGTTTTCTGGAAGTTGCAGGTTTCATAAATATCTCATGAACTACAAGAAAATGCAGCTATCTATAGTTGTGTGGCATAAATTTCCATGGCATCAAGTGTGGGAATTATTATCTTGAAATTATTTTGTTCTAGACCATATTGTTACAAAAATGTGGTAAAAAATTCTTTTGTCAAGCTGTTGATGTTAATTTATGAGTGAAGACCCGGTTCTGTCGTTCTGTCAATGTGTTGTTGGAAGCTAATATAATCTTGCTTTATTATTTACTGCTATTGAATGGGTTAAACCGGAATTTTTGCTTCGAGAATAGAGAAAAATAAAAAATTTAAGTCTTTTCTTGTAGAGCAGTTACTTTTTCTGCATTAGCATATATATAGGTATCATTTATATTCGCCCTTGCCCTGAATTGAGCTTCAATCAATCAGAGGTAGCATAGATAAATACATTGGTTTTTTTTTCCCATCAAATACAGAGAAATTGGTGCCTGATGAGGCTATTGTAAGTTCTAGCCAATTGTCAAATTGTCCTGTAGTTTGTATTCCTGCCTCTGTTGATTTTAAAACTAGAGTGAAAAGTCTTGCTAATCTGAAAGGTTTATATAAGAACAACAATTAAAACGATGTGGTGATTAGTCCAGAGTCAGAGGTGTTATTGCACACTTACGGCAATGCATCATGTCTAATTAAGTTATTAGTGTTCGTTAAGATGGTTTTTAGTCTGTTTTAATTTTCATTTTGAGTGATTCTCTTTTGGGGAGGTTTATTGATGTCTTTGAACATCAAAGGCTCAGATTTCTGGATTTGGCTGGAGATTTCTGGGTTGGAGTGGATGTTGATGATATGTAATTCAGTCAAATTGTTGGCTTTGACATCTTTATCAAGCATTGTTACACTTAGATTCAACTCCTATAGCGATAGTTCGATATAAAAATCTGCCCAAAGATGCTAGTGTTTTTGAAACAAACTGCTGGAAGTTTTCTTGATACTAATGTTCATTTCATTACCTCCTGCAATTTTGCACGAACTGGCACTTCTGCTAATCAAGAATTTTGTTCCATAGACATGGTTGCTTGCACTACTTTTATTCTTTAAAATTGCCATGATTATCGGGCTCTTATATCGATGCGTTTATATTACTAGCTCTTAAATTAGTGTCAACCAGCAATAAGCTCTGGTAACCTTGCATGTGGCTTTTTTATTGGGGTGCAGGGGTTTTGGTGACGTCTGGCTATTGTACTATATTTAGTTAACGGAAGATATGTTTTGCTTTTGGAAAATGTTGGCCGCATGGACTCATTTTGCTGCCCTACTTTAAGAGGATGACAGGCCAAATACAAAACGAAGCATAGTTTTTGTCTTCCTTTATCCATCTTATCTTCTTTGTGTTGTACATGTTCATTAAAGTTGTGCTTTAGTTGATATGACTTTGGTTGATATGACTACTGACTAGGGTTGTCTGCTGGATGTACGTACTTTTATTCCTATCCAATTTGATTCTCTTTTTATTCTGTAGGAAATTAACAAAAATGTACTGTGGTTCATATTACTGCTGATTAGTGGTGTCTGCAGGAATTGAATGGAGCATGGACAATGATGCTTCAAATGCTGCCGTTGTGGTCGCCAGTGAAGCTCATGCTATTACTTTAGCAGTTGAAGGTCTTTTAGGTGTTGTTTTTGCAGTTGCTACTTTGACAGATGAGGCTGTTGATGTTGGTGAGGTAAAAACAAGCTTTCTGTTAATATGTTTGGCATTCTGTTGATAATGAACTTTTCCAATCACTTCCCCTCCCCCCTCAAAATGCAGCTTGAATCACCCAAAAGTGAGACTGACATGCCTTCAGAGTGCACTGGTGAAACTGCTGTTCTCTGCATCTCAATGGTTAACTCAACATGGTTGACCATCCTTGATGCTTTATCTTTAATATTGTCAAGGTCAGTGAGAATTTGTATATGTAAATAATTCCTTTGTCACGTTTCTTTGATTTTAAATTAGCAGTTTGACTACTGTTCAAAGGTCTCAAGGAGAAGCTGTTATCATAGAAATTCTTAAAGGTTACCAGGCATTTACTCAGGTAAAATATGAATTGTAATAACCATTTTATATGTGGAAATAGTTTGTTTTATACTAATTTTTAGGTTCTTTTTTATTTTATTGGTATGTTGTCAAAAAGGCATCAATCCAACTTGGTATCTTTTTTTGAATTGTTAGACCATTTTTTCATTTGTATTTTCTGGTTAAATAAAAATACTAATAGGATAAGTTATAATTTATTATATAAAATTTTGGCTATCAATATTGCACTTCATTCTCATATATCTATGGTCATTTTTCTATTTAAGTCTTATTCCGGGCTTCTCTAGAAATATTCATGATGATAATTTTTCAGGCATGTGGTGTTCTTCATGTTGTTGAACCTTTGAACTCTTTTCTAGCATCCTTGTGCAAATTTACGATAAATATACCCATGGATGGCGAGAAGAAGAGGTATGTTATTTTAGTAATGCTTGTTGAGTATCTTTTTTATTGACATTAATGAGTTACTGTCCGTTTTTTATTGAAACACCTACTTTGGTCTAATTGTAAATTAATGTTGTTTGGATTATCTGTTAGTCTCTTACACTATGTTAAAGTTGATACCATAAGCCGGTTAAATTTAGCTTTTCCCATTTTACCCCTGGATTTCTCTTAATATGGGTGTGGTGGCCGGTTATTAATTATAGAGAGAATAAGGGGGAGGAGAGAGAAAATAGAGCAATTATGTTTGCCATCACGACTATCCATTGCGACATAGTGCATAGAGAATTATAATTCAATCCCTCTGCTTTCTTTGACATATTCTAATCCGTTTTTCTTATATCTGAATCATTTTTCATTTAATTTCAAATCATTTTTAGTCCCATTTTAACTCAACTTATTTTAAATTCAAAGTTTTAGCAATTATATTATAATTATGTTAATTATAGGCTAATTAAAATGCAATACACTATTGAATGAGTTTAATTAGCAATAAATATAATAGCTTATTAATTTAAAATCAAGGTGTGCAACTCTCCACTTGTTTGAAAATTTTCGTCCCCAAAATTTGCACTAAATGGAGTAGGTGATACTCTAACCTGTGCGCTACGCTAATACATTACTTTTTTTTGTGGCATAGGTAAATCATTCTATGATTGCACACCTTTGCCTTGACTTTGATATTTTCATTGTTATACTTAATCATAATATTAATATTGAATGTAAATTAAATTAATATAAACTAAATATTATATTTGTAAATTAAAATGTATATTAAAATATGTAAATTAAAATTTAAATATTATGGTAAAAATAGATATGTTATTTTAAGTATATAAATTTATGTCTATTTATATTTTAATTTCGTGCAATATACTCTATGAGTAGCTGGTAGTATACTATGTTATTTGTGGCTTGTATTAGTTTATAATATGCAATGCAATCTGCTGTTTGTCACTTTCTCAATCACCCTTCCTTCTTAAGTAAATAATTGTAACTTTGTGATCATTGTCATCTTTCTCCTCTAATTAGCTTGTTTTTTTCTGTTCATTTTACATATTGTTATCTATGTGCCTTGGTTAGGCATTCTCTACTTTTTGTTTCACATGCACTTACAATTTGGGTCAATTTTTTTTAGTCTTATTTTCAAAAGATGTTACTCTTATACTTACTAGATCCTCATCATTCTTTACTTTAATGGATTACCACACACTCATTTAATATTTCTGTTCTTGTAATATTGAATTTGGAAACTAGCGATTTCTTTTTTTTTTATTAAAAATCCATGTCTGTGTAACAAAGTTGGCCTAATTGCTCTTTTACAGCATTTTCCTTTCGGCTTATAGATATTCGATTTAACAAAATATTTTACTTCCAACCAAGTTTTGCTCTTTTGGTGATTTTTACACTAATATTGCTATTTCTTTAAATTTTAGTTGTGAGATATGTAGTGCTATCAAAACTAGGTGTTATTGTTTCAATACTCGATAAATATTACTTTTAGCTCTACTAGACAACACATCATGTACCCTGATCTTTGTTCAACTAATTTTAAGCCTCTTATCTTCTAATGCCATCAATGTTCTGACGCTTTATTTACCTTTAAACAAGTATCAATTATTTAAATATTGTTGTCTTTCCTTGAATATTTGTAGTAGCACATATATATAACTAAATGGATATGGATTTGCTACTGAGTGTTGGCATTTATCTATTATTACTATTCTAAAGATGATCATAAAATCTGTAGAAGGCTCTAGTTGACCAGCGTTGATATGCAAAGTAGGAAAAATAGGTGGGAAAGAGGAAGGCAAGGAGTGTGTTCCCTCGCTAAGTGATGAGAAGCTGTTTTAGATGGAGGAACGATGATGATAGTAGGCCCTCCCTTGAAGCTTATGGCAGTTTTGCTACAAACGGGTTGAGCACAAGTGCATAGAGTGGAGATGTTGAAGGAGCAGGTCCTAAGATTGTGTTGAAAATGGAAACGTCATTGGAGAAAGGAGGAGCAAAGGCCTCAAAACATGCTGTCGTAGAGAAAGACCTATTCTAAAGCCAATTGTCAGCCATGAAATCCATATGCCTACTTTGGAGGGTTGTAAACAAGTCAAGTTCACGAGATGACCTTATTTCAAGTTTGAGTCGAATTTGGTTCAAGTTGCATTACAACCATCCGAATTTGAGTCAAATTTCAAATTTGTTCGAGTATATATGTATAAATAACTTAATTTTTCTGAAATATTCTTTATAATCTATAAAATATACATTGATTATTATAAGTATATTACAAAGTAAAAAATAATAATAAAAGTACAACAACATACCAAGCCTTTATCCCACAAGGCACTAAGTGGAGTTGGCTACATGGATCTTTTGTTTTCATTGCATTTTATCAAATAATATATCTTCATTTAGCTCCAATATATAAAACCACTCCTTATAGTTTCTGGCTATATCATTTTTGGCCTTTTTCTTTCTTTTTTACATGGGCAAGATCTAATAATCCAATTTTTCTTACTGGAGCTTCTATCGGCTTACGATTAATATGTTCAAACCATTTAAGTCGACTTTCTCTGAGCTTATGTTCAATTGTAGCCACTCCAGCCTTCTCACAAAGATACTTATTTCTCATCTTGTCCTTTCGCGAGTTCGAGTTCGAGTTGTGTTGATCCCATTTCAAGCAAGCTGGCTTCGAGTTAAGAAAAAAATCGAATCGAGTTCAAGTTGAGTTAAACTCGAGTGGGCTTTGAGTTTTGACTAAAATTTACAGCCCTGCCCCTGGGTATGTGAACAAGAAACCAATTACCATGTCTCAGCTAAGTGCTTGCTTTATAGGTAGGGCTGTTAACGATTCGATCTCGAGCCGATCCGACCTTGGCTCAAAATTTAATTGAAAATTTTCGATTCGATCTCAATTCGATCCAGAGAATGAACGAGGAGAGTTCGATTCGATCTCGATTCGAGCTGAGTCTGGCTCATTTGTTATCGATTCAAGCTCGATCCGAGCTAAAATCGATCCGACTTTCGATTAATTTTCGACATTTTATTGAAATTTTATGTATAAATATATTTGTTCATTCAATCAGCTTGAATTATGGCTATTTGCTTTTATCTATTATTTAAAGATAAAAACAAAAAAAATAATTTATAATAAATATAATTTAAATGATTATTGAGAAAATTCTAATGAAAGTCTAATAAAGCATTCCAGTAGACTACTGAAAGAAACTACATACTAAAAAGCCTTTTTTAATTGTTCCTAGGATCTTTGGTTGCACTTATTTTGTGCACTCTTTTTGTCCTAACATTGATATGTTGTCGCCCTGTTCTATCTAATGTGTATTTTTGGGTTTCTCTTGTACTAGAAGGATTATAAATATTATGATTCCGTCTCTAGTAAGTTGTGCATTCCAACGGGTGCAACCTTTTTTGTGTCTACATGATATTTTTCTCATACCTAACTGCTTCTATTCCTCTATTCTCTGTGGCTCATGTTCCTAATACTTGACTTGTACAGGTGTATGCCCCCAATGTCCGGTAGTAAAAACACTGTTCATCACAATCTGATGGTCCTGTAAATCAGCCTCTTATTGAATCTTCTTTCACCAACCTACCCATAGCCCTGTGAAAAGATAAATGTTGATGTAATGCTCACCTGTTGTACCCCTGTCTTACTTTTGACATATCATCCCCTTCCTTGCACAAGTTTTCTTCTCCTTATTGACAATGTAAATTCTAAAGAATTAACTAGAAACACTACACATATTATTGGAGCTTAAGTCATGGTTGCTGAAATAGCTGTGTTATTGTCTCAACACACTTGGGATATGGTACCTTAGTTTTACACAGGCATATGGTGTGGATTACCTTGAAAATCCCTCCTGTCGCCAGGCTAGATTCTGTTCACTTTTATTTTTTGTGATTGTAATTTATAAATGGACAATGTTATAGATGGATGTCAGCAATACTATTCTTTATAGAGATCTTCCTAAGGTTGTGTATATGATGCAATCGTCTGGTTATATTGTTTAGGGGAAGGACAAGGTATGCGAGCTTCGGAAAAGTCATCTACTAACTTAAACAAAGTCCATTAACCTAGTTTGACAAGCTCAGTAAAGTTGCTAATCAAGTTGGGGTTATGAATAGTGTATGAGATCACTCTAGTTTTGCTTATCTTTCCTTTTCCTGCTTTTGTCGTTTTGGATGTTTATGGTGATGTTATATTGCTACTTGGAAGTGATCAAATTGGCCTACATGAAATAATGCAACATTTGGAATCTGCCTTTTGCCAAGGATGTGGGTAGATCTGAATACTTTCTTGGGATAGATATCTTATAGTATATGTAATGTTTTCAAAAAAAAAAACTGTCAGAAGATTTAATTGAAGAAATTGGATTGTTGGGATGAAAGCTCATTCTTATGCTTATGGATGCTCAGTCTATATCTGAAGATGGAGAACCTTTTTAGGATAGCTCATCGTATAGGCATCTGGTTAGTAAGTTGATTTACCTAACTATCACTAGTGCTAACACTACCTTTGCGGTTGGTGTTGTAGCCAATACATGCAAAATTTTAAACAACATTATTGGAAGAATTCTCAAGTATGTTTAAATGTCTCTGGGAAAAGGAAAATTATTTAGGAATGCTGAGAATGTTTATATTGTGGCGCATTTCAATGTAGATTCTGCTAGCTTGATTGATAATTGGAGATCCACATTCTTGGCTTTTTTTATAATTTTTGTGGGAGGAAAGTCAATTACTTTGAAGAGAAAGAAACACAATGTGGTTTCAAGATCTAGTGCACATGTTGATTTTTAAACCATGGGTCAGATAGATTGTGAAATGATATTGATTAGGAGAGTTTGGTGTTCATGTCAATAGCCTATGATTATTGTGACAACAAGGCAACAATTTAGATTGTTAGTAATCCAATATTTCATTAGAGGAGTAAATGTATTGAAGTTGATTTTCACTTTTTCAAGAGGGCTATCATGGAAAACCAAACACTTGGGCATATTTCCTCTAAAGGGTACAAAATGTGTATTTTTACCAAGCCTTTTGGTCGATCTCATTTTTTTGTTGTGTAACGATCTTGACTCATGTGATATTTATGTTCTTGCTTAATGGGGAGTATACAATTGAAAGTGCTATTATTTATATTGGACTATGTTAAATATCTTGTACTCATGGAATATTGTACCCTTTATCATCTATGATCATATAGATATTTGATGGTGGGTTGAGTTTAGTTTAATAAAGTATAAGTCTTCTCTGTTCAAGGTGCTACATATGGTAATACTTTTTATGTTATTACACAAATGTTTCATCCTAAGTTATGTAAACCTTTTTAATAATTCTTCTGTATTCAAGGTGCTACATTTGGCAATAATTTTTAAGTTATTACACAAATGTTTCATCCTAAGTTATGTAAACCCTTTTGTACTTTTTTTTTTCATTTTTCACATTGATCTACCCTTTGTCCTTTGTATTCTTTTTTAATTAATTCCCATCCTGTCACTTGTTTGTGCATTTGTTGTATTTGTTGTAAATGCTATGCTCTTTTGATTGCCTTGTATGTAGCAATAGGTTTCATTTGGTAAACGGAAAAGAAAGCCTTGGCTATTTACTTTATTTTATTTAAAAAAAAATCAAAAAACTATTTTATATCTATCCAACATAAATTTTAACATTAAACAATCACTTTATTTTATATCTTACACAATTTTCAATAAATCAATGAACTTTATTTCACGTTCAATATAATTTTTAATACAATTAGCTCACTTTATTTTCCATCATACACATTTTTTTCAAAAGAAATTATAAGGAATGATCTTTCATATTTGGAGCTAAATAAGGATTTATTATTTGATAAAGTGAAATAAAAATAAGGGATTCATGTAGCTGACCCCACCTAGTGGTATAAAAGCTTGATTTGTTATTGTTGTTGTTTGTATACACATTTTTCAAAAATCTTTCTGCCATCTTCTTTTTGTCCTCCAACCAAACTAACTCTTAGGCTCTGTTTGGCAATAGCCAAAAAATCTCGGCTAAAATTACCCATGGCCAAAATATTAAATTTATTTTTAAAAAATATTAAAAAATTATTTTATATCTCATCTCACATAAATTTCAATATTAAATAATCACTTTATTTCACATCCAACACAATTCTCAATAAATCAATCAACTTTATTTCACATCATACACAATTTTTAATATAACAAACTTACTTTATTTCACATCATACACATTTTTCAAAAATCACTAAAAATTCCAACTAAATCTTCTTTTTTTTCTTATTACCAAACAGAGCCTTAGTGTCAAGTTAAAAGTGAAAACTTATTCATAATCTGTTGAAATATTCAGGACAATTATACATCTGACCATTAGTTTGAAACTAGTTTACCAAGCATGGTGTCTCTAACTGTAGGATTTGACATCAAGATTGAAAATAATCAGAAGTTCACAAAATTCAAGGCTGTGATTGTCTTTATATTTGACTTTTGTGCTGAGGATGTTAAATGTTACTTTTTCTACAGGAATGATCGTTCTCGATAACAAAAATTTTGAATAGATTAATGAATTGGTTTTTATGCATCTCTTTTCAAAATTTGCTTATTTCTAGCATAAACTTGTCTATAGTGTTTTGTTAGATCCAAGATTTTAGCTTTCTAAAATTGGAGGCTTTGTCTTTTTTTTGAACTTGCATCAGTGTTCTGCAATCTCCCGGATCAAAGAAGTCAGAGCATTCAGCTGATCAGCGAGATAATATTGTTCTAACACCAAAGAATGTCCAGGTAGCTTTTGCATTTTTTCCTTGCTACATTGAGATGGGGGGGAGGGGGAATAAGTATGAATTAAATGAATTGCAGCTTGATGATGTTTGTAAGCATAAACATGAGCCTTATCTGTTTTTCATTTTCGTTTCTACTATGATTTATTATTTCATAACTAGTTTTGATGTTGCTTTTATCACTGTTACAGTGTATTCTTATTGTTTTGATATGTATCTTTGTTGTTTCCATGGCTTTTCTTCAAATTTATAGCAAACTAAATAATTATTGTGACGTAGTCTTGATTCTAGAATGTATCCACTCGATTATAACATTATTTGGACATTTTTTGCATCATTTCATCATTTGGTATTGACTTCTATACTGATTTATGCATTCCATCATCTAAAGGCATAATCTAATCCCCAAATTTAATAGTTTCCTCTGCCTCTCAGGCGTTGAGGACACTTTTCAATGTTGCACATCGCCTGCATAATGTACTTGGTGCATCATGGGTTTTGGTATGCTGACACATTTCATGTTTACTAACTTCAATAGTCTACTAAACTCATCATATCAACTACTGCGTTTAATGTAATTTGCAGGTTTTGGAGACACTAGCTGCTCTTGATAGGGCTATTCACTCTCCTCATGCTTCTACGCAGGTTCGTTGGAAAGTTATTTATTATAAAGCTTTTTTATGGAAAATATTTGTTAATTGCGAAGTATCTGTTATCATGCAATTCTGAGAAATGTATATGCCTGACTTCTATTCTGTCATTTTTTTTCAAAAATTTAAAATGAAAATCTTTTCCTGTTGATCCTTCAGTTTATTTTGATTTGGTAATAGTTTGATATATTTTAGGGTATGTTGTGTTTGGGTGCTTGAGATTATGGAATTGCACACAGGTTTTAACATTTTAAAGTTTATAAGTTGGGTCCTCCTGGTTGGACGATCACCTATTGTTATGTTTATTTGGCTAAATCCTGCCTTTTATAGGTTTTTTTTTAGGGAGGGAGGGAGGGAGAGCGGAGCTGCCGGCATTTTAGCAAAAGGAAGGGAGGGACTGGAGGGAGAGGGACAGGAGGGAGGGGAACGAAGGGGGAACAGTGGGGGCCTAGAAAGAGATGGGTAAGGGAATTGAGACTTGCATGCAATGACCCTTCGACCTTAGGCACTTGGATGCAATTTTCCTTATACTCTATGTAGTTTTTATCCAATTTTAAAGAATTATTTGCTCACTTACCTAAAATAATTGTATAGGATAGGCGTAGTGAAATAACAATAGTTTCGCTTAACTATTGAAACGATAGCTCTGGTGTTTGTGGAATCCTGTCTTATTGATGGAATGTAGGTTAAGCTTATTCCTCCTTATATCCCCCTCCTTATGAAGTTCCTATCAATCCTCATGTGCTTCATACGATCATGCTGAACTGGATTGTTGATCTATTAGCTGACATATTGTCACTATAGAGAATAGTAGGCTTAGTAATTGGGAGCTGGAGGTCTTAAAAAAATCTTTCTTATGATATTAATTCACAAATTCGTTGGGCAATTGCCTTGTACTTTACTTCTGCATTACTTTGTGCAATCAAAGACTGCTTTTTACTCCTCTAAGTCACTAGATTTCCCCACACTTTGGCACAAAAGCCTATTTTGGACTTACTATCTTCATAGGCACCAGCCCAATCTGCATCTGCGAAGCGAATGATTCCTATGTTTTCATTTTTTCTGAATAATAGTCCCGTGCCTGGAGTTCCTTTCAAGTATCTCATAATTTGTGTAACTGCCTTGAGCTGATTTTGAGTAGGTAAGTGCATAAATGGACCACAACACTTACTACATGGGAAAGGTCCGGCCAAGTAACGGATAAATAAATGGGGGATTTACATACAGAACATTGAATTCATCACAAATTATGCATTGCACCATCTTTTAGTAAATATTACTAATATCACACTCTGCTTATGGGGTTACAATAGAAATGTAAAAAGAGTGTGATATTAGTAATATTTACTAAAAGATGGTGAAATGCGTAATTTGTGATGAATTCAGTGTTCTGTATGTAAATCCCCCTAAATAAATTAGCTTTTCTACTAAACTTTGATATCTTCCTTTATCAGTTGGGGAGTTATCATCCTTGCATTTTCCTTTCCAACCATGCTCCAAGGTGGTGCTTGTTGGTTGACATCCAATCATACCAGTGTCCTTTAGAAGATCTAAAACATATTTTCTTTGAGAAATGTTTATATATATCTTGTTTGCTTCATGCCACCTCCATACCAAGAACCTGTTTCATCTAACCAAGGTCTTTTACCTCAAAACTCTGATTTTAACTGCTATTTAAGTTCACAATTTCAGTATAGTCATCACAGTGATGATAATATAATCTACATAGACAATCAAGACTGATTTCTTGCCACTTGAATTGTCTTTTATGAAAAAGGTATGGTCGGCTTGACTTTGCTTGTATCCCCACTTTCTTAGGGCTGTGCTAAGCCTTGTAAACTATGCCCTTGGTGATTGTTTGAGTCCATATAATGGCTTTTTCAGTCTGTATGCTCTCTTTTTTTTTCTTTTTTTTCAAATCCCGGTGGCATCCTCATATACTTGCTCTTTAGGATCTCCATTTAAGAAGGTATTCTTTATATCAAGTTGACACAACTTGCAATTGAAGTTAGCAACAATAGATAATAGGATTCTGATGGAATTCAACTTTGCTACTAGTGCAAAAGTTTCTTCATAATCAATCCCATAAGTTTGTGTGAAACCTTTGGGAAACTGGACTTGCTTTATACCTGTCAATGCTCCCATCAGATTTGTACTTAACAATGAATATCCATCTACAACCAATTGTCTTTTTTTCAGGTAAATCAACTGCATCCCAAGTCCAATTCTCTGTTAGAGCTCTCATTTCTTCATGAACTGCAGCATGCCACTTTGGGTTTAGTAAGGTTTCTTGAATATCCTTGGGTATAGTAACTCCATCTACTTTTTGAGTATGTTCTCTGAAGTGATTATTTGGAGTATTTTAGCAAGTTTGAGAGGGGATATTTGGAGTAGGATCTTACCCCTTTTCGAAAAGCAATAGGAATACCTAAATCACTTGCATCTATTGGTACACTTTCAGGACCTTGCTCTGATTCAGGAGATTGATGGTGCTGGAAGGATTGTCGTGGTTTTCTAGAATGAACAATGATAAGTTTCTCAAGTCCCACATCTCTCCCTTGATTTTTCTCAGCTACGGGCTCACAAGGAGATCAGGTAGAGTTGAGTTAGTGGATGTAGGAAATTGACTTGGATAGAAATTTTTTACTGAATTTGCGATCTGGCATTATGGTTGAAATAGGTTGAGATTTTGTGGGATCCCAATGCTGATCTTCACCTAATCTCTTCCCCTGAATTGAAGCATTAGAAAAATAAAACTGGTCCTCAAGGAATATAACATCTAATATCTCAAAGAATTTCCTTGAAAGAGGACAATCACAGTTATATCTCTGTTGAGTAGGTAAATGTCCAACAAAGACACTTTTAAGGCTTTTGGTTGGATCTTATGGCTTTGAGGATCATGATTATAAACATAGGTGGTGAAGCCAAACACTTTGGCAGGAAAAGAGATAAGTATCTGAATATGAGGGTATTAGTTCAACAAGATATTTTGTGGAGTTTGAAACTTAAAGGACTTAGGATGGTAATTGATTAATTTGGTATGAGGATGTCAGAACTGCTTTGATCCAAAAAGAATGTGAGACATGGCTGGAGAGCATAATAGAACGAGTAATTTCAAGAAGATGATGGTTTTTTCTTTCAACAATATTAGTTTGTTGGGGTGTATAGGCACATTTACTTTGATGGAGAATACCATGGGATGCAAGATATTCTACAAGATCATTTGAAAAATACTTATGGCCATTATCAGCACAAATCACATTGATTTTGGTTTGGAGTATATTTTGGACAAATTTATGGAAGTTCTTGAAGATGGTTCCAACTTTTGATTTTGGTTTGGATTATATTTTGGACAAATTCATTAGGTATGCCCAACATACTCTTGTGTGATCTTCTATAAACGTTCCAAACCATCTTGCACCCGGCAAACTTCTGACCCTTGATGGCTCCCAAATGTCACTGTGAATCAAATGAAAAGGTTTAGATGGTTTATAGATGTGTATAGGATGATGAAATCGTGATTGTTTTGCAAGAATGCATGATTCACATTGAAAAAAACAGCCGTCTTTATTGATAAACAATTGTGGATACAATAACTTTAAATAGGAAATACTAGGATGACCAAGACACTTATGTCAAAGGGCTACATCTGAATTAGAAGAAACTGGAAGAGATATGTTGAGAGATTCGTATCTAGGATAATGTTCACTTCTCGAGATATAGTAGAGACCATATCTTTCCTTAGCACTATCAATTGCCCTCCTTGAAGATTGGTCCTAAAATATGCAATATGAAGGGAAGAATGTTAACTACACAATCCATATCTTCGTTTGCTGACAGATAAAAGGCTGCATTTTAATTTTGGTGCATGCATGACAATTCAATCTTAAATCTGATATTGAAAACCTTCCCTTTCCAGCAACTGGGACTGGTTTTCCATCTGCCACCGATACTTTCAAGTCTCTACTACACTGTATACTCCTCCAAACCTTAGTTCGTGTCATGTGATCTGATAGTTTTCAACACAATTTAAAGCCAAAGAAGAGTTTTCAAGGTTACCTAGATGAGCCATGGATGCCACGGAGTTTGGGTGGATGTTCCTTCTCCCTCATTAGTAATCTTTGCTTTATTGAGAAGTTGGTGAAGCAGATTGACCTCTTCAGTGGATAGATGGAGGTTGTTACCCATTTGGTGTTCATTTCCAGCAACATAAGCAGCTTTTGTGTGCTCCCTCTTTGCTTTGGCTTCCAATTAGCTGGTTTTCCATGGAGTTTCCAACATGTATCTCTAGTATGATATGGTTTATTGCAGTGGTCACACCAATGTTTCTCTCCTTGGCCCATTTCTCTTTCAGGATTGGCACCCTTCCTATGAACAACAAGAGCAGAATTTTGGGATGAATCATTCATGGTAGCTTCTATGTTTGGACTTAGCATTACTTGTCTCTTGCTTTCTTCTCTCCTCACATCAGTAAAGACCTGCCATAGTGTTGGAAGGGGCTTGGTTCCAAGGAGTCGGCCTCTAACTCCATCCAAATCAGGATTAGGATCTTGTAAGAAATCAAACACCCTTTCTTTAGCAGTCTTGTAGAATAGGTAAGTCCTTCTTATTTTTTGCTCCATTGAATTGATGAGCCAAGCCATTACAATATAGCTTTCTGCTTCCCAGGCCTTGTACTCAGCATCAGTTGGTAAAGGCCTTGTGTTCTCTCCAGTTAAATATCCAATTTTTCCTTTTTACTCGAATAACCATCATAACAGACTAAGACCACACAACAACAACAATAATAACCAAGCTTTTATCTCTCTAAGTTGAGTCCACTACATAATTCCTTTATTTTCATTGCATTTTATCAAATAATAAGTTCTCATTTATCTCCAAATATGTAAGATTCTTTCTAATAGTTTCTTGCCACGTCTTATTTGGTCTTCCTCTTTCTTTTTTAACGTAGGTAAAATTTAACTCAACTCCTACTTACTGGAGTGTCCATCGACCTACAGTTTATATGTTTAAATCATCTAAGCCGACTCTCCCTGAGCTTATCCTCAACTGAGGTTATCCCAACCTTCTCGCGAATGTACTCTTTTCTCATTCTATCCTTCCGTGTCTACCAACCATCCACCTTAGCATTCTCATCTATATGATATTTATTTTACTTATAACAGACTGAGACCATTCATGGAAATTAGTCTCATTTAGTCGAGGCTGAGTTATTTTAAGAGATTGGTTTTCCATGGGAGATGAAAAAGAGGATGGTACTCTCGAGTTGTTTTGTCATTGAACTTCTGTTGAATTAGCCATTCTTCTATCTAACAAGAGTAGAACTCTCCAATTTCAGCCTCAGGAAAGTAAGCAATACACCCAAATTTATCGTAACAGCAAGAAGAAGAGGCAGACTAGCAGAAAAAATGAAAAAAAAGAACGTGGTTAAGAGATCAACGTGGCTCTGATACCATGGAACAAGAGCTCTGGTGTTGGTGGAATTAGTAAATTCAATTCAAATTTTACAACATATGGAGGATACATATAGGAGATAGATTCCTAATCATAGGAACCATACAAGTTATCTATTCTAATCAGTAATACATAATTATAATTATTTCTGCCATCCAAAAATATATGCATTCAAGAAAGGAAAGAAATTATCATGTATATTCTTTTGTATAGGACCAAATTAAACTCAATTGTTATAGTGAAGAGCTATTCTCGCTTGGTTTGCACTTGTAGAAAGATGTACATAAAATGTTGGCATAGGATATGCATAGTCAAATAACAATTATACTGAAGAAATTACGACACACTTTTGTATAGATCTACATGTTAGACTTCTTGAAATGGGTCTGTCCGAATGCCATGTCACATCAATCTCTTATTGATTTCAAGTACTGCAACTAGTTGGCTCTGCAAAGAATTATTTACCCCCAAATCAACTTTAAGGATGACTATTAATGATACATGGAAGTTCTACGTGGATGTAGTTGTCACATATGTATGGTAAAGTGCATTTGGTTGCCTATTTTATTTTGGTTTCCTTTGGTGGGGAGGGGGGATTTGGTAGTGGTCGAAAGTCAACATTTTCAGTTTTTATGTGCTTCTCTTACTGCTTTTCATCTAGGTCTTTTGAGTTTATTAAAACTTTCAGTTTCAAATTGTTCCATTTGGATCTCTTCTTATGTTTTCTTCTAGGTCCTTGAATTCTGTTACAAGCTTTCAGTCAGTCCATTTCAGTAGAAGCATTTGCCTATTAACTGCAACATGTGACAATCACATGACCACCGAACAAAAAATAGTTTTATTGTAGCAGTATAGTAGTTTTCCATGAGATTATATGGAGGCCGAATGGACCGGTTTCTGTTGAACCAATCCAAAACTAAGGTGGTAAAACTGCTTTGACACTTAAAGCGGCCCAATTGGTAACAGTTTTGGACTTGAATGGGTCTGGGTTCATTTTATAAAATAAAATATTTTTAAATTCAACTGGCATGCATGCGGCGTGCTTGCCCTTTGATTGTAAGATCCACTATTCTTACAAATCTTGGGCATGAGTTGTGAGACTGGTCCGTCCAGACGCAATCTATTGTTTCACATCATAATAATAAAATAATTTCTCTTTCACAATCTCTAAAAAAAATCAACCACCTTTAGAACATATCCAATTAAACGAGACCTTAATGTTTCCATATTCCTAAATGCTATGATGAAATTTATGTATAAGGACATCAAAGTAAATTGATGATGAAATTGCTGTGTTGTCATTGCATTTGCTAGAGTGAAATCAAATGCAAGTTTTGGTACTGAGGTGAGATGATGCAAAGATTTGGACCTGGTAAACACTAACATGCAAGATGGACCTAATGGAATATACCTATTATATTTTATTCACATTTTAGTAGATACTAGTATGCTACTAGTACTACTTCCAAGAACAATCAGTTAGGCGTGATATATTACTGAATTTCCTGTTTCCTAAACTAATTATCATTTTCTTATCCTCCCTAGCAATGCAGGGGCATGCAACGTCATCTTATATGTATATATGTATATATAGGTTAACTACATAAGTGTGCATTGTTTGACAACTGTTATTATATAAAATTCCTAAGCAATTACTGTTGTATACCTTTTAGGAAGTATCAGTCTCTGTGTCAAGGCTGACGAGAGAAATGTCTGGGCAGTATAGCGATTTCAACATCCTTTCTTCTTTGAATTCTCAGGTTAGCAGGAGATTGTTTCTTGATTTCGTTTTTGATATTTTTATTTCCTTTTTCTTTTATTTTTTTTCAATTTGCACTGTGTGTACTCTTTCATAAGATAGTGTTTTAATCTGAATTTTTTTTGTAAGCTGTTTGAAAGCTCAGCACTGATGCATGTTTCGGCTGTGAAGTCACTTTTATCTGCCCTACGTCAACTGTCAAGTCAGTGTATTTCTGGATATTCAAGTATGGGCCAACCATTAAGCCAGCAGATTGGAAGTGTTGCATTTTGTGTTGACCACATGACATCAGTTCTTGTCAATAATCTTCATAGTAAGCGTTTTGTTCTATGAACATTGAAAAATTCTCCTGCTTTCAGATATATTTTAAAATTGTGGATTTGCTTCAAAAAACTGTTGCATCTATATTGATCTTGCTACAGAATAATCTAAATTAATAGTTCAAATAATAGAAAATACTAGAAAGAGTCTGCATGCCACGGTAAGATGCTGGTGTTTCTAATACCTTTAGAAATAAAAATTGATGACTTGTACTTATTCTTAATTAACTATTGCCATCTACTCAGTAGGGATTGTTCTACAGCTCCAAATAAGCAATGTTTAGGTCCGATTATGTCCCAACTAGTCCCTTTCTTGGGCTTATAGGGAATCCATTTCTGAGATGGTAGTGCATTGTGAGGAAATTAGAGGAGGATTTGTATAGGCCAGTTACTTTCTGAATGAAATCTGATGGCTACTGAGAGGTCAGTGTTTGTTTTTTTCGAGGAAAGAAGGTAAAGATGTTATTGAAGGAGAGAAATCGATGAGGACAGGGTAAAGGAATTGGGAGCGGAGAAAAGATGACAATAATAGATTGGAAACGGTATAACCGGAGATAGGAGGAAGGTGAAATAACAAATAATCAGTGGCAAGGCCTTGTTCTGAATGTCAAGATAGCACAACTTCCAATTTGCCCTTGTTTATGCAAGTTTTACTTCAAATGTTATGTTTCAAGTATAGTAGAAAATCCAGTGTTTGCAGGATCCTTAATCTATTCAAGGTGAGGAAATTGAATCAGACTCACAGATTGGGATTGAACCACTTTTAGTTGGATAGTAGTTCCATGGATTGAGTTTAACTAGGTTAGGGTGGATCATGTCATTACTAGGCAGGAACATAATCTATTTACAAAGTGGTTGGGAGTACTGCTTTTTCTTTCTCATGCCAAAGGAGAATAGATAAGATTAATATGTATGCCTCCAGGAAAAATTTGATTTACTTTTGTGCATTAGAAATCCTCTGTTTGTCAATATTTCATGGCAGGTTTCAGAAGAAACCATCCCCTGATTTGAAATTATAATCTGGATTGCTTATCTATTTACATTATGCTTCAAATCAACATGTTTTGCAACAAATGAACATTTGTTTTATTGTACTTGTTTATTGGATATAAAAAAAAACTTGTATGAATCTTGGCATGATTGTTTTTTCAAGCTACCAATTGACTCTCCTCCTTTTACCAGGGACTCAGCGCATTTGGGATGATGTTGTTGGCCATCTGCTTGAGGTAACATGTTTATTTGTGTTTATTCCGCATAAGTATTATGGATCAATTATACAAGTAACAATATTATGGCACTTTTGGCAGCTATCTGAAAATTCCAACCATCAATTAAGGAATTTGGCACTCGATGCATTGGATCAGTCTATTTGTGCTGTCTTAGGTTCTGATCAGTTTCAAACTCCTTGTCGCTCTGCATTTGATTTATCATCTGCCCAAGTAAGTAATTTGCCTGGCTGCTTAACACATAAATATTGAACCAATTCAGAGGCTTTTTCTTTTGCAGATATGTTATAAGGCTGATAAAGTTATGCCATTCGAATCTGCAGTTTTGTCTCCTTTGATGATCCTTTCTGAATCTAGCCAAAGCCTCGATGTCCGCACTGGAGCACTGAAAATTTTGCTACATGTCTTAGAGGTATTCCTATAAAAATAATTTGAACGTTAGAGCTTGTTTCTAAAATTTATTGACTACAATTATTCTGCTCTCCAGAGATATGGAGAAAGACTATATTTTAGCTGGTCTGATATCCTTGATATGCTGAGGTTTCATCTATTTCTCAGTTCATTTTTGTTGGCTTTTCAATGCGCTAGTTTTAATACAAGTGTCTTTCGTAATTATTTGTTTTGTTTATTCTACTTTAGGTCTATTGCGGATTCATCAGATAGAGATCTGATTCCGCTAGGATTCCAGGTAGAAAGATCAAATTTTATCTGCATTTACTCATTTTTTGTATTCTTATGCTTGCTTTTGCACATTCAGTGAGCACGTAACACTAAGTTTAGTCATTGTGATCCGTTCGCGGATTAAGGTGACTTATCCGTAGGAAATGGATTTTATCATGACTTGGAAATTTGTCTTTTTTGTTACATTCCTTTAGTTGAAAGTTGTGAGGGAAAAGAGAGTTGTCATGTCCCTCTCCACCATGTGTATAATTGAGTTATGCAATTTACATATGAGTCCATAGAATATTTCATTATTACAACCAAGTCCTTACACTCTCCATGGCATAAAATTTTGGTGCCCCAAAGTTATTACAATTATACTTAATCAGAGTACCTCTTAAAGATTCAGTTAAGAAATATGCTAATTGATTATTAAAACTAACCAAGGACATAATGACATCCCTAGACTATACTTTCTTTCTAGAAAAGCGGCAATCAATCTCTTATATTCTTTGTCAGATGAAAGTGACCATTGATTGATGTTGGGTTGTCAAGCTTTCACTTGGTATATCTTTACAATCCAAACAATGATTTCTTTATAATAAAATAATCAATATGCGTTCTTGAAAATTTATTCTTATAAGTGATTATATGTTCATTTTTTTAAAGTATTAGAAATCATAAATTCACAGGCTAATGAAAATTTTAAAATAATTTTACTTTTTTCATTGGTCTCCTCAAAATTATGCTTACCATAAATGCTATTAAATTTCTTAGTAGCACTTCAAATATGCCCATTTAAATCTCCTCTTATGAATACCTTCTTCTCCTTAGGTATCCCTTGAATGAACTTTTCTAAATCATTCTGATACCATATTTAAAAAAAAAAACTTTCCAAAATTTTTGTTTATAATTGAATCTAAACGTACTTTAGGCTTGAGGGAGCATACACACTTACAATATTAATAGTCATCTCATCGAATTTAATTTTTAAAGCTATAGTTATATTCTCATTTCTTTTGACTTCTATTATTATCATCCTTCAAACTTTTATTTGGAATTATATTCAACTCTTTTTTTGTTCTATTTTTACCCGAATACCAAAGCTTGAAGCATAAGCTTTCAATTTTTTTAGCTCTCTCCCCCTTTCGAACCACCATTTCATTTCTTAAAGATATAAAATATTAATTCTTGTGATAATTATAATATCAACTAACTCTATTAACTTGTCTGTCAAAGTATATATATTTCAAGTTTTTAATCTCATCATTTTGTTTTGGACTAACTTCTTTACACGTATCCGTCCATGATATGAGAATTCTCACTTATCGCTACACTCGGGCATCGATGTAGATACCCTTGCACACTTTTCATTGTATTCAGATAACATAGCACGCTGTCGCTTCACAGAGCGCCCTAGCTTTAGCACAATTTTTTAAAAGATTTATGTCATTTATTTGACAAATTTTATGCTGGCTATCGACTACCTAATGCAACACTCCACTTTTCTCATTCAGGACTTGAAGTCCTGCAATAGTACATTGCCTAAGAGAATCGTTGGGCCATGAAAATCTATAACAACAGAGAGTTGATGTTGTGGGAGTGAATCTTTTAGACTTGCAGTGTACAAATGGGCACAGATTCACTTGGAGGAGTGCAACATCTAAGGGCTTGACATGATCGAAAATTTTCACGTCTAGTCTTCCTATGGAGACAACTTTGGCATGAGGAGGTAAGGTTAAAGGTGGCAAAATGAGTTTGCGGATTAGGTTTGACTTGAACTCGAATTCGACCAGAAGAGATTGATATCCAGGAAGAGAAGGGTGGAAAACCTTAGGTGAAAATATTTGAAACTCTAGTTATCATTTGTTCCTAATTTCCTTCCCTTTTCCTCTTTCCTTCATTAATTTTCTCCTCAACTAACCTTGACCGCCTTCTTTCGCCGTTATTTCTGATTAGTTTTAGTATCAAAGTGATTCGTCTCACATCAATTTTGATATTAGAGCTCGGTTTCACCTCCACCTCCACATTAAAGTTGTAACCGTTGCCAACACGCCACCGCAAAAGCATGTTCTTGCACTGATTGTGCAGGTGCAACCCAATCACTCACATGACAAATGTTGTAGACGTGTGTATGAGCAAATCACTCGTAGGCAGCCTGGGTTGCATATGTGCACTATTCGATCGCACGTGGTAGACACAAAAATGTACAACTCGATCGTGTGTGGGCGACTAAGCCAAGGAAGGCTAGGTTGCAAGCTTGTGCGATCCAACCTGCGTGAGCCCTCGCGTTGTATTGCTGGCCTTCGCCCTTTCGCGCCACGTCTACCTCTGTTGCCTGGGGCTTGCATCAAAAAGGGCATAGTGCCTCTGCCCCACCTACACTGATGCCCTCACCACCTTCAATCCCTCACTATCTGCCATGCTTTTCACACTCGTCCTGCAGCCACAGCTCCACTTCTTCACTCAGACAAGATCTACGACCTCATCCATCACGACACTATCATCCATCAACAGTCTTGCCTTTCTTTATCTTGCCAACTAGCAGTGTTCTTATACCCACAACTTCATCGATGTGTTTGCGTCTTTTGCAACTTTCTTATTTAGCATATTGCGGTACTATTGCTTTTCTCCTCCACTAGCCAAATGATACTATATGCTTTACTTTCATGCTATTTCACATTTATCTTCACAATCATTTTTGATTTAGGTGTAGTTTTTAATCCAAAATCAACTATCATTTGTAAATTGGTTTTCAATTGAAATTATCAGTCATCTCTATTATTTGATTTTATTCGAATTGAGAGACCCTAATTTTTATTAACTGAATTATTGTTGGTTGATATTTTGTAAGGAACCAAATATATTTTCTGTAACTCTTATCTGATGTACTGAATTTAAGTGGCACCTTAATTTGTTTGGTCAATTTTCATTTACTATTAATCCAAATTTATTTAAATTTTAAATCAATTTAATTTACGTGGTTTGAAATTATCTTGATCTATCTCATATTAAATTTAGAAAATATTTGCATTTATTTGAGATAATTTTATCATTTAAATTTGTTGATTTCAAATTTTGCATTTGTTTTATATTTGTTCTGCCTTCAATTTGCGTCAAATTTTTCTTGTACTTGATTAAAATATTTTTATTTGGTATTTCATGAGTCTTATTGTGTTCTTTTTTATTGCACATTATATATATCACTATGAACGTATATATGTCTAATTTGGTTCTAATTGTACTGGCTATAATTTCTCATATTGTTATTGTCCAAGATAAATACCATTAGCGGTAGGGAATACCATGATGAGAAAGTGACCCTAATTTTGACGGTAGATGAAACTGTACAAGTCCTAGATTTACGCTATATCGAAATGATGGAGCACTTGATCTCATATTTTTCGAGTAATTTAGAAATTAAATTGTATTATAAGTGGGAAGATAAATTTAATTGTTATTTTGATCGATATAACTTGATCAGACTGGAGAAGGTTCGGTTCACGAAATTAATGTTTCTTGATCAAGTTAAGTTTTATATTAAGGTTGTTAAGGATCATTGCAACCTTTGCAGATCATTTCCAATTGGTTATTAGAATAAGCATAAGGTAATCCTTAAAGAGAAATATATTCTCATTACTTATTTTGATCCTATTTCTTATGAATGAATATACTAGCTATTATTGTCTAAACATACCGATGTACGAGATAGTCGTATCACTACAAGTCATATATGCTTGTTGTTAAGAAACCTATTATTACATCCATTCCTAATGCTATTCCATTTATATTACATAGTACTATTTCCTCTGTTAGTCCATCTTATTCCAATGAGGACAAGATTGAGTTTCTTATTAAGGTTTTCATAATTTTTGACGAAGAAAACTTACATTCTTTATCTATCTCGATTTTTGTAACAGACTCGAAACTAGCTGAAGAATTGAGAAGTATGAGATTAAAATTGAAGAAAATATAGAATAAAAGATTGTACGACCTAAACCAATCAAGGTGATTAAGACTTCTGATAGTAGGCATATAGAATTCACCATAATTGAGAATTTTGAGGAGAATAATTTATTATATGCTCTATCACTTGATGATGATGATGATAAAAAAGCCTATTTGTATTGATGATGTTTATGTTATTAAAAAGCATCATGATTTGAATGTCAATGATATAGAGCACATTGAGATAATTATTAATCCTAATTATGGTATTCATGATATATCAAGTTTGGTTAGGCACACTTCTATGCCGTCTATTGAAAATATCATTATACTTAAGCCTATTATTTACAAGAAACACTCATCTGAGGAAGAATCACCAAGGAAAACTGAGAATAAGAAAAAGAAAATGCAAAATGAATGTGTCCACTAAGCATAATTAGATTCTTATTAAGGCGACGAAAGGTTAGTTTGTTAAGCTTGTCTGTTACTTCTTGAGAACCTTGTGGCACTTTTTAGGGACTGTCACTCTTGTGATCTTGACTTATTTTCTATATGCTTATGATCAAACTAATAGTAGATAGTGCTTAGGTCTTTCTTTAGAATCATATTTGCATATATTTAGTTTCATTATGTTTCTTCATTGCATGTTAGGAAGTTGCTTTTAAGTCAAGTCGACATATACATTTTTACTTACATTCATGGCATACAAAGATTAATAAATCGAGTGAAATTTATTACATATGAATACAAAATTTTCTAAAAATAATTATGTAATAATTAAGTAATTTTCAAGCTTGTGAAGAGGGTTAAATTAAACTTTTAAATGAGATTGTTAAATTATGTGTCACTAGATTTTGAGGTTTGTTTTTTCAGTATTTCAGATTTAGTAGTTTGTAAAATTCGACAATAATAACTAATAAGATTTAACTTTCTGTATTTCCATCTGAACAAATATACGTCTGAGTATTCACTAGCCAAATCCACCTCAAATAAAGAGAAGTTTGAATAATTTTTATTATTATGTAATTTTTATTTGAAATCAAGATGTCAGTAATATTTGGTTCAGTAGAAATATTTATGTATATATTTATTTTTTTTTTGTAATTTGGGGATACTGGTGGAGCTGTCATAAATCTGTTTAATCACTAGAAATATAAATTGATGAAGACCCCATGGAAATATATCGTAACAGATTTGACCCTTGCTTGATTGTGTCGAGTTCTTCCCACCCAGGAAGAATTGATATGGACATCAAGATGACAAACGTACTAGATCAATTCACCATCTAGGATGCTATGGATGGATTTCTTTTGATATTGATTATCTTTATTTTATTTTATTATTTAGCAGGTTTGTTAGAATTTGAATGAGTCAAATATTTTATTTATTTATTTTATTTTTATTAAATTGTGAGTTTGATTTGTTTCACATATTTATTTTTACTTTTAAGATGGGATTAGCCTCTTTATATAGGGTTTGTATTGTAACATTTGAAAAGATCTTTTAATGAAAATTTCCTTTATATAAAATCAACCTTGGAATCGAACGTCTAGGGATTTCGAAAGGGAGTGGTATCTCGGAAGATTAGGGTAGAAAATCGTAGGTGAGAATTTTTGAAGCATTAGTCATCATTTATTTTTTTAGCTTCCTTCCTATTTCCTCTTTCCTCCTTCCTCCACCAATTTTCTTCCTCTAAACCCTAACTGCCTTCTTCCGCCATCATGTCAGTTTTGGTATCAAAGCAATTCATCCCACTTTAGTTTTGGTGACAGAGTGATTCGTCTTGCGTCACATTCTCTGTCATACTATAACTAGCTATTTACTTTAGTTGGCTATAGTGCTCTTTCATGCTTTTTCTCTTTTAGTTAGTTTGAAGCTGGTGACCTTCCTGTCTTTTTTATTTGGTTAATTTAACTGAGTGCCATCGTTGTCTACATTTCAATTCTAAAAATTGTGTTAGAACTTGTGAGGCTAATATTTCTTGGTTTGTTTAATTTGAGAATGTAGCAAATCAATGAATCATAGTTGCGTGAATACTGTTTACTATTTGCAAGTTAAATCTAAAATGTATGACCAGTATCACGAGCTTGCTACTCTTAACAGTGTCATTCTTTTCAAATCTTCCAGTTCATCCTTCTGGTCAGCATCAGTGTGTTATTATTTCCTTGAAGTTTTGTTGATTCAATTTCTTTTCTGTTTTCTTTGTCCTATTGTTTTAGTCTATTTACGTTTTTTGTCTGAGACTGACTTGTTCCTTCTGTTCTGAACATTTTTGTACAAGGAAATTTAAATATGAGAAATTATTTTGTTGCTTCATTTTAAACAATATTCCATCGTTGTTCTTTACGTGTGGTTCTGTACTTCTTTGTCCTTGGCATTTAAGGGACTTGGAGGATTAAAATGCCAAAAGTATTCTTGGAAATGCTTGATTTAAGAGACACTCACTTCTTCCTCTTTGTGATATACATCAATGGAAACTCTGTGAGTGCAATTTTGTTATTCTTCAGTTGAGTGCAACTTCGCCTAAAGAACCTTGTAAATCAATGCACTTATCGTTCCACTGTTCTTCACCTTACACTAATTTTGGGCATGGCGAAAACATTTACCTTTTTTGTTGTTGGTTCTTTCACGAGCAACACTTCTAATGCTCCTCAACTTGCAACACCTTATAGCTGTTTCATTTGAATGCCAATATGTAGAATTTGGAAATGGTGGGATCATGACATTTTTTATAGTGATGATTTAATTCCATCAGCAATGCTCAAAGAAAGGGATTAATATTAACAGATTTAAGCAGTCGTTAGCATTCTGATATGATTTTTATGCAAACAATTTGTGCTTGCTTTATTAAGTTTATATGATGGAGCATATTTCTATATTTCTCCGCCACTATTGGTCCAAGAGAATTATTCTTGTCATAACATTTAATTTTCTAATTTTTGTAACGATTCAGTTTTTGTTCTCTTGCAGAGCATACGGGTCATTATGAATGATGGATTATCAACTATACCAGATGAATGCCTGGATGTGTAAGATTCCTTGTCCTTATGTGCTAACCTGTCCTATAGTGAACTAGAAGATTTGAAAAATATTTGGTAAATTTTCATATCAATTTTTTGAAATTGGAAATAATTAGTTATCTAATTTGATTTGATATTTTATCAGTTATTTTATTTGTTAGTTAATTTGTTTCACTTAGGTTCTTGGACCTCCTTGAGTTCAGTTTGTATGAGCATTGTAATTGCTTCTTGGTGTTGGTTTGGATTTTCTATTTTATTTGTGTGTTCACCTATTTTATTTCCTCCTTTTCCTCCTTATCATAATTTTGCCAAATCGACTTAAAAGAGGCAAGCGCTTGAAGTGCTTACTGTAAAGCAAGCAAGTTCTACTGGTATACGTTTACGAGGGAAAGAGTAGCAGAGGCACTCCTAAAGCAGACCTTAGACCTACAAAGCAGTATGATTTCTTTTACCTCCTCGCGGAAGATGGATCCAGGGAGCTACTCTCATATGTGCCTTTCAACCTAAAGGCTAATTGGGAGATGGCTCCTTCCTCGAATTTCTTTTCTAGTCAGTTTTTATTCGGCGGCCCGCCTATATTAAACAAAGAGTATAAAATTTTCTCAATGTTTGGTCACTAGGGCCCATTAACCAAGGAGTAAGGGCCCTTCTCTCAAGTCTAGATGGGACTGTTTTAGGAGTCATTTTCTTATTTTTGTGTTGACTTTTACACCACAGTTTCTTTTTAAAGCTTCTAGAAATCCGTTCTTTCCTTCTAAATTGGATGGCCCTCATGTCGAAATATTCTTTTTCCACAAGTCAAGATGGGTAGCCAATGCTTCTTGAACGACTAGGTAATCCTATGCTTCAACTTGCATCGAATGTTGTGTTCCCCTTTTTTGGTGGTTTCTTAATTTTTCCCTCTCTATTTTAGCTGGATTTTGGCATGAATGATGATTTCAATATGGCCTTTCTAGTGTTAACAACCTAGATTTTTTCTACATGCTTTTATCTCAAACATACCATTCTTTTTTGAAAATTAATCTCAAAACTCAAATGTCATAATGTGGATTTAGATGGGACAGTCAGAATACCCATCTTGATTGCTGATGATTATTTTGATGGTATTCATGCCTTATGCTTTTCATTTCTGGCATAAACTTATTAGATTTCTCTGCTTATGCTTACATTTGGACTATTTGAGTCTTCTTTCCATCAAAATCCATTCTTTCAGAATTCTATTTTGCTCTTTATTTCATCCTGAAGGACATTTTTTTTTTCTTCTATCCATCAAAAGCTATGCTATCAAATTATGTTTTATGGTCCATTTACACTCCTCTATGCCTATTTGTATTTATCTATGCATTCTCGTACTTCAATTAACTTTTGGAAAAATTTCAGAAACCCATAATTCTACACCTGGTGAGTATGTTTAAATTTTGAAGAGATCTAGGAAACTTGAATTCCTTGGTTGCTGTGCTACGTAATACTGTGGTTTGGTTGTTACATTTATTGTATGGCATTACAAAGTACATGTATTATAGTGTCAGCTTTCTTGCAGAGATATGTCAGATACCTTGCATGTTAATGGTTCCCTTTTTGTGACATGCTTGCCACTAAACATGCAGATGTATAGAAGTCACAGGGGCATATGGTGCTCAGAAAACAGAGTTGAATATAAGTTTGACAGCAATTGGTCTCTTATGGACTGCAACTGATTTTATTGCCAAAGGCTTATTTCTGAATAATTATGGAGAAGCAGCTGCAAAATCTCATGATGGTAACCTTTTATTAACGATAGATTCATTACAGCACGCTAGAAATACGACAAGTAAATGATTTGTGCCTTTATGCTGTAGATGCCACTTCTGAAGTTGATGTCATCTCACAGAATATAGATGAATGTGGTACTTACAAACAAGCAAAAAATGCCGGTTTCTCTGACAACTTGTATGACCGAAGGCACTGGTCAAGTGGGATCAAGGAAAAAAATTTGCTCTTTTCAGTTTTCTCTATACTACAAGAACTTGGATCAGACGAGAGACCTGAGGTACTGGTTGCCTGCTTACTAAAGTCTACCCGTTCCTGTCATCTCTATTCCTAACTATCTGTGCCGATATCTTTTGTCCTGACATTGTTATTTCATGTAAGATGATCTAATCTCTTGGCGTTAGCATTTTTCACATCTATAATCTGTGTCTGACTTCAAATATGGAAGATATGATCTGCGAATGCTTTTTCATGGAGATTTTTTGTGGAATGAAGAAAACAAAACAAAACTAGATTTTAGGCTACAGAGCAAATTTTAGTTGAGGATGCTTCCTGTGGTTGAAAATCTTACAGCTTTTAAATTTATAGCCAATTGTCTTCACTGGTCTCTATTAGCAACTTTATCGTTAATAGGTAATACCTGTGCTACTTTCTTTATAATCCTCACTGTAATTAAATAAAAAATAATAATTCTGAACCATAAAATACAAACTCAAGCCTTTAGGTAAATTGGATACTAGAGATTTAATATGGTATCAACAAAAGAGATCTTGAGTTCGAGTTTTAGTGTCTCCAACTATCTTTAGTATTAAGGTTACAAAATGACGTATTCTATATTAAATTCACACTGCAAAGCAAATAAGTACTTGTGTTTTGTGGTGTGTAAGAATACAACTTATTCTTGAGCCTTTAGCCTACAACAAGCTTAACCTTTTAGTTTGTTATTAGATATTGTATGCTCACCTATGCTGCATTTCCTAGAGGTAGTTTCTGACCACTCGTTCATGTCATCAATTATTTTTACTACACGATAAACCTTGCCTCAGATATTGTGTAGTGATCGTACTTTTGTGTAACTGTGGAATGATCTAAGATAGCTGTTAGAAATTTTTCTGAGGTTGATGGGCTTGAAATGTTCACAGTTCATACAATGTTGCTTCAATATGTTGTTAAGAGTTTCCTATTAAGAAGAAACTCCAATCTGTTTAGGAATTACTTGATTAAAATATTATTGCATTTAGATTCATATAATTGTTGATTTTAGGTCTATCATTTGCTCTTCAAAGTTCTTGGTATATTTGCAGTAATAGACCTTAAGATACAAGTATAACATAGATGCCTGAAGTTTTTTTTTTTCATAGATGTCTGAGTTAAAGCTGGAAAGATTTGGTTTCATATGGTACTTGAGCAACCTAGGCCATTAGAAATCTGGTGAGAAAGGGAGTCGTATGGCTCAATTGAAAAGGCTTTCTTAATGCTATTCTATGTAGGAAGTGGAGAGTTCAATCTGAATGCCTATCTTATTGTCCTTACATTTTTTCCCTTAAAATCAAGATGACATTATGTTTGGAGAGTTCAATCTGAATGCCATATCTTATTGTCCTTTCATTTTTTTCCCAAACATCAAGATGACATTATGTACTTTTGAATGTCGTCACCATTCTGTATGGTTAAGCTTTTGATTTTCTAATAAATGCTGGAATTATTTAGTTAGATTAGTAAGCCCATAAAGTACCTTGTTTGCCTTTTTACAGGGAAAAAGGTACATCTATACTCTTTTTTTTCCTAAACTAAATTTTGTTGAAATATGAAAAGGGTTTTGGCCATATAGCATAGAGGTGTTTTAGTGCAGCTCGAATCCAAGCGTTGTTGCCTATTTATCTGATCACTCAGTTAAAGAAATCTGTCATGTCCCTCTGAAGAAAATCACTTTGCTTAATAGTTTTTTCTCAAGAAAAAGTGTGCAACAATAAAGAAATCTGTAATACTCCTCTGAAGAAAATCAGAGTTCTTTAAAACCTTTAAATCACGTTTCTAATTTGGGTTTCTTGCATGAATCTCATCTATTATCTTCTTTCATTCAGGTGAGGAATTCAGCAATACGGACTCTTTTTCAAACTCTAGGCAGTCATGGGCAAAAGATCTCCAAAACCATGTGGGAAGAGTGCCTTTGGACATATGTATTCCCGATCCTAGAACGTGTTTCATATATGGTAACATGAAGACATTAAATGGCACTTTATTTGGTTTATTTTGTGGCTGAACCAATCGATGTCTTTTATATGAGCATGTCAGTAACTATTTTGACAGACAGCAACTTCATCTAGAGATGAATGGCAAGGAACAGAACTAGGAACTAGAGGAGGAAAAACTGTTCATATGCTCATCCATCATAGGTACATGATCACTTGTTTTGCTGCTTCAGTATTCCATTAGTTGCTTTTGTAAGTAATTAGTTTTTGTGGCCAGCCGCAACACAGCACAAAAGCAATGGGATGAAACACTTGTCTTGGTGCTAGGTGGAATTACACGATTGCTTCGCTCCTTCTTTCCTTTTCTTCAGAGTTTGAGCAACTTTTCTGCAGGTGATTTCCTTGTACTAAATCATTAGCTACTACTTTATAGTTAATGGATTAAGTCGTACTATCATTGACAAGCAGGATGGGAGATTTTACTGCGGTTTATTGAAGACAGTATGCTTAATGGCAGCAGGGAAGTTGCTCTTGCTGTAATAAGCTGCTTACAAACGGTGGTTAGTTCTCATTGTCCTAAGGTGATCATCAGAAATATTGCCTTTCACCACCCATCTCTCTTACTGTGTTAGTAGCTAATGATTTGTATGTTCTTAATTTAAATTAAACAATGGGCTTCTAAAGCAAGCATGTGCACATGCTTGTACGTAGATGCTTTCATACCCACACTTACTGACAAATACATGTATTAATGCTTGCATATCCATTGATAAACATAAACATGTGCATGTGCATAGTGTTTATGGGTCAAGCAATTGTTTCATCTCAGCCATCCAGATGGCTACCAAGTCAAACCAGAATTAACCCAACAACTCATTCAAAGTAGCCAATCCAAGACATCAACCCTGTTCAAAGCTGAATTAGTCATATTAACCGTGGAATCTCTCGTATTGATTGCATTAATTGTGGAGATCCATTATGGCACCGATTCATCAGTATGACTCCTAGGATATTATGAAGCATTCTTGCATCTTGACCATTATATTAATCATGGGATACCTCAGCATCACTCAGTATTTGTATACTGAGTTCAAGGCGCTTCTCATGAGACATCATAGTAGTCTAACAGCGATTGGTTTCTATCATCATTAGAATCTTCTCTTTTCAGAAAGTATCTGGTCACTATCAGCCTCCAGCAATTTTGACAAATCGTGGGACATGTGGCATCACTCCAGAAGCTTTCAAGCGCATATTCGGCATGCTAGTCACGAATAGCCTCTCCATGATGACTATGATCTCCTCACTTATAAATAAAGAATCCCTCCTCTTCTACAAGTAGGTTACTTGAAAGTTGATTCTTCGAATCAGAACTTTCCAAAATTATTCTTTCAGAAAGCAGTATGTTATCACTTCTAGCGAACCACCCTTTTTCTCTTGTGGATGTTCCCTTTGGCTTATCTTAGCCCATGGTAGTAAGTGGATTTTTCTAGACCACGTAAATCTGTTTGTGTTTTTTCTTGTTGTGTTCTTGTCTTTTCTTCCTTTCCTCTCTTGCAAAAGCATGTACGCCATATATAAGGCCTACTTCTCATCTCTCAAGACTCAATCCTTCTCGTGTCAACATGATCTTGGCGCCTCCACACAAGACTTCTTTAAGAAGATGGCTAGAGCAAGCAACAACAGCTATTCTCTAGGTCTCAGACAGCAAATGAAGTTGGAATAAGCAAACCCATGCATAGACTTCTACCTTCCGGGATAGGGCTTAGACTAACGGGACAACATGCTTCAACGCTCAGTCCTTGAGGTAGCCAGCAGTGAACGAAGCAAGCATAATTAGACCCCATACCCTGACTTTGCTTCTCGCACTAGGTCTTTGACTAATGTCTTTACTATGTCCTTGCAACCAGAAAGTGATAACTCTACAAGATAGTGAGGACCTTGAGCAAGACCATCGAAGAGATGATCCAATCCCAAGCAACTATCTTGGCTCAAATCTAAGCACTCACATCTCCTACACCTGGTGAAGACCCAGGCATGTGGATAATATAAACACTATAAGAAAATGATGCGGGACTGATGAATGATGATGCAGTTTAGAGATCAGCAAATTATATCTAGCAGAATATCCACAATTAATGCTAAAATATTATAAATCGATTTTGAAATGATTGAGAAGTTAACTAAACCCGCAAAACCAATTACTTTTAAAATTTTAAATAAATTAGATTGATGGTAATTCAAAAATTACCAATTCAGATTAGGGCGCAATTCGTTTTTCATTTAACCAGGTTAAAGGTTGCTGAAATTTTGTACCTGAGTCAAATAATTCAGGGACCAAAGAGTAATTTTTTAGAAAATTAGGGTTCTTCGAGTGCACTGGCGTTGTTGCAGGACGAGGACGTCGATTCAGGAACGCGCAGGCGGGCTCGACCGCGAGGGCACGGGCACACGCGGGCAAGCGCGACTGCAGTGGTGCCGGCGCAGCGGGCTCGACGCACGTGGGCGCGTGCATGGGCGGGGCGTCGACGCGCGTGGGGGATCTCGCAAGAGCATCAAGCGGAGCTGCACGGTGTAAGCGAAGCTGCTGTGTGTGCATCAGTGTAGTTGGCGCGAGCGCGTCGTCAGCGATATGAGGGCGCAACGACTTGACCACGTCGGATCAGTGTCGGCGAATTGGACGCAAGAATGCAGGTTAGCAGGCGGAGTGGATGAGGATGAGTCATGGTGAATGCTAGAGGTGCAAGATGAATGGAATCGAACCCGGAGTGATTTAGGGATTTTCTCCCAAGGCCCAAGCCATTCCCTATCCAGGATATCGATTCATTACAGAATCAAATAATCTTAAGAGAAACACAAGCCAATTCATTCAGCATTAGAAAAATAAGAATAATAAGGAGGTGTTTATATAGGCTTTCATACGAACTGACTCAATAAAGAAAAAATACATGATGATGATTGATTGATTCGATAAGTTTTACGCTGGTTGTCGACTGCTTAACGCAACCCTCCGCGTTTCTCATTTGGGACTTGAGACCCGGCAACAGCGCGTTAATAAAGGAAAAATATATAATATAATAAATTCCTCACACAAACGAGAAAATACCAAATAACATGCCTAAAATAACAATCATAGAAACAACTAATGCAAAAAAAATGCGAGAAATAAAATCATCCCAAAATGGAATCTTCAGTCAATCTGAATGAATGAGAGATTTCCAATCCACCAAGTCAGCGATCCACAACATCCATCTTTCCAAATCTATCCTAATTGTCAATCGATCCAAATCGAAGCAGCGTGGCTAGATCTCGGCCGTCGATGATAAACTCTGTCAGAAATGAATTGACGATCGATCGTGGTGTCCCCACCAGAAAATCTTTTCTCTTAGGAGTGGAACTACAATAAGGAAACCTAGTAAGAGGAACCTAGTTAGTCTAGACAATAAATATCATAGAGAAAACCGCTTCTCAAGCTTGAGCATAGATACTATCATATAGTTTTTGCTGCATAAGTTTGAGAAATGGCAATGCCTCATGTCCTTAGTGAAAAGTTTTGTTGGATGATTTTCAATAAAGATATGAGGATTGAGGGATAAAAAATCTTACGTCGTCGCTATGTTTTTACATAATACTAAAGGTCATGAAGGGTTGTATATTGTTTTGACATGCAGGTGAGAACAACATAATACATTTGCTTGACGATATCGGCATGTCTATAGGATTACAGTCAATGTGAATGAGTTGTTCACGAGGGCTCACAAGAGTCAATTCTAGATTCAAGCTGGGTAGTTGAGGAAGCACTATGAGATAAGTAGAATATAGAGTTAGGTCAAGTTATAGGCTTTAATAGTGCTGAGGAATGACCTTTGGAGCCAAAAGAAACTTGAATCTTGATTTTAGGACCAATATGATGACCTTTATTGAAGTTAATTTAACTATTCTTGATTTATATGATTTTTTGAATTTTCAGAATTAAGGGGCATTTGAGCAATGGCATCATAATTCGTTTGCCAAACTAATTGTAGATTCAGCTGCAAAACATTTTACCAGGCACTACAAATGCTCATAGATAACTGTGATTTTCTAATAATTTTCCATGATTTTGTATTAAGATATTTGGAAGCTTTTATTTAATAAGGGAAATTCCATTGGGTGATATTGCAAATTACGCGATTAATTGCATGAAATAAGGTAATGGAATACATCTCTGACATTTCGAAATTGTTTGAGCTTTCTATGAATTTTATTAGGACTTCTAAATGGAACTTGAACCTAGGTGTAATTCCTTAATTGCTTTGTCCCTACATGCAAGAATTATTTTACATCTACATTTAGCATTGTCTCTAGATTTATTTCTTAAATTTTGGTTCCCAAATGTAATAGTGTTTGTTTAGAGCTCAAAAATATCACTTTTTTCCTTCAGGGACCTCTTTGAAATGTTTCTCTAGAGCTTTCATCAGGTCAACCTAGACTAATGTTCTTTTATCCTAGATTTCTTTATGTAATTGATCAGTAATTATTTTTTTCAATTCCGTGGCGGTGCGGACAATAATATTTTATTCTACAAACCTGTTTGTAATTGTCCAACATAGTCAAATTCTGTTTAATGATATGAGGTTAATGTTATTTTTGCCTAGAGGACCTTTTTGCAATTGTTCTATAATCTTGCTAAGATCAATGAATCTTTGAGTTACAGGGACCAGCTTGCATTTTTCTAGCTTCTATGACATGTGATAATAATGTTCGTTTAAGCCAATGGACTTTTTGCAATTGTTCTACAATTATTTCAATACTTAAAGGAAGTTTTCCAGATTTATTAGCCCCTGAATTTGATTTTCACTGTTCATGGGTTTAATGTGTATTTTCGTAATTATATGTGCAAATTAATTGCTTGTCATTTTGTAAATGAAAAATTATCATTGTCCAAGGTAATTGTGTACTTTTTTGGGATCTTATTTGTGGTACGGACCTTGGGGACATTGGCATCCATCAGGTCATCATCTTCCCAGTTGTTTGGTCAACCTCGGTTTTCATTTCATGGTGGCCTCATGTTGAGTCTGACCTAATTAACTTGTTAATAATTAACCACCTTGACATGTGACATGATTTTGTTTGATTCTGGATAGACGTGTCAACAATTGATTAGTTGTTAATGACATGTATACAGTTTTCACTTTTTAGATCCATGCAGAGCTTTTTTAAAAGCTAGGTCCTATACAATCTCGTGGCATCTTTATAATGTGCCATGTATGAAAGGTGTTCCCACATCTAAGGGTGAGGACACTCAGTACTATCACAATGTACCCCATGGGAAATGTTATGTGGTCGTCTCAGCTGGTTACATGCAATCCAGGTTTTGGTTTGTGGTTATCCAACTAGTGAATCCGTCAACTTACTATTAATCAAGAACTGGCATGTGGTTACAAGTCAACCAAATACAAAAGTGCACTTGGGGAATTGAAATTGATGTACGAAAAATGTTGTAAGATGAAATTTTGATGAAGACCTAGATCTAAAAAAATATCAAACAATACAAAATAGATAACATCATAACAGTCCCTTAAAGACAAACAAAGTTGGGCCAAAGTTTAGGCTGATAGTAAGAAACATGAAAATTGGTAAAGGACATGTATCACCTTGTTAGACTACCAGTAGGTTGAATCCAGAATCCCTTAGTTGAATATATGACTTGCACCATGTAATTCACTTTGGAAAATCCAGAACAAGTATGAGTGATTGAATTTATGAATTGCATTTTGTTTGCATGCTTGCACCATTATGCATTCATGTGTATGGGCATGCATGAATGTTTTTATGTTTTACATATATAAGGTTGCATATGTTTCTGTATGTTTGTTTGGATGTATTTGCTTATGAATGGATGGATGTAATGTGCATGTATGTGTGTGCATACACGGAACAAAATATGATGCAGGGATAGTTTTATGCCAATGGCAGCATATGCATACATTTTTATAAGTTTTGGTACAAACATATGTATGAGATTTTGCATAAAAACATGTGTATATTACACAGGCATATACCCATATATTAGTATGGGTATGTTGGTTCTCAGCTGATTGTAGTCTATGTATGAGCTTTTCACCTTACACATTTTACATGCACAGGAAGGTTGTTCAACAAAAAACGTCCTTTTCGAATATTTATATTATGAGGGTGGTTAATAATTTACTCTATTATTTTAATAAGTTTTGAATGTCATGTTCTAGTTTGGTAGTTTTTAATATTCTTGTTCTAAATTGAATGGCCTAATCTTATCATCCTAGTGTTTAGATGTTTGGTACCTTTTAGTACAGTAAAGACAATATTCTTTAAGATTTCCCCTCTTTCTTCATCATATTCCTGTTTTTCTCCTCTTCTCCTGTATCATTTTCCATAACTGTGCACCTATTTTGAATGTAAAATAACACAATTGAGATTTTAGATTTTTGGGACGTTTTCTTAAGTAGGGGTTACAGTACTTTCCTCCATTCAACTACAACAATAGGTCCAGTCCAAGGAAGCCTTAATCCCAATCCAGTGTGAGCTTCCTTCGCTAGGATGATTGTTTTAGTAGTTTCCTTTCTTTACATTGTGAGGCATACTTCATAATGAGCTTTGATGCTAAAATTACTGTGTTTCCTCCGCAAGATTATCCTCTTCTTTTTCTGTTTCTACATCATGTCTTTTCCTGCTTCTGTTTAAAATTGTCTTTCAAGTATTTGCATGCATGTAGACATTTTCCATTCAATTCTGTAGGAATTATGTGGTCGTGTCTTTGATTGGATCAGGGAAATTTAGCTTCCAGGTACATTAAATCTATGCTTGATGTTTATGAGCTTGCACTACAAAGGTCACAGGACAGTGGAACTAATTCAGTTATCAAGGTGCAGCAAGAAATTTTGCATAGCCTTGGTAAGCATTATACTGTTAATATGTTTTATCCTTTTCTCTTTTCATATCTGAAGCCACTATGTTCTTTAAAAATATCAGGAGATCTGTATACCGAAGCACAGAATATGTTCGATACTGACATGTATTTGCAGTTATTAGCAACTGTGCATTTGGCAATTAAAACCTCTAGTAGCCCTCTCAATGATATTGACAATGATACCGTAAGTATTAATATCAGCTTCAATTTATATGCTTGTTCCTAAGATTAATGTCACTGTTTTGCTAATGGAGTTTTCCCTGTATATGCAACTTTTTCGACCATGATTTCTCTTGTATTTAATAGTTTCTATTTCTTCTTTCATCGATCATTTGTTTCACTTTGTTTTGATACAGGAAATTCTTCCGCCGTTGCAGCGTAGTATTTTGGAAGTTTTACCTCTTTTGCGGCCTACTAATCATCTTTCTTCAGTATGGTCTCTTTTTCTCCGGGATTTACTTTGCTATTTATTGGGTTCAGAAGCTCAAATGCATAAAAAAAAAGATGAAGAAACGACTACAAGTTTTATTGCAAGTCATGATCGTGTTTCAATGGGACCTTCTCTTTCTACAAGCATTAGCACCGGTGAAAATCTAAAGCAAAATCAGCTTAGTTCAGACATTGAACTTCCCTCTTTTCCTACTAATGAAGCTAATCCCAGTGAAACTGCAACCTCTAGTGGGAACCATTTATTTACGGAAAAGCTTATACCTATCATTATCGAACTGTATCTGGAGGCCCCACCATTAGAGAAGTACCATATGTTCCCTGAGATTATTCAAGGCATTGGAAGGTTGATTACTCTTCTAGTTCTTGTTTAATGGAATATTAACAGTTTAATTTTTGCGGTTACAATTTTGAGTATTAATCTTTAATGACTTTATGAGAATATTTTATGCTATAAAGCACGAGTATAATACGACATTACGGATACGATATGATATAAATATGACAACACAATAAATATAATAAAAGTAGGATACGATACACCACGACATGATAATTAAATAAAATATAAATAAATTAACATAAATATAGGAAGAAGTATAATATTATCATATTTGCAGTGTAGTTTATATGTTTAAATATAATAAATATGATAATTATTAATTTAAATATTACCAAAATATACTTATCTACTCAAACTAGAACCACGCACTCCTATATTTGAATCTACATCTCACAAAAAAATAATTAAAAAAAAAGTAGGGTCAAAGAAAGTCCTATCATCTCTACATTATAGCTCGGTTGAGGCAATGAAGTCAAGCGGCATGACTGGGGTCATGCATGAGGAAGGTTTAGATATGTTGGCTAAGGTGGATGAAGCACCAAATTGACGACATCATTAACATCTAATAAATTGTGAGAAAGGGTTTTTTAAAGTTGAGGATAAGTTAGAGAACCCAAGTGTGATTGTTCAAATTAGAGGATTAAGAAAGCAGCTAAGTAGCATCATTATAGAGACCTAATGTGCTTGAAGCTCTATACACTCTTGCCTAAACAGGCGTGTCAGTGGAATCTTTAGTGTTTAGCAGAAGGGTGCTTTGTGTATGAGTTACTTTTTTATTTTTTCACCGTGGGTCAAATAATGCAATCAACGCATTGGATGTTTTTCCCAATTGGATGTATTAGAGAAGTATCATACTTGTATCCGCATTTTTTTAGATAAAAAATCAATATATCATTAGGCATATTAGATATGTATAGATGGCACAATGGGCATATTGATTTCTAATATGAAATCAATATATGTACATCAAGCTCCATGAAATATGAACGCTTCATGAATTTCATGCTTAAAATATATCATGTGATGTAAAAATTTATGGCCATTTTTCTTAAATTTCAGTCTTTTATTCTAAAAATGGGCTCCTATTATTTTTTGTATTGTTATTTATGGTGTTGCAATATTTGAACTAATGCAGCAACCAGCGATTATCATACATATTTGCTTCTATTCTCCATGCTAGAAGCTAAGTAAATAGATGATATTCTTCTTTTGTTCTTTAAAATCAGTGTTTAAAGCTAGATTCTTTTACCTCTTGTTGTTAACATAGGATGATCGTAGTTTTGGAAGATCAAGTGTGATACAAAGCTAGAAAGTGGAGATTTTAGGATTTTTTTTCTTTTTGGAATATATTTTGTTTTCGAGAAAAAAAGGTAAATTTAGATACCATACAGTTGCTCTCGTTTAGATATGATATTTAAGAATAGTGTTATTTGAAGGGGATAAAAATAATCCCATGGATAGTCTTTTTTTCATCCATATTTTGTGGACATTTTGATGAATTTTGATGAATAGATGAAAATTTCCCTTAAGGAACTTCTTGTTAGATCTCAACTGGTCAGGTTGTTACAAAACATACTGTTTTATGATTTTTTTTTCTTTTTAAAAGCTCCATGCATGTTAGGGACTTCTCGTGATTTCCCTTATTCCTTTTTGCTGTGGTTTCAGTTTTGTTCCTTTTTGCCATAGATCCCATGCTTTTTTCTTGGCTGCATTCTTTCCCGAGTCTATAAATTGTCATTCCTCATGTTTCTATGTTTGATGTTGCTTCCAGAACTCCGTATTGACGACTTGCTGTATTAAGGCCGAGATGAATCTAGTTGATGATTTTTGATTTTCGGCATTATATTTTCTATCCAAAATTTATGAAACCCTCTATGTTGTTTCTAAGGCTGAAATTTCTCAAATTTGTGCTTCTTAATGTGCACAAAGACTTTCTTATAAACCCTGTGTGCACATTGATTTGACTCCTTTCTCAAGAAATTTGTTAAGATTTATACTTTGAGAAAATTATTTATATCTACACTTAATTCTGCCTTCTTTTGCACTCATCTTTCGGCAGAGTAATTGCTTGGGAAATATGTTTGACAAACATAGGTTTATTGATAAATGATAGATTGTTATAGATCAACATATTTGTATCTTTCCCTCCTGTAATAATATGAAATTATTCCTAAGGTAATAATTTACAAGTTTGAGCTTTTTGGTCAACTTGTTACAGAGATTTAACATGGTATTAATGCTAAAGGTGTCAAGCTGAGCATTGGTATACCTATTTTTCTGTCATAAGGTAAAATGTTGTCATAAGGTTCAAAAAAATATACCTATGATGTATTGATTTCACATAATTTTGAATAAGAGCTTAAAGGATTACGTAGTGAAAGTCAAAATAAAATGATAATAGAATTATGATTTAAAAATTATAATCAATGAAATAATTATTAACATTATAAGTGTATATGTCTCTCATGTGGGTTTGAATGTGAGTATAAAGAAAAAATTTTAGAATAATTTGGAAGAGTTAATACAAGAGATACCTTAGAAAAAAAAGATTATTTATCGGATGAGATTTAAATAGACATGTTAAAAGCGTTGTTGAGGAATTCAATAGCATTCATGATAGATATGATTTTGGAGAGACAAATGGGGAGTAAAATTATTTTAGAGTTTTCCTTAACATATGATCTTGTAATTGCCAATACTTTATTTAAAAAAAGCGATGAGTATGTTATTACTTACAAGAATGAATTTTTTAGAACTCACATTAATTATTTTCTTATAAGAACATGAGATCACTTGAATTGTAGAGATTGTAAAGTCATTTTAAGTGAATACTTTACTACCTAATATCGATTAATGATTTTAAATTTTGAGATAAAGTATTGGAGAAGAAATAATAAGCCCAAGCACTATCCTCGGACTTAATGGTAGAATCTAAAGAATGAAAATAAATGTATCTTTAATAACAAAGTTTTAGAATTTGGGCAATGGAACATCAATAACGAAACTGATCTTACATGGCCAACGGTTACTAACTATATCCGTAAGGTGGTGAAGGATGTACTGGGAGAATCTAAAATAACGATTTGAAATAATAAAAATGCTTGATGGTGAAAAGATAATGTACAGGAAAAAATTAAGAAGAAAATTTATTATAAAGATTGCTTTAAAAATAAGAATAAGTGGGAGAAATATAAAGTGACCCTTCAAGAGTCTAACAAAGCAATCTACAATACAAAAAATATGGCTCTTAAAGATTTATATAAGAAGCTAAAAATTAAAGAAGGAGAAAGACATATATAGGATGTTCAAGATAAGAGATAAAAAAATTAAAAACTTAGCTCAAGTAAAATGCATTAAAGATGAAGATTAAAAAGTACTTTTCATGGAAGAAGATATCAAAGATAGATGGATGAGTTATTTTCAACAGTCTTTCAATGAAGATTGTGAAAATATAATTGATCTTACTGACTCAGCTCCCAAAAAAAAGTAAAAATTACTCTTATATTCGACGATTAGTAAAGCTGAAGTTTGCAAAGCTTTAAAGAAGTTATATAAAGAAGCAGTAGATCTAGATGAGATTCCAATAAATATTTGGAAGTACTTAGGAGATGAAGAAGTTTCTTGGCTCATTAAATTGTTTCTTCGCGCAATTCTCAGAAGCCAAAGTTAACAATATCTATAGTGGGATGTGCTATAACAATTGTGAACCACTACTCAATGGTTCTCCATTGCATATAACATTATAAAGACCACAAAGTAACACAAATGGCTTTTAAAACAAATACAAAAAAGAAAACATACACAAACATATATTATTGATATATACGGGACTTCCAACAATCTAAAAAATTAGCCTAAAGCTGATGATGATTATTTGAAAGAATAGGATTCTACTGATATTGAAGGCTAGGTGGAACATATTATGACAAGGAATACGAATAGTTAACATCTTTCTAGTATTCAAATCCGACAATTAATTGTGGCCTAAAAGCTTAAACTTCTTAGTTATGGTCCATGAATGATTTTTTGATTGCAGTGTGAAATCAATACAGCAATAACAATAACAATCAAGCCTTAATCCCATTAGGTGGGGTTGGCTACATGAATCATTTATTTTCATTGCGTTCTATCAATTAACAAATCCTTATCTAGGTCTAAGTAAATAAGATCACTCCTTATAATTTTTAGTCATGTCTTCTTTGATCTTCCTCTTCCACTTTGTACTTGGGCAAAATTCAATAACTTGATTTGTCTAACTGGAGCATCAATAGGCCTACAATTTACATGTCCAAACTATTTATGCTCTCTAAGTCTATTTTCAATTGGTGTAACTCTAATTTTCTCACATATATACTCATTTTACTTTTTCATTTATACTCACACATCTACTTTAGCATCCTCATTTCTGCAACATTTGTTTTATTTATATAATTCCTCTTTGTAGGCCAGCATTTAACACCATATATCATCACTAATTTTATTATAGTTTTATAAAATTTACCCTTAAGTTTGGATGAAATTTTTCTATCGCACAACATACCAAAAGCGTTTCTTTATTTCACCTATTCTGCTTGAATTTGTTAATAACGTCATCTATTTCACTATCATTTTGCATGATTGATCCAAGGTATCTAAAGTGCTCACTCTTCTTAATAATTTGATCACCAATTATTACATCACCAAAATAAGTGCTTCTTTTTTGATTAAATATATATTCTATATATTCAATTTTTGATCTACTGACATGAATATCTTTAGATTTTAAAGTATTTTGCCAAAACTTGAGTTTCGCTTTTATCAACAAGAACAATGTTATCTACAAAGAACATACACCAAAGCACCTTATAGTTGAGCCTTGATGCAATCTAATTGTAATAGAAAAATTCTTAGTTAAACCTACTTATGTTCTTACATAGATAACAACTCCTTTATACATGTTTTTAATAACTTGAATATAAGCAGTGCAAATTCGTTTCTCTTCTAAAACTCTCTAAAGTACTTTCCTTAAGACTTTATTATATGCTTTTCTCAAACCAATAAAAATCAGATGTAAGTTTTTCTTTTTTAGTAGGTATAAAATCAAACTGATTCTCTGATACCTTAATATCACGACATAATTTATGTTCGATCACCCTCTTCTAGAGTTTTAAAGTATGACTTATTAATTTAATTTCTATATAATTGACACAATTTTGTACATTACTTTTATTCTTATAAATATGTAATAATATACTCTTTCTCTATTTGTTTGCTAAGAGAGTCACCCATTCCAGTCTACTCTAGCCTAATCACGCTTAACTATAGAGTTTTTCGTCATTAGCCTTAATGTTTTATCTCAAAATGTGCCTACAAAGGTATGAGTGTACTTTCGTATATACTCAGCATTTCTCTCGTGCTTTGTCGATGTAAGATTTTCTTGAAGGTGCATTCCTCACGGGATATCACATACATCCCCCTTTTGGGACTAAGGCCTTGTTTGGCAAATGCCCAAAATTGGGCAAAAAAATATAATAATAATATTTTTAATTTATTATAAATTTTAATAACTTTAATTCACATTCAATACAAATTTCAACCTTAAAAATCAACTTTATTTCACATCCAACACAAATTCTAACCTTAAAATTAATTTTATTTCACATCCTACATACCTCCCAATATTAAAATAAATTTTTTTCCCATCAAACAAGCCCTAAGTGTCCTCATAAAATGCCTACCATTGCCAAGAGCTCATGCAGAGTTACTCTGATACCATATGTTATAGCCCAACTTATTATAAATATTGTCCGCTTTGGTTTCTAAGAAATTACGTGATTGGAGTACTTTTCGGAAGGTCACATCCCATTACTACTTTAGCCCAAGCACGCTTAACTATGGAGTTTCTCATCATTAGCTTCATGGTTTTGTCTCAAAATGCGTTTACAAAAGTATAAGTGTATTTTCATACATATTCAGTATGAGATTTGCCTAAAGGTGCATCCTTTACGGGATATCACAACAATTGTCCTTGCTGCTTGATAAATTGCCATATCTTCTATAGATTCACATTGCTCCTCACAGAAATTTACTATTTTCAAATATATATCAGTGTATACATACCCTGTGATAGGATATTTCTGTGATGATAGTAATTTTGTTTCCAGAAGGGAAGCATGTATCTAAAGGTGAATATTTGTTGATGTCACAATTGTTACTTTGATGTAAAGGAAAAACGTGCAGTATGATCTTACCAAGTTCTCATCTTATTTGAAAATGAGAAAAAATTACACTTGCTTCTAAAATGCTAGCATGTTCTTTCTCACCCATGCACATGGGCAAGCAAGCATATAAACAGCAAAGTGAGTATGGATGATGATGTTTAGTTTTCTGTATTTGGTGATTCCAGTAGTCTGTTTCTAAAATTGGATGACAATGCTTTCTGAAGTCTAAACTGCTAGGCAACTCTCCAGCTTGTTTAACTACATTCAGTTGATATTGCAGGTGTATGAATACAAGAAGAGATAATCCAAAGGGTTCACTTTGGAGATTGGCTGTTAAAGGTTTCAACCAACTTTTAATCAATGACTTTATGGAAACACGAGTTAGCAACATATTGGATCCTCATGTGTATAGGCATGCCAGAGCTCGTCTCTGGAAAGAAGTAGCTGATGTGTATGAAACATTTCTTGTTGGTTCCTGTGGGCGTATTTTGTCTTCTGAAAGTACGTCAGCTGAAGCACTCAAGACTGATGAGTTGATTGAAATGTCTGTCCTGAATGTTCTGGGTGATAAGATTCTTAAGGGGCAAATAGATGCTCCACCTGAGGTAATATCAGTATTTCCGGTGTGCCTTTTCCAATGAGCATCTCTAGAAAAAAAGTCTTAGAAAAAAATTCTCCCTTTTTTTAGATCTTGCAGCGATTAGTTTCTACTCTTGATCGCTGTGCATCTCGGACGGGCAGTTTACCTATTGAGAGTGTTGTACTTATGCCTTCACACTGCAGCCGATTCTCCTTAAGCTGCTTGCACCTGATGTTTTCTTTATGCAGGTAATTATACAGTCATTGCATATAATTCAGTTGTTTTGCCTTCAATGAAACATAAGTCATGTGTCTTGGATGTAGTCTAAATAATTTAATATACCTTGCAATCATTTTCTAAAAATAGTTGACATGCAACTTAGTGCATCTGCAGTAGAGCTATATATAGTTTTCTATAGCCATATATAGTTTTCTATAGCTACATTGTACTAAAGCTGCTATCAATACATAGAAGAATCTGAAGAGGGATTCGTTTCTACATTTTTAAGGAAGTGTAGGTTGTGTCACTATCAGATTAAACTAATGTCATTTGCTATTATTGGACAACTTAGTAGGAATTCAACATAAGTAGATGGTAATTCCAAATATTTTGGCACAGCCCATTGCTAATAATGCAACTGAAATATGATTTATGGTTATCTAAGTCAGCTATTAACATATACCTATTTGCCATTAATTTGCAGCCATAATACGTTGTTTTATTACTAATTAATTACATTTTTGTTTAGTATGGTATGATTGGTGATTAATCCTTGACACATCAAATAGAATCTTCATCTTAATCTTACCAATAATTTGTAGAACTTAACAACAACTAGCTTTAGTTATAAGTAGTAGCGGCTAATTCTTTGATAAAGTCCCTTCAACTTGTTATCCTAGAAGCCTTGACGGGAACTACACTTTTGTAACTATGACTCCATTTAAGGACAACACTCTGCGTACACTCCATGCCCTCATCGGAATAACACTTTTTAGGCAACTTTCTGCCCTCGTCAATTCTTGGTATACAAAAATTCATTAGTACCACATCACCTCGCAGATCATCAAATCCAACTCGTTTCTATGTACAATTAATAGAATACTTGACTTAACATCACAATTCTATTTTCTCGTAACATTAAATTTATATTCACAAATATAATAATAAACAAACATTAATTTTAAGATTTACCGTTTTGGTAGAGCTTGAAATCCCTCTTTTATTCTTTTTCTTTTATTCTTTTTCTTTTCTTCTTCTTCTCCTTCTTCTTTTTCTTCTTCTCCTTCTTCTTTTTCTTCTTCTCCTTTTTCTTCTTCTTCTTCTTCTCTATTTCTTACTGCAGCCGCTGCTGCTCTTCCTTGACTTGGCGGAAAACAGGCGGAACAGGGCACGGGCAAAGGCTTGGACCCGCAGAAAGCTAAAGGAATTTAATTAATCCCTTTCCTTTTTTTTCTTCTATGTGGCAGAGAGGGATGCATGGGCGCTGCTGGCAGCCGGCAGCTGGGGCATCCTCATGATTATCTCTGTTTTTAAGAAAAAATTGCAATTTAGTCCCTTAATTTTTATATCCTTATAACAACAACAACAATAGCAGCCAAGCCTTAATCCCACTAGGTGGGGTCGGCTACATGAATCCTTTGTTTCCATTGCGCTCTATCAGTTACCAAATTCTTATCTAAGTTTAAATAACTAAAATCACTCTTTATAATTTCTTGTCATGTCTTCTTTGGTCTCCCTCTTCCTCTTTGTACATGGGCAAAATCCAGTAACTCAATTTTTCTAATTGGAGCTTCAATCGGCCTACGATTTAGATGTCCAAACCATCTAAGCCGATTTTCTCTAAGTTTATCCTCAATTGGTGCAACACTAACTTTCTTTCGGATATACTCATTTCTCATTTTATCCTTTCGTGTATATCCACACATCCACCTTAACATCTTCATTTCTGCATTTTATTTGTATGTTTCCTCTTTGCAGGCTAGCATAATATAAAATTATTTTATTTTATATCCTTATAAATATGTCTAAAATTCTTACATTTAGGTCCAAAATTATTTATTTTGATCCAAATCAGCTCTAAATTTAAAGCCTCAAATCAAATTCTTGGATGTCACAAGTATAGAATATAGGGTGTTGTTGATTAGAGTAATCTGTCCTGCATGGAATAAACTCTTAACTCCTTGAGCATTGATCCTACTCCTAATTGTTGCAATGGTGGTTGCAAAATCTACTTTCTGAGGTCTACGCTTTGTGAGCTGGATGCCCAAGTAGCACAACCATTGTTCCATCTACATCCTTAGTGCCCTGATAGCTATCTTCCTGTCTCCAAAAAAGAGAACATTAGCAAATATTAGGTGATATTGTGGCGTGTTACTATAGTGACCCTAATGTGTCATTGTGTCATTTTGCATTTTCTTGTGAGTCAATACTAACAGAAGTTCCGAGCAAAGGATGAAGAGATAAATAGTTAGATTACACCCCTACTACAAAGCCCTTCTAACAACAATCCAAAGTGATCTTTTCCCATTAATAAGCGAAGAGAATTTGAGTCCTCTAACACATACTAATCCATTTTCTCCACTAGTTTGGAAATCTCATCCAAACAAGTACACCGTCTAAGAAGTCGCAATTGACATGATTATATGCTTGCTCCATGTTCGCCTTAATTACCATATATCTGACTTGGTTGACTTTAACCATTGCATAGTCTTCTGTGCTAAGATACAATTGCTATTAATGAGATGAAAGCACCCTACTCCAATGAAACCATGCTATAAATGTGAGCCTTCAATCTATTCACTAGAATGTTGGCAATCACTTTGTGGTGTATAGACTAATGGGCCTAAAATGCTTAGGTTGTTCAGCATTACTAGATTTTGGCACCAATGTGACAGTATTCTCCCTCATCTTCTCAGAACTCCACACATAAAAGGCAGCATTACTTACTAATTTTTAATGATAAGAAACTATCAAAATCTGCAAATTTAGGTCTGTCTAATTATTTTTATTTTGCAGGCATATAAGTAAATGAAAGATGAAGTTACCATATTTCTAGTATAATTAAAGGAACTCATGTAATCGAACTGAATTCAATTGACTGTAGCTACTTTGTGTCGCTATGGAGTTTCAGAGAGATTATTAAATTGAAAAACTAGTGAACCATGATTATCAACAGAAAAAAAAATTAGTGAACCATGACCTAGTACGAATCTCCTACAAAAAGGTGAGAAGCATATAGATAATAATTTAGTAATCTACACAATAATTTCAATAACAGTTAAAGTAACTATATTGATATATTCTATCCAAAAAAAACTATATTGATATATACATTTTTATTAACTCATGTAAACATGGCCAGTTGGAGAAGTTACTCTTAATTAAGTCCTGGAATATCTAAATGAAGTGAAACTTCAGTCTCGTTCTCATGTGCACTCTCTTCGTAGTGGTGCTTCCACTAGTGGTTGCTGGGATTGACTAATGAGCACATCTGCTGATTTTTGCCTGTTTTTCATCGCCTTGATCTGATGACATTTGTCATATAATATTGGTTTCTGTTGGAAATCTAAATGATGAAACTTGAGCTTCCAAAAGAAATTTGGAAATCCAAAGTTTTTTTTTGTGATAAAGAAAACCAAAGTTATGATGTGAAATTTCTATAAGTTCGTTGATGGCCTACTGGGTGGTAAGTTGCTAGTTTGTTTGTGTTATTTCTCTGTGAAAATGTTAATGAAATGATTTTTTTTTCTTACCTTTGAAATTCATGACCCTATCTCCTGCACTTGCTCTCTCTACTATCAGTCATGTTCATTTTTTCAGAGATCAATGTTTATTGTCTGTTCCATGAAACTATAGAGAATGAAGTAGAAAGAAAAATTAAATCTTATGGCCACCTGAGCTTTGTTTGTTCCTTGGAATTTCTTATTTTTCTGTGCTTTCGTTTTAGTTTTGCTTATGAAGATGATTGGCCTCCAGCAAGATCAACGGTTAGCAAAGTTGCCATTGATATCCTTATCAAACGATGTGAGTCAATATTGAAGCAATTCTTAATTGATGAAAATGACATAGGTATGGTCTCCGTACTCATTTTAAATTATAAAAACATTAGTATTTTATGAACTGCTTAAATTAGTGAATCCATTTTCTGTTTCATAATTTTTTGATTTCTGTATGCTCTTTGTTCTGCAGGGGTGCGTCCATTGCCTGCTGTTAGGATCAATGAAACAATCTGTGTTCTTCAAGAGCTCGCACGTTTGGTTATACATTCTGATACAGCATCCACTCTTCATTTAACAAACCACCTAAAAGAAATGTTAAAGAAGAGTGAGAACCCTGCCAGCCTTGCCCATCTTCTGATTTTATTTCCTACATTTTGCGAGCTGGTGGCTTCAAGGTGCGTCCATATTTCTCCTGTACTATAAAGTTTTATCTTTTTGTATGTAGATTACTTATTTTAATTCTTGGAGAGTTGGGATTGCCAAAACACTTGAACCCATCTATAGATTGGTCCCTCAGTTTTTTCAAAGCACCACATTCAGGTTATGGTGGTGTTAGTTTTTGATACTTTCTTTTTTGAAACTTGTTTGGATAGTGAAAGAGATGGCATTTTGATGTCACCTACATTCTCTTGCACCCAGCGGGGAAAAGAAAGGGCATTTTGCTCAAAACTCATAAACAATGTTTTGTTAGAGGGGGTTACATGCTATTTATACTTCGATGGACAATATTCATGGGAATGTTAAATGGACTGAAAGGTTTCCGTTTATCAAAAATGTAGGTCAATGCAGTTGATTAGAGAAACAAAGAGACCAAATTCTAGTGAGCCTCAAATTTAGGTACCGGAGTGCTTTTTCCCCCTCTTTAATCTCTTTAGTGTATTTTTTGTGAAAAATTATCAAGTCGTAAAAGCATATAAGTATAGTATTTGGAAAACTACAATGAAGCAAACATGTCTCCTAAACAAATCAAAGAAAAAGAAGATTCATAATCAAAACATAATATAGCATCCCTAATTTCTTACTTAGGAGCGCTTTGTAGTTAAAAAATTAACAGCATTCATAGTGGTATTCTTAATGTCATAAATCTTTATTTACTTTTCCTAATAAATTTTCATAGAAGTATTATTTCTTTCAGAGTTGTACGCTAAAAAGTTCAATAATATTGATATGGAACAACATGCGAAATGCACACCTACTCAGAGATCAGTAAATAAAATAACAAGAAAACATATTTTTTACAAAAGTATATGTTAGTGATAAATTACGTATTGATCAAGAAACTTCAATTTCATGAGCAAATCAATTTTAAGTATTTGAGAAACTTTTTTTTATAATTTTGAAAAACTAGTTCAAATAATATATAGATTATTCACCACACAACTAAAGGCAATATTATTTCAACAGGTCAGATTAAGAGTACGCAGAATATAGGTATAGTCATAAATAAATAACCTAACAATAATTTCATCATAATAAATTTTTAGGTTTACATGGGTAAGTAAATCGAACAAACATAATAATAGATATGCAACTATTTCTCGAGGAAACTTAGAGCCAAGAGTTTGGTTTGAGGTTTACTCGAATCACGGTTATGAATTTGGAAGATGAGACAATGATCCATCTGTGCAGCAATAACTCGACGCGGGGTGTAGTGAACCACAAGGCGACAAAGGCGTAGGCAGCGCGGCTAGTGGTCGCACTCAGGACAAGTCGAACAATAATTCCATCAAGAACAATAGCAGCAGGGGTGGCGACTATGGCATGAATAGGGGCACAATGCTCGTCCATGCAGTTGTTTTAGCTAATGGGAAAACAGAGAGGCAACAGCTCTGAAAGAGAAGCACGGTTGAGAACGTGCAATTATCATGCTCAAGAAGGCATCAAACCGAATCTACGATACACAAAGGCCTCGGTGCAACGGAAGTTAGCCTGCCAGCACTAGTGAACTCACTTGCGGCTGTCGGTGCTGCCACGGTCATGGCAGGCGATCAGCAAGATCAGCGATAGGAGAGGACGCTAGTCGGGGAACTGCGATCAGGCGAACAAAATTGGTGGAAGGAAGAAAACTTAGGGGTGGAAAATTTTAGTAAGGGGATTGTGGTTTATGTAAACTTGGATGTTGAGCTGTGTCAAGTAGAAATAGTTGGAGGAGTTGGGGATAATACCTTAAATTTCATTAATGTATTTAAGGATTTTCATCCAAGGCCCTAATCCTTCCTTTCACCTAGATATAACACAATGTTAACTCAAAATAATTTTATTCTAGGATCAAAAAACTAATACAAGTATTTGAGGCCCTATATATAGACTCCTTACCCAGATATAATTCACATAGGAAATAAAAGTGCAGTCAAAGCAAATTATAATATGTTAAATAAACAATAACGAGAAAAGAAACCAGATAACTGATTAATCTAATTTTCAAATTTTTGCTCAAATAGATTAGGAGGAAAATTTCAAAATTAAATTAATTTCGTTCAATCATGCTAACTGACCTGCCTAGACCTATCCATCCATCCAAATCAATACCATGTAGTCAGATCTCGAATCGTCGAACATAAAATCTACCTAAAATGAATCTACAGTCGGAAGACATTGTGTGCCCACCAAACATTCATATTTCTAACCCACACATATTTCTAACCCCTTGTAATCAATAAATCCAGCTATTTGTCGTTTGAGAATTGGGTGTAAAATTTATAATATTTACTAAATATGATGCATACTTAATTTCTCTTGATTTTATGTTGGCCGTGAACCTATCCTAACCCTCCTCCAGGCTTGGACCAGCTATTGAAAATTAAAGCTCAACAAATGCAGAATTTTTGCCAAAACGTAAGGATCCAAATACCGTCTAAATCCTTGTATTGACTACCCCCCAAAAAAAATCCAAAATACAAGTTTTTTGTTTGGTTAAAATCGTGTGAACAATATTATCAACTGCTCCCTTAGCTGTTTATATGCATTTCTTTTGGTCAGAAAGTTGACAAACATTGTAACTGACATATGGATATGCTTTAAAGCTCGGAAGCATATAGTGGGTGACGATTTTGCACTTTGTAGTACCACTTGAAAATAAGTATATAAGGAAAAAGATATTTGATTAATAGGGTAAACTCCTGTTGTTGAATCTCCTTAAACTTCATGACATTTTTGAGTTGCTTGCACAGAATGCCCTAAGGTTGGGCCTAAATTTTGACTAAAAGTTATTTCACACATTTGAAACATGCTTATGCCAAACCAGTTAAGAGATTAGCTTTCAAAAGAAAGAAACAATAATATGAAGAAAAAATGATTTACTAATATTGAACTTTAATCAAGCCCAAATCTTTGATTCAGCTTATAACAATTTAAAGTATTATGATCTTAAATGTCTTGAAAATTTTGAATATAGGTATTGTAGATTAAGCTCTCTCCTCACTGGCAGTACTAAAATTTTTTGGCAGGGAAGCAAGAATACGAGAGCTAGTGCAAGTGCTTCTTAGGCTTGTTGCGGTGGAGCTGGGGCTGCAGAAATTAAATGACACAGAATGATAGTGAAAGAAATATGGGAGCAATATCCTCTTGTAAACTTGTATCAGCATTTTTTTATCTATTTTATTCGTTTTTCCTCCTCCCTTTTTCACCATTCATTGTATATTAGTAGAAAAAAGTTCAAAAAAAAAAAAATCTAATAGCTCAAATGAACAATTAACTGAATTTGATTCAAAATATAACAAATTCTCAATATGTTTCATGCGGTATACCCGTTGCAACTGTGACCAGTTTTATTTTATGTGCACTGTAAGATGCAATTGTGCTATTTGATTTTTGTTTGATATGGTTGTGTTTCTAATCCTTTTCCTCTAGAGAACCCCACTCTTTTTTACTTGTTTGAAATCATAAATAGCACCACTATAATTTCTTCCTCACGAGCGTCTGTGTGGGCTCAGTTAAGCATGTAGAAAGAGAGGCAAATTTTGTTTAATTTGAGTTTGAATTGGATTTGACCAACTTAATAAATGGTTTGAAAGTTTTGGGCTAACTCGACCGAGTAGGTTTCGGATCCAAACAATTAGCAAAATTGTTTAAAGGGATGTTTGGTTCAATGCTATTATGATGTTACGTTATTTAATTCGATGATATGTTCAAATATTATAAAAATTTATAAAATTATTAGTCTATCGTATCATATGTAATGTAAATATTATTCTAATTTTAATTAAAAAATGTGAGATTAAAATAACTTTTTATTATTATTTAATATAAATGATAATGAATTAACAAATAATTTAGAAATAATATAGATTTTTAAATAATATTCACTTTTACATGACACATATTTAGATGCCATTGAACTAAATGCTACTGCAATATATTCTTTAAGGAATATGTTAAAATGGATAATTTTGGGTAGACCTGATTTTAATGTCACATATAATGCAACAGAAATCTCTGATCTGTATAAGAAAATTAGATTAGAAAAATCTGCAGCACTCGTACCAGGAGCTTCAATCCAAACCTGATATTAATGAATGGGTAAGATGGTTGATTAGGAACTTGGGTAATATGTTTATTCCTAGAATTATTTGTTTACTTAGAACATAAATAAAAATTACAATTAAATTAATAATATATTTCTCATATATCTCACCATAATAATTAACTTTATTTTATAAATTCACAATAAATTACGCATTTCACCATTGTTTAGTAAATATTATGCATATCACACTCTGCTTATGGGTTTTACATTTCTATTGTAACAATAGCCAATAAACATAAGCAGAGTGTGATATGCGTAATATTTACTAAACGATGGTGAAATACATAATTTATGATGAATTCAATGTTCTGTATGTAGATCCCCTAAAAAATATATATCATCCCTTAAATTTTATTTTAAACTAATTAAAATTAACCTCTGCAAATAAATATTTTAATATGCTAGATGTAACGTTTCAAATAAAATGCCAAATGTAGATATATGAATAGGAAGTTTAAGTTGGACAATAAATATAAAACAACTCAAAATATTGATTTAAAACCTAGTTATTTCAAATCAACTTGAATTTGAACTCAATCTCAATAATAAAGAAATTAAAGGGTTTGAATTGTGATAATGAGGAACTCAACAATAAAATGGAGCATATGGTGAAAAGAAATATAATGTTAATGACGTTAGTGTTTATGTATAAGAATAATAATATCACGTATAAATAAAATAATATAATGTATTATCATGCTCATACGTAGGAATATCTGTTGTATATATAAAATTATTATACTTATATATAGTAGTTATCATGCTACATAGTCCTATCATTCTTATATGCAGGACTTTTTTTTTATTTTTTTGGATAGGAAATATGCAGGACTATCTTTTTTTTTTTTTTGCTAAATTATGCAGTACTATCATGCTTATATATAATACTATCCAAATATTCACTGTTAACACCATTTCTCTTTTCATCACCTGCTCTATTCTGCTACTAGGTCCCACATATCCATGTGTTGTGGGGTGTTTGGTTCCCTAAAAGAGATCTGTTACATGCCCTGAAGACAAAAAATCTCTCCAGTAAAAAATAGTAATTTGAATAACCATAATAAAAGATGTTATAATTTATACTGTTTACTTCAAACCCAGTAGAATATTTACCATAAATTATGTAATCAACAACTTGTAAAAACAATGAGAATGAAAGAGAGATATTAAACGCATCCGCTGTCAGAAAGAAAGAGGATTTAATTGACTCCATAGAAGACATACCTGCAGAATCATTCCTTAAGAAGCTTCTTCAATAGAGAATCTAAGAAGTGCTGCAGTTGTTTCCTCCAGTGCACTGGAAAACAAAACCCATATTATTTGTGCAACGCATAAGCTAAAACTTTCAAAATTATAGGATATTTCTTAATACTTAGTACTTAAATAATTTAAATCAAGAAAGGATGGTAATAAAAAAGATTAGGGACCTTAAAAATATATAGAAAGCAGTGGCATAACCAATTTTTATTATAAAGAGACCAACCTGGACTATAACTCAAAAAATAGTAAGAAATTGAAGAAAATTAACGCAAGAATGAAAACAATTATCGCATAATGTGAAATAACGACATTAGAGAGTGCAGGAATAAAATGGATTGAGGATAAATATTACAAAAAAATGAATAAAATTATCTAGGCATATAAAGTGAAGGCAAGTAGGATGCACCAATAAATTGCGCAATGATATTTATGTAAATAGAACAATAAAGAACTAGTTTATGCCAAAATAAATTAGTTAGAAGTCATCTAAAGCTAAGATTTGCATAAATCTTAACACAATAGAACACCGAACTAGACAAGAAACAATCGATGAAGCACAAACATTATTTGAAGTGAATAAAAGAAAAAGGAATTACATAAGAATAATTGTACTAAGGATTTCAGTAATAATGATGAAAGATAGCAGTAAAATATGTTGCTATTAATTCAACAAGGAAACGTAGAACACAAAATGCTGAATGAAACTCAAAGCCAAATTAGATACATCTTTTTCAGAGTGCACTTATACCTCCCAGGCCTTAGAATCTTGTATTTTCCCAATGTTGTAAGATCCACTACTGTCGAGCCAGCACACCCAGCAGGAAGCAGCCCACCATCAAAAACATAAGAGCAGCTTCGCCAAAGGTGTTCAAAATCTTTAGTACCGGCACTGCTAGGCTCCCCGCTGAGATTGGCACTTGTGAGAGCTAAAGCACTTTCAGAACCGCGAGCAATGCAACGAACAAAATCATAGTTTGGCACTCGAACTCCAATGCTGTCTAAACCTGGATTTAGTGACTTTTCCAAATGGCTCGTTTCACCTGAAAGATGATTGGAGAAATTAGATACGCACCACAAAATTCTTATTCCTAATCCTTCAAACTGCCTATTTATATGATTTATCCAGAAAAAGCTTAGAACCTCAAGGACCTGGGAACAATTGTTAGGTTTCATTTGTCTTGCTACTAAATGGCATCACTATGACCACCAAGTAATATCCTAGTATAAGCACCAGCGGTCCTATTTCTCACACAACAGAAAGACAGCCGACTCCAACACCAATAAAGTGTGGACCAACTCAAATATATAATTATTAGCATTGATAGGTAGCCATAACGAGTTACCGACAACAATATGTTCAATTCAAACCTCGTCTTAGAACAACAGTCACAGGTCCTGGCAAAAGGCTCTCAAGCAAGCCACAAGGTAGATAGTCGACCATAGCAAAGCGTGGAATATCTGATACATCAGCAACGCAAATTGCAAGGGGGCTTGTCAAATTACGCCTTTTGATCTCATAAATTTGATTAACAGCCTGCACAGAACTGCCAAAGTACAAGCTATATATATATGAGAAACAGTGGAAACCATTATCTATTGACTCATTAATTTTTTAAAATAAAGTATATTGAGCAGCAAAAGAATATTTATGGACATCCATACAAGTAACAGGAAATAAATCTCAGTGAAATGCCTCCTTAGTAACGGCATTTGCAAATTAAGAATTGAAGGATTCTTTTTAGCAAAGAGAGCATAAATGCTACATAAGTCTCATACTTTATGAGTCATCAACAGTCTAAAGTGTTTAACCATGTGGTTTACATCTACAAATGAGAATGGAGGATGCACTGCTAAGACAGAGATAACATAATAGTGAAACACACTGCTAAGACAGAGATAACATAATAGTGAAAAGAAAAAAGAAAAATATGGAGGGTAAACAAAATGTACATTACTTAGATATTTATACAATGATTTGGATAAATTAGAATTAAAGTAAATTACACTCAAGTCCCGGAGCATCAAGTCCATGTTTTTGAATTGTTCCATATGGTTTCTTGAGATCTTTCAAACATTTTATGTAGATCCTTTTGGTAGCATTGTTTGACAATTCAAAATGAAATGTCAATATTACAACTCAATGTATTCTCCTGTGAAACCTCTTTCTCTGTACCTCTTTTCTCTCTTTTATCACCCTTTCTCCTTCCAAGGACATCCCTTCGGACCAACAGATCTCCCCATCTCAACCAAATCATTATGTTTGATAACATTATTGACAATTTATCTTGAAATGCCCATATTACAATACAATTTTAATGTCTTCTTCCGTGAAACCTCTCCATTTCCACCTCCCTCTCTTTCTCCCTTTTTCCTTCTCTTTTTATCATTTAGAATGGATTTTATAGAAATAAATTAGTATGCGTAGTAAATTTACGATCAAAATACATGTGAAAATAACCCAAGTAATTTGCTCAAGTTGACTTATGTAAAAGAATCCTCATACACTTTTCCAATTCTACCAATGACAAGTCATTTCTGACACAGTTGATTACAACATTAGTGATACTTTTATAGTCAAATAGCCAGATTGAAATAACATATTAGATTGATTTGATAATATTAACTGATAAATACTATCAAAATATATATATAGTAACTGATAAATAAACAAAACAAAATTAGAGGGATGAACAAGTAGTGTGATTAATCAAAGATGATCTTTCCCTACTTAAAACTTATTTAATGGAATCAAACATTTTAAGGCCCTAGAATTTAAATGTTATTGTCGTCTAATTAATCTTAAAATCCTTTTGGAAGGCTATCACCACATTTGTTCCACATTAATTCTTAGATGGCCTATCAAGAGAATCTAATGGATCTTGACTTTTAGTTTGACAAAACATGTAGTAGCCACATATAGTTTGCAGACAAAATGATGTAGGTCATGAGTAATAGGACATAATCAATGAGGAAAATGAAAGCCAAACCAAAAATTTCCAACAATGGGGGTGCAGCAAGGAAACTATAGAATGAAAATTCCATGGCTCTTTCAGAATCATTAAGCAACCACTCATGATCGATGCCACCAATAATACGATATAATATTTCAACAAGGATAGGTTTTATTTAGACCACCGAATCATTACACTGACTCCTTGTGTAGCATGTTTGATGGCTAATATAACAAATTTCTGAAATTAATCATACTGAAGGATGCATTAAATTTATCTCCAATTGACAGCTTACTAAACATTTAATGATTATGACAAGAAGTAGATCTCGTTTCATATGATAAGGGAAAGAACTTGAGTTGAATTGACCATATGCAAACAGTAGCATGTACATTATCAATGATTCAAATGTACAAGTACATTACATAGGTTTCCTAACTAAAGAGCAAAGATGTTCATCTTAATATATAAAATGAAATTATGCGTATAAAGCCACAGTATGGCATAGCAAAGAGCCGAATCCTTAAACATTTATATATATATATATATATATATATATGGAAGATTAAATAAAGAAAACCATGTTGAAAGAACTACCCACCATGCATCACAAGCAAACCCATATATTGTGTCAGTCGGAACGGCGATGACTTTTCCTGCTTTAACTGCCGCAATAGCTTCCTCAATGTAGTCATCAGTGGCTGGTAACACAACACCGCCTGTTCCACTTTTTGTCACATTATCAGATATTTCTGTTTCCTGGGACATTCGACACACACTGGAGCCTCGAAACCTCTTATTTTGATTCAAAGAAAAGACACTAGCAAGTCTGCATGACCTGTAATCAAATAAAAACTTAGAACGATCATATCTGCTTTCAGTTTTTCCCATGACCCAAGAGCGATGTAAGAAGCCAAAAACAAGCACCACTGAAACTCCTATTATATAAATAGTTCTCCACTGGAGAAACAGATGGGAATTAAAAGTTCACCAAAATCCCACGAAAAGCAATGGACAGGAATAGATGGAAGAGGAGATTCGGGCAAGACCTCTGGTACAAGTTTCTGGTCTGCAACAAGCTAGGAAAAGGCCACGGTGTGATTCTCGCAAAAGAAAGCATCTTCTCTGCCTTCAAAATTGGGGAAAAAAAAAACTAACAATTTTCTATTGAAATTTACACAAGACGATGAAAACCCGATCTATGAAGAGAAACTGCAAGCAAAACCCATGAGGGAGAGAGACATTGCGTTCCAGACCTTTTGTTCTCGCCAACTGAGAGAGGAAGTTCGTCCAACAGGTTCAAATCGGCCCAAAGAGCGGCTCCACGGAAGAAGGAGAATCGAGCTAGATTCCCGCTCCCAACGCCGTTCGGCGTTAGCGACGGCAGACGCCGGAGGCCGAAGGCCAACGTGGAGAAGAACTGCCGCGAAGGAGGCGGCGGTCGAGCTCGAGCAGAAACGGCGCGACGAAAAGAACAACGGGCTTAAAATTTAATTAAATATTAATCAGCATTTAAGTTTAATTAGATTTTTTCCAAAAATAATTTAATTAGATTTTTTTACAGAATAATTAACCAAAATTTTAATCTTCGTTTACTAAATATTAAAAATAAATTTAAATAGTTATTTAAGATTTTTTTTATATAAGTTATTTAAGATTATGGGTTAATTACATGTATATAAATATACGTTCAGTTTGTAAACATTTTAATGATATGCTAATTGAGCTATAATTATTATGTACTTATTTATATCATATGTCAGATTTATTCTCCAGCATTTTTCTTTTTTTTTTTGCTATATTTTTTTAATTAAAGCATAAATTAATAAATTTATTATTCGATTTAAATATCACTCCATGCATACACAATTAATTTCTACAATCAGCACCCTGTTTTCACTGAAGAGTAAATAATTCCTTGAACAGCAGTATATGCGTGGCAACTAAATTGAAAACCCGAAGTTTCTGGATAAACACTTGAACTGTAATCAATTTTAAATTATTTTATTTGTATAATAATTTTTTTGATAACATATTTTATTTGTATATTATACGCTGAGGCTATGTATATTTATATCTCACATTCACCGTAAATCGACTTTAACTGTTCTTCGCCCCTTGTAAAAGTCAAACCGAGCCACCAAGTTCAACCCATCCAATTGAGAACCCGCATCCCTCAATCCCGATCAGTGTGCGAGGCAGCAGGGACGACCGCGGTCAGCAGCTCTCATGCGCGCACATGACTTGCCCCCTGCGAGAGGGCTTCTAGCCTCGCGCATGCAGAGTGATGGGGAAAGAGAGAGAGAGAGGGGTATAATAATAATTGTAAAAATTTTTAATAATACAAAAATTATAAAAAAAAAACTCATTTGATAATTATAGGACCCCTTGAACCTACATATTATTAAGCCCTAAACTCAAAAACCTAAATGTAATTTATCTTAAAAACAATATGAGATAAAATATCTGCATTAAATAAATCAAAAATTACATCTATATATATGACATGTTCAGTGTATATTTATTGCAAGAATAATGCTACATAATCTTCACAACTAGCTTCTGAAAGTTCTACAATCTTTAGAAAATGATTTTTTTTTTTAATAGTTCCTCGTCTAACACAATGTATTATATTACATTATGCCATCAACTATTAGATAACTATTAACTAAAAATTCTAGAACTTTGATAGTTGTGAAAACCGCATATCATTTTTCTTACTGCGGTATGATAACTAAGAATCAATTTGAAATCGAGTCGTACATAAATCAGCTCAAACCGAGACTGATTCCAAACAAAAAATTTGACTACAAGTTGAGGCCGACTCGTGCCAGCCCTACAACATTCCATCTCACATAGTTAAATAACAAAAGAAACATGAGATTCAACATCTACCTCAAATTCTATAACAGAGATTAAAAAAAAGAACCTGGAGAGAATCAGCTCAACTTCGCCAGTTCTTCATCAAAGTTCTCTTCTGGGAGTTCTGGAGGAAGTAAACTGAGGAATGGCAAAGGTAACAAAGAGCTGAGATTACAGATTATAATCAGTGGAGCCAAGTTGCCAAAGCTGCTCTTGGTGACACCAAAAACTTGAGTTAGACCAGCACCCAAAAGACCACCAGCTACACTTCCACCATTCGATATCGACATTAATGTTGCGAAAAGTGTTGCTTCCATTCCAGCGGGACATAATCTTGCCGCCAGAACCAGGACAGGCATGAATGAGGCCTACAGCACAATTTCCTCCATGAGCTGCTAATGAAACAGGAAGGAACTGAAGCAAGTAGAATGCCAGATGAATAAATTGCTGAACTGCTAATCATCATCATCATCATCATCATCATCAATCTAATCTATATTGTATAAAGAAATCAAGCTACTAAAATTTTGTCATCCTCTGAGTGCTGCTAAATAAATTTAGCTATAAACAAGACTTCCATTTCCATTCTCTTAAACCCTAATAGAGTGCCTTGTGCCCGCGCTCCTTACTGCCCACCGCTAAATTCCCCCAACCTATCTGCAGCCGGATTTCCTGGAGACAGTTGCCCAGCTACAGTTGACGCCACGACAAATCATGGTCCAACAAAAGGTGCGGATGGAGTAGCATCTTCAAAAGACATTTCTCCATCAGAACGTTCTTGGCCATTTCCACTTTGAGAGCTTGGCTCCTCTCTCTTGTCATCAGGTAAGGTCTCAATTTGCAACTCTCAACCTCTAACCACTTTCTTCCCTCTCTATCTTTCTCAATTTGATGATTTCTTTCCAAAACATTAATTCTTTAGGTATTCGCATCGCCTTTGAACTTGCGAGACTGCAAGAACCCTTGTCAGCGGTAAACCAGTCCTCCAACCTCCAACTGTGTTACTTATGCGCCAGAGGTTTCATCATTGTGTGCTGTTGTCTTGTTTTCCTTTCATTTAGAGCAACACATCTTTGTTTCCAAAAATGAATGTGATCACTCCAATATGATCAAAACCCTAAAATTTATGCTCCTTTTACCTGTATATCTGTGAGCTAATAACGAGAAGGAAGGGATTGCTAAGCTCTGAATTTCTGAATTATGCTTCCCCATAAGAATGTTGAAGCACACATCTCAATTCATTGTTTAACCATCTTTCCTACACATCACTTGTGCTATTACAAGATCATCTGAAGTACGAACCCTTTGGAGGGATTTAATCTACCTTTGACTAGCGTTACATCATATGCTAGAAATTAGTATTAAAACAAGGTGCGAATTGTGTATTGGATTTTCTAAGCGCGCAAAGAAGAATGAGGCTCAACCAGATATGTGCATTATTCATCTTGTTAACTTCTCAAATGCCAGTAGAAAAATATAAGTATATAAAACTGGGTACTAATAATACTCTAAAAATGCATTTAATGTCTTTTTTCTTTTGCAAGTTGAACAGATAAGCAAAAAATCAAACATATGTCTCGTTGAAAAATATTATGGTGTATACATTTCATAATTTTATTCCAAATTCAATATAGATGTTGCATATGTTGTTACTTGAAATAGTGAAACTTTGAAGGAGGAACAAAGAGGAGTACATTTGGCATGAGAATAATTGAACCACTATACATTCTGTGTCATTTTTTATTTTTGCATTATTTTTTAAGGCTTTTGACATCATTTAGAGGATGGTGTACTTGATAGAGAGTTTGTTTTTAAAATTATTTTCAAAGCCTCAAAGTAAAATTTTAGTGATTAGATTTTAAACGTAATAAACTGTGCTAATTCAAAATTCTTAATAATTTAAATTGTCCAAAATCTATGAGATAATTAAATTTGGTAGGTTAGTTAATTAAAGTTTGGGCCTATCCAAGCCTAATTAACTTTACTAAAGATCCAACATAACTTAATTATAGTAGTGGAATAGAATTAGGTTAGTTCATTAGATAAATTTGGTTTACCTGACAGAAAGCGCTCGACAATCAAAAAGTTAATTAGGTTATGTTGGAATAACATCATAAGTTTCTTCTAATTACTATTGTCTCCCTTCTAATAAAAGTCAATATTTAATAATTTTCCTTGAAATCATATTATTATTTGTGCTCTTAGATGCTTATTTCTCTTGTGCTTGATGAAGATGCTCATGTGTGTGATGCGCAGATGAAATTCTATCACGTTAGTGCTATTTTCTAGCAAAGTACAAGTAGAAATATCATTTCATTAGCGTGCAAAGCTATTAGATAGGTTTTCTCCTTGTCTGCACGCCACAACCCAGTATATTTAATTAAATCAAATATAAATTAGCAATTGTACAATCATTTCCTTGTAGATCATTAATATGAGAACTGGAATTATTTTTTTTGGTGGGAAATTAAGTTACAGATATGACAAACAAAAGCCAATATTAAATATTAAATAATCTTGTAATTTTACAAATAAAAATATTAAATGCAATAACATCATGGTTAAATTCCATCCAAGATGCTAAAATCCATCTATGTTATGCTATTTTTTTCCAACTTAATAAATAATCTTATCATTAAACAAATAAAAAGATCTATACCACAACATAATGGTTAAATTCAATGAAAGATGCTAAAATCCATGTTAGGCTAATTTTTCGATCTATGGTTGATTCTTCATTCTTCCTCATGTGAATATTTTTTTAATTGGACTTCCTCATGAGAATCTCTTTTATAGATATGAGTGCTTAAATTTGTCAAAGCATTCAATAATTAACTTAATAATCAAAAATAAAACTGAATATAATTAACATCCTTAGCAAACGTTGCTCAGATATTATTTTTTCATATTTAAATTTGTTTATGGTAAATATGTAAATATGAAAAAAATCTTTCATAAGAATCAAAGATTAGGGTGCTTAATATGCAACCTTTTTTTGCATTATTTATGAAATTGGCATTTATTTAATGAAACTCTAAAACAAAAGATACCTGACTGAGCACAGTTATAATCAAAGAATCACCAATTGAAAACCACTCATCACTTATGCCGAACTTTCGATTTAGCCCACTGACAAGAAAAACCTGAAAGCAAATATCAAACATAACGCAATTTGATTAAGTGGAGGAGAAAGAACCCTTAATTACTCATAACAATCTTAACGAACAGGCATAACAAAACCTGAGTCATTCCAAGGGCTGAGCCTGTGATTGTTGTTCCGAGAAATATTTTCCTCAAAGGAACATTCTTGAGAGATGTGTTGTACAAGGCAACCCCTACCAACGAAGCCACAGAAGTAACAAGTTTGACACGTCCTAGGAATTCCGGGGAGAAACCAAGTTTGTTTGTTCTGTAAACAGATACAAAAGTCAGATGCATATGAAAACATACACTTCATGAAATCACAAAACTATTCATGGGAACAAAGCATAATTTTCATGAGCATCAATCAAGTCGTTTGCTTGAAATGGCATTTCTTTCCAGAAAGCCACTCTATCATTAATTTCCACAATAAAGGTGAGAGCTTCGGAACTCTTTAAGAGCATCAGCAGCAGCATCACCAACAGCATCTTTACAACTACCTGAGATCAGCTTTATAGATCCTTTTAGACAAATAACTGATTTTTCTAATTTATGCAAAACTTTTAGGGGGATACTTTTTGTATAACCTTAAATGCAATTTGCCTAAGATGCAATTGTTGAAGAAAATTTAATCCATGTTAGAGGAAAAAAAATTTCTGTTAGAATTTATTACATCAAAAATATCAAAGACTTAGCAAAAAAAATCATTTTAGAGCCAGCAACATACATGAAGTAGAACATGGCAGAATCTGATTTTGGAGTTGCTTGCCAAAGGAATATAAAAAATGTGGGATAAAAGATATCAGGCTTCCTGACAGCATTCCATAGCTGAATAATAATATTTTGCTGGTAGCTTTCGTGCAAACTCGGAGCAGATTTGAGCAAATTATGCCCTGTCGAGTTAGTCACACATTGTTCTTTTACAAGAACAGCAACAGATGATGTCATCAAGGGCAGAAAGGCTGTAACACCAAAGACAAATCTGCAATAGATATGTTACTATGTGTTGGTGGCCCAGTTTTATCAATCTAAAAGGAAATTCAATCTGCATATCAACCTGACTCCATAAATGTCAACCAAGGAACCACTAAAGTATGCGCTCACAATTCCTCCAAAGGCTGAGGAACCCCAGCACAGAGACTGAAGAGACCCCGATGTGCTCTGTGATTCACCACGAGCTCTTTCAACCACCATAGAATCTACAACCTGAATCACATTTATCATATTGCCAAATGAAGCACGCACCAGCTAAAGAAATTATTTATGGTTGGTAAAATTAACAAGGGTAAATTGCATTGGGCCCCTCAGGTTGAAAGGGCATTGTAAATTAGTCTCAATTTTTTAAAACTTTGATTTTGGATCCCTAGCATTCCAAAAGCTCTGTAGTCTTGATCCCAATTAATGCATAATTGCTAATTTTTTACTAGCATGTTGTAAGATTATTCTCATTTGTTAACTTTATGACTTCTTAGCGTACAATTTTGAAATAATAATATTTATATTTTTAATTTTTAAATTTTTAATGCAAAAAAGCAAGAGATAAGAGGAATTAAATTTTAAATTTTTGTTAAATTTTTAAAGAATAGTAAGAATAGAGGAATGTAATAGTCATTTAAAATGTATAAATGGTTTAAACTAGTTAAAAATAATCAAATTTCACATTTTATATTAAGAAAATTCAGTAAAAATGGTGAGATTCAAAAAAGGAACCAAAACAATAGCACTTTTACAACCTGAGAGACCAAAATCGAGTATTTTAATAAGTTAGGACCAATTTGTAAGGTCGTTAATGCCTTAGGAGCCCAAATGCAATTTACCCAATTAACAATTACAATGGGATCTAGATGAATTAGCTAGATCTCACAAAAAACTTGAACCGCAGGAGAATCAGAAGGCAAAACAATACTAAGCCCTGTTTGGTGCGAGGACCAAAATCAGGACCAAAATGGTACTAGTTTAAAAAATAACAATAATAATAATAAATAAATTTTTTAAATTATTCTACACAAATTTTAATATAAAAAATATTATTTTACTTCACATAATAAATAATTTTTAATAAAAATATTAACTTTATTTCACATCCTAAATTAAAATACTTTATTCAAATATTTTGGTCTAGGATGTGAAATAAAGTTGATATTTTTATTAAAAATTATTAAGTATATGAAGTAAAATAATATTTTTTATATTAGAATTTGTGTAGAACGATTAAAAAAATTTATCTATTATTATTATTGTTATTTTTTAAACTAGTACTATTTTGGTCCTCGCGCCAAACAGGGATGTTCAACCTTCCTAAATTTTAATAGAAATGGAAGTTTGAAATTCACAAGTTTTGGATTCATTGTTTTTGTTATTCTTGATATAGTATAGTTGCTCTATAATCCCAACAAGTAACATTTAGTATTGCGGAACCTATAGATTCCAAAAATGAATTTGCTAGTAGGTGGTCTCCTTCATCATAATCTGAAATATGGGTACATGAATATTTTTAATAAGAGATTTATTTTGTATTTCGTATCTTTTGATGTTTTTCTTTCATAGTTTTAGATAGGGGTTCAATATTATTTTCATTTATCATTTTAAGTAGATATTTGAGTTTTTTATCATTATTTTTTTTGAAAGTTTTTATTTCTCATGCATGGGAAATATCTACAATTGACCCCATCGTCCTGCAATTCTAACTTCAATAAATTGAATATAAAAGTGCACTTCTCCAAGTTCCTTTTTTCTCTCTCCTTGCCTTCGTCTTACTCTTCTTCCTCTCTACTTTTTCACCCTTCCCCTTCTCATTCTACATCACTAAGCTTATCAATGAAGGATGAAGATTATTCAACTACGGCATGTAACAAATTGATCTAGGATCAGATCATAGCATGCAACTTACAGTTAATCACATATGCACATACAAAGCTTAAGCAAGCATAAATGCATAAATCAAAATAATACTTAAGTTCTTTAAAATAAGCATACTTACAACATCTGAAAAGGCAACAGAAAGTGAACCAAGAAGAATACAAGAAGCAGCACCGTACTTGCTGTCAACAAAAGTAGCCATCAAGCTCCATGAAAGTGCACCAAGAAGCCCACTTAGAATGAGATATGACCTTCTCCGGTAGCCAAATAGTGGAAATGAATCACTGCCATACTAAGATGTTAGAGAATAATATGCTAACACAACATCCCTCCAGAATACGAGTACATGAAGGGAAAACTAAACCTGACAAATCCATAGAGAGGCTTGATCAGCCATGGCAATGAAGAAAAACCAGAAATGACTGCTGTCTAAAAACAAAAATGACAAAATGCATCAGACTCCAGCAATCAACAGTCTCAGGATACATGCAACACCTGATGGATACAGTGACAAAGAATGAGGTTATGGGTCAAAACTGTGCAGAACACTTGAATGATAAAGTGCTCAAGGCAAACAAATTATAGAAAATAGATGAGCACTGATTTCCACAGTCATGTGAGACAAAATAACGGTTCATCCAGACTAAGGAGGAAGTAATTAATGAATTGTTGTGATAGTTCAAATCTTAGGTCATAGGTGAAGTAAAATGATAGCATATTTAGCCTAGAAATTGGAGGTTAAATATAAAATTGTCCAGAAAGAATGATAAACTGACTGGAGGAATCAAGGCAAGTTACAACATTCAAGTACTTTCAGTACAAGAACACAACAACACTAACCTAGCTTTTATCTCACTTGTTGAACCCTATTGATTTTGATGATACCAATTACTTCAGCATTATTATACTAACTTTTGTCTTAAGTGTGCTTACAAGTTAATTTCTTCATCAAAGATAAAAAAATTTAAGTCCAAGAGATCAAGAACTACTATTATAATTTTATTTTATTTCTCTAGGACATTGATGTAAGCATGTGCATATTTGCCAAAGTTTCTACTCGTATTTTTCCGTTTGGTTGTTAAGAAAATCTTATTTTTTTCTCGTATTTATTTTGTTTAGTTGCTAAGCTAAAACCTCAACAATTTATTTATTTTAAGTAGTTTGAATTGAGAGTGTAGCTCACTCAATCAATTGATTAGAGTTTTGAATCATAACTCAAAATTCACTACTGATTATAAGCTAAGTTAGATGATGGTTTAGTTTAACTCAAATTTCTTAAACTCTTTTTTTCTACCATTGGGCTGAGCTTATCATGCTATTTGTTGAAGGAAAAATTACATTTTTGTCCCTCTTCTATTTTGTATGCCTATGATAGAAAGCCTATTTAGCTACTTAATATTTTACATCTAGTCTTTTGTTTTGTGGCAACCCATAATCCATTAGATAATACTTGTATATGATCTAAAATACTTTATGGGCCATATTAACCCAAATTGGGGTGCTTTCATCCCATTCCTATATTTTGTGCTTTGTTTACTTCATGGATTCAAGTTTTGTGCTGACTGTTTTAGCTTGGATTTTTTTTTTATATAGCCTGATTTTTTTTTTTGTGTGTGATGGCTATCAATAAAAAATTAAAGCATGGTCATTCATTTCATTTTTTACTGCTCTCCGTGTTCGCTGGTGTTACATGCTTTCAAACAAAAAAAGGGGTCTCCTTTTCTTTCCAACGAATACAATCTAAATTTCCTATGTGTGCTTCTGCTCTCTAGTTTTTTCCTGCAGCAAAACTCCCTTCTCCTCTCAAGCTCTCAACGATTTTCACTCTCCTAAGGCTATACTTGCAAAGCTTTTGAAGGAGAACTTAAGGAAGGAGATTGTGGTGCTTTTCAAGTGAAAAGAAGCTCATTTTCTCTCTGGTCCTTTCTTTCCCAACTTCTGAAATTATTTTGTGTTGCTGTTTTGTGCTGCGTTTTACTATGAAGAACCCGGGAGAACTCAAAAGGGATTGATAGCATTAAAGTAGATTTGCAAAAGGGGCGAAATCTACATATACATTTATAATAAAGATGACAATGAAAATTAAAAGGCGCTGAACAAAGTAAAAAATATAGAAAATTTAAGAAACAAGAGGTATATAGATTAAATACGCATACCTCTGCTGGATCAAGATGGAGGTCATCTTTCAAGTAAAAGCTTACAGCAAGCCGAGCGAGACCTAGCACTCCCTGCACAAAATAGACAGTAGCAACTGCTATAGTATCTGCTGACATGTCTACACCAAAACATTTTATAGACGTCATCCTAGATCTCTTCTTCAAAAGACATGCACTAGGGAAGCATTTCTCCCAAAAACCACTTGCAGGTACTTCTTTAACTGATAAAGGATCCAATAAAGACGATCGACCTGTAGAAGGTTGCAAAATTTAGAGGATAGCTAAATAATAGTAGCAACCATGTGAAGCAAACCTTGGAATGAGATAGAAGCAGTTTTATATTAATCAAATCTTTCTTCAGATGAACAGCAAGCTAAAGTAATACAAAGTCTACTTCAATAGAGAAAGATATATGCTCGTAAATAAGAGAAGAGACCGAACATTTAAACCTCATTGACTATAAAATGTAAGTACATGTAACTTAATCAATTTTTTAGAGATAAATGGCCAAAAGAAATCCTTTTGGCAAAACTTTTGTTGTTGTTCTATATTATTTTTCTCGTTTTTTAGCATCACTTCATAAAGTTCCTGAGACTTCAACTATCCTGCACAGAAGAACGGAAAACAGGAAGGAAATTCCACTCAAGTAACCCACAAAAATATGCTTTTCAATCCGTCATACTAGAATCCTGAACATTGACAGTGTTCTGCAATCAACAAAATTACACAAGAAATACATAAAAAGGCAACAAAAGTTCAGCAACTTAATTCGCACTACATTTAATTGGCAAACATACACCAAACAAGTATATAATCTACAATACGCTTACAAAAATCACAGCGAGAAAGAATTTTGTTCGAACCCACCGCTCCTATAAGAGTAGGACATCTCGACATCGCCTTCATCATGTTCCGCCGGCAGAATCGCCTCCTCCTCATCGCCGCAGGCGGAGGCACCTTCAGCCTCGCCCCGCAAAAGCGGCAGCGGAGAGACGGCGATGCTGTGGGAAGCCATCTCCTCTCCGCCGTCTGGTGCTGCGACAAACAGCCAGTCTCTCCAGCTGCCCCGTAACGGGGAATCGCCTCGGTGCTCCGGTGAGGAAGAGAAGGGGTGACAATGAACAGAGTTACAACGCCGGAAGAATCGGGAAACGGCAAACAGCGAAGAAGAAGGCGGAGTTCGATCAGCTGTCAACGGATTTTCTTCGATCGGATTGAAGTGATCGGTGGAAATTTATCATGTAGATGAACATTTTTTTTTTAACTTTTCCGATTTTCCATCACCAACATTTTGGTTCATTAGTTTTTTCTTTCATAGGTGTTGTAGCTAGAAATAAGAACTAAAGGGATTTTTGCGTCGAAAATCGACAGAGCGGAAAAACCACGACGTCTCTCAAGTAGCTTCAAAGATTTTCACTAATATATATTTTTTACAAGATAATAGTGATGAAGTGAGTAGAAATTTGAGCAAAGAGAGGTTTTAGCAGAGGATTCAAGGAAAGTAGTATTTTTTTTCTGTTACAATGAGATTTTATATTTCTGGAGTCACTTCAAAGGAATGGGCTCCATTTCTGGGGTCAGGCCAATGATATCTGCTAGGTTGACATGCCAAGTACGGATAGTACTATCCAGGAGAGGGGGAGTCATACTTCCTAAAAGCGGTATAGAGCCATGTACCTCACGTTGCGTGCGGGTAGTTCATCGTGGTCTCTTTGGTGTGGCTTCTTCGACAACAGCTTTTCACCTTGGGATCTTCTCTGTTCGCCACTTATCACCTGTGATGTCAATGCTACATAAGCTTTCATGTATATGCTCTAGATGCGTGGATCTAGATGTAACAATAGGTAAATTGCATGTAGATTCTTAAAGTTATTAAAATTTTTACTTACTGATAATTAAATTTTAAATTATAATATTTACATATTAGTCCTTTTACATATTGTTCCAAAATTTTTGATAGCACTAGGTTAACCATTTGTGTGTACTCTAATTCTATTTGGTGCCTATATTATTTTGATCATACTAAAAATAAAAATAATTTTTTAATGATAAAAAGATAAAAAATAATATTACATTTATTTTTTATCACATATTATGTAATTTTTAATATAAAAAATTTTATTTTATTTCACATCTTATATTATTTTTTGAAAAGTATATTTTATATTATTTTCAATATATCAATTTATTTTATTTTATTTTCTAACATAACTATTAAATTTTATTTCTCATAATACATATATCTTAAAATAAGTCTATAATTTTTATGATAAGATCAAATTGATCTATTTATCAAACAGGCCATTAGTATTACTTCCTGTTACTTTTGTAGATGTTATCTTGAGCTTGACCTCTAATAAGTTTTTACTAGTGTCTTTGAAGCTCTATCGATTGCTAGTATTAAATTTGACTTTTTATGTACTGCTCTGTACACTCTATGCTGCTGCTAAATAGTCATTGTTCCTATCTCCCTCTTATTGAGTGTGGCCTATTTGACTTCGAGCACCTCCTATTAACATTCAACGTACTCTGTATAAGTTGAAGTACTTCGATGAAGTCTCCCTCTAATTAAATTGTAAGTACCCTTGACAAGTCACATAGAATGGCAATGTTTATGGTTCAGCGGTGGGCACTACACTTACGAGCATGTTTTTATATTAGCTTTTTATGAAATCAGTAAGATAGTTTGCAACGATGAACCTAGTTTCAGGACCAAATTCACTGTTAAAAAAAATTGATACTTAAAATATTTGTATTTTGATCTCAGCTCTTGTGATTTTAATGAATTTTCAAATTGAGCAATCAAGAAGAAATGGTATCTTTCAAATAGATAGTAGCATAAATAACTGTAAAATTATCTTTATATTTTTTATGAAAAAAATTATCTTCATATTAATATATAAGTGAAATGACAGTAATATTAATAAAAAATATTAATTACCAAAAAGTTCTTATAGTTGACCCAAATTACTGTATAGTTTATTTCAAAAATTTATTAAAATATTTCTATTTTAAAAATATTATAACACTAAAGAACCCTATAGATTACAATTATTACATAACAAGTTCTTAATGATTATAACATTAAAAGAATATTTTATAAAATCTAACTCTCGGTGCACCTTAACTTAAATCTTACATGTTAAAAACTATTTAAATCTATTATTTATGTAGAATATTTTAAATCTAATCTTTAGATGCTCATCTTAACGATTAGATTTAATTTAAGATACAAAAGGGATTAGATTTTATTCCTATGAATCTTATTTAAGTTAAAACATAACTTAAGTATGGTTTACTTAAATAAAATGTAAGAATTTTTTAACTAGGGTGTGTTGGTTGTAAAATTAAAATAAATAAGTGTGTGTCATGTAATATTTAACTTTAGGGTGTCTAATAAGTAAATATTGAAATTTTTTGTGTCATACGGGTAAAAACCCCTAAAAAAAAATAATGAATCACAGCAGCAGCCTTTTTTAATATATGAACATAATATATATATATATATATAATAAAAATTATATTTAAATAATTATATATAAAATGAATACATAAATTATAAAAAAAATATTAAAAATTAAACGCAATTTGATTCAAAAACTACTGAGCAACAAATAAAATTTAGTGGTTTTGAATCAAATTCAACTCAAATTTAAATTAAGTTAATTTGATCAAACTCATTAAATGTTGCAATCTAACCCTGAAATTTTAGATATGTATGAGTCATGATTTTAATTTATTTATTGAATGAGTCAAATTCAGGTGATATGTAATTGAGTCAGATTTGAGTTACCATTTATAAATATTTATTCTATAAATAAGTTAAGTTGATGAGTTGATCTGATCTATTATTAATCGAGTCAAATTTAATTTATTATTTTTGACTTATTTAATAATTAGGTCAAGTTTAGGTTAAATTATTTGGATTAGGTTGAATTCACGTTACCCGGTCGGCCAACTAGTTTTAGGGCTTTTGTCACCTAGTCTTGTGTATTGTAGTCCTTAAGGGGGATTTACATCTATCGCCCCGATAAATTTATTATTTTCTGGTGGTACTTTCAAAATCTATTATTTTTATGCAGCACTCTTATTTAACTTTAAAATATGGTACTACCTGTAAATTTATTCTAAAATGAAGGGTGCTGTCTAAAAATAATAGACTTTGTTCTTTTTTGACAAATGCTCAAAATTAGACAAAAAATATAATAATAATATTTTTAATTTATGATTAATTTTAATAACTTTATTTCACATCCAACACAAATTTCAACATTAAAAATTAACTTTATTTCACATCCAACACAAATTCTAATCTTAAAATCAACTTTATTTCACATCCTACATCCCTCCTAATGTTAAAATAATTTTTTTTCATCAATTTTGTAAAATTAAATATTTTTATTTTTACCCAAATTTATCATCCCATCAAATGAGCTCTTTTGGGAATATTATTTGAAAATAATGAATTTTTTGGAGTGAATGTAAATTTTTTTAAAATTAAAAAAGCGATCTTTCTATTTGTGAAAATATCAAATGAAAATGAGGAGGCAGACGATAAAAAACGGGGAGAGGGCGAGTGACGCTGCTCGCCTGCTCCTCCTTCCACTTGATGGCTCCTCCGAAGAAATCGAAGAAGGTCAAGAGAAAAGCGAAGGATTCCTCTAAATGCGGCAGCCTCTATTCGGAGCCCAAGCTGCCGGAACCCCAGCCCCCGGACAGCGAATGGTGGTATAGCTTCTGGCACAAGAACTACGACTCTGGTACGGGATAACCACTCCATTAGCTAATTCTTTTCAAGTCGATCGATCTGAACCCCAGATTTTGTTTCTTTTGATGTTAACTTTTTGAAGTTTTTGAGGGATTGCTGGAGTTTGAGGGATTTTTAATGGAAGGTGGCATATTTTACCGATTGGTCGTCAACCTGTGTGATGAATCTTTGATTGGTTGTCTTTTGTTGCTACTTGTGGTGTATACATACTCTCGTTAAGAACTGGGGCTCTGTTAGACAGCAATAATGCCTCACTGTTTCGGCTCTCTAGTAGTCTTGTTTCATCTATTTTCATCATGCCTAATTGTGCTTCATCAGTGGGAATTTTTTATATTTATGATATGGAACGTTGAACTATGCTTACATGGATGCCTATCATCTCAGTTACATGCTATCGTTTTATGAATCTGAAATTTTCAGTTTTTCTAGTTATTGAAAAAAATTATGGTCGATAGATGGATATATCAGTGCAGGAATGAAGATACTTCGAAAAATACTCATGATCAGTAAAATAAACTAGAAAGCGAATATAAATCTACTCTGCAAGTATGTTCTTCAGATTAATAAAGCTCATGTTCAATAAATGCTTGGAAAATGTACTTGAATCTGTGCTATGAATCATTTTGTTCAGGTTAACAATCAATTATAATCTTATTGCTTTGAATTTTATGATACTTTCTAGTATGCAGAAGATTATATTGTTGCATCTGGAAATGAAATTACAAAATATATGAACTGTAAGTTTCAGCAATGCGACACTAACCAAACTTTATAAATGTAGAGTTGCATGCATATAGCAGGATTTTTCAAAATCTTTTGCTTCATTAGGACAGAAGACCTCTGGAATTACGAGTCCTTGAAGCTTATAGGTGTGATATATGTTAACTAGATATTTCTGTCATTCGCAAAAAATTCTATGTTTCTTTAAAGCATTTTATGATTTTGTGTCTCCAATTGTCATAAAGAAGTTAATGAGCTATTGCTGCTATTTCAACCAAGCTAGCCAGTCATCATGAGCTACAGTGTATGGCTAGCTAATTTTTGTTGCATCCGGAACTTCAGTTTTTATTCAATGTCCACACTGACTCTTAAAGTAGCTTATTTTTACAACATGCAGAAGGGCTATTAATATTCCGCAGGATAAGGCTTTGAATTGATCCAAATTTAATGAGTTCAATATATGCTTCATTTTTGATCCATTTTAGCTGAGTATGTAACATATTCCTTGAAAGTAAGCCCATTAGAGTAATAACGACCTTAGTAGTACTGCCAACAAAATTTGCTTCATTAGAGATGTTGATCATGAGTGACCAATTTTGGTGTCAGGCAGGATAAAATGTGACATTTTTTATTAATTTCTGCAGGATAAGACTTTGGGTTTCTCCAAATTTAACAATTTCAACTTATGCTTCTTTTTTGATCCATTCTCGCTTGCTGTGTAACCTGTTTCTTGAAAGTAAGCCTGTTTAAGTAATAATGGCGTTAGTAGTTGTTGAAGACAGTTCCAAAACTACCAATAAAATTTGTTACATCAGAGATGCTGATCACGAGTGACCTTTTTTGGTGTCAATCTGGATAGAGTACGATATTTTTCATGTATTCATGTTTGTTATTTTGCATATTAGTTTGCTAGACCTATACTCCTTATATATTCTTAATCCTATTAAAGAACATGAATGTTGTAAAAGCTGTCAGTGAGCATTTCATGGTCAGAAAGCTTTTTTGTTAAATCCAAAAGCAGCTTTTCAGCTATTTATTGCTTAGATATTGGGCCTATGTAGCAGGCTCCTAATAGATGTCAGAGAGGAGAAATGCAGCAGCTGATTCCAAATAGTTTGGGATTAGACATTGTTTTTGGTGGTGTTTATTTTTGTTGTTGTTGTTGTTATTGTTTATTGTGCCTTGTTAAGCAAAAACTCTTAGGTAATTAACTGGCAAAGTTAATGCGCTGCTTCTTGCATATGTTGTTGTTTCTTAGTCCTTAAACAAATTTGTGGAAAATGTATCTTCCGTGGAGTAAAGTGAGGAACTGTCATTTTTCAGTGCATGGTATGCTCTTCTAACTAGTGTTCTTTGAATCATTATAAGCTAGGATCTTTTGTTTGAGCTATCTTTTGACGCAGTTTTTACCTACGTTTTTACTCCAGCAAAATGTAGGTGATTTCAAGCTTATATTTTTTTTGAAAACAAAGTGTTTTGACCTCTGCCTTCAATCAATCACTTCTTTTCATTTCTACTTCTAGAGCCTCATAGTACTTTCAGCAAGTGGGGATATTTATGGTTTTCATGGATAAATTCCAAGTTACAATGTTAGAGATATGTAGGAGAATATGAAAAATTGCTTGAGATATGGTTATTACACATGACCTTCTCACAAAGACAGTTCCTTTATGTAGAGCTGAATGAAGAAAAATGCATAAAGCTACCTCCAATTAGTTTGAGATTAAGCCTTTTGGTTGTTGGTGGTGGCGGTGATTCTTTTTGGTGAAGTTTGGATGAATTTCAATGCTTGAAATGATTTTTTTTCCTGTTTTACACTTTTCAGAAGATGAAGTTTCGGGTCTGGCCATGATATTTAATCATGAATTCAATCTAGTTGATCCTAATGTGATAGGAGTGTGAAGCAACTAATCAACAAATCTGCAGGGCCTGATATTCCTTTAGAAGAAGATGAAGCATTCAAATATTTCTTCAGAGTATCGAAGAAAACCTTTGAATATATCTGCTCCTTAGTGAGGGAAGATCTAGTGTCAAGACCACCATCTGGGCTTATAAACATAGAAGGTAGGCTACTCAGTGTTGAGAAACAAGTCGCAATAGCACTAAGAAGGCTAGCATCTGGAGAGGCCCAAGTATCTGTGGGAACTGCTTTCGGTGTAGGACAGTCCACTGTATCCCAAGTCACTTGGCGGTTCATCGAGTCAATGGAAGATCGAGCTCGACATCACCTCAAATGGCCTGAACCTGAAAGGATTGAGCAAACAAAACAAGCGCTGGAGGCTTCCTTCGGGATTCCTAACTGCTGCGGTGCCATCGATGCAACCCACATCATCATGACACTTCCTGCGGTCGAATCGTCAGATGATTGGTGTGATCAGGAGAGCAACTACAGCATGTTCATGCAAGTTGTAGTCGACCATGAGATGAGGTTCCTCGACATGGTGACTGGTTGGCCTGGAAGCATGACTGTTTCGCGGTTACTCAAGTTTTCGGGAATTTACAAGCTTTGTGAGAGTGGGAAACGGTTAAATGGCTCGAGGGCTGAGATCAGAGAACACTTGATTGGTGACTCAGCATATCCTCTTCTCCCATGGCTGATGATTCCATTTGAAGGCAAAGGGCTCTCAGCTGCCATGAAAACCTTCAATGTAAAGCACAAGTCTGTGCATACCATTGCAACAAGGGCACTATCACAGCTTAAGGGTGCTTGGAGGATTCTGCATAAGGTAATGTGGAGGCCAGATAAACAGAAGTTGCCAAGTATCATTCTCGTATGCTGCTTATTACACAACATTATGATCGATAACGGAGATTATTTGCATCCGAATGTCGAGCTGTCAGATCACCACGATGCTGGATACAAAGAACAGATATGTCTGCAGGTCGACTCGATCGGGCGGGCTGTGAGAGAGAGAGTCTGTAGCCATTTGCAGGTCTCTACAATGTTGACTGATTAAATTGAAGTTATCCTCGTCTTCTTATTCGACGATTTAGAAGGAAACACTTTATGTTTGGAGTCATTTCGGTGAGTCAATGTTGTTACTCCTTTCATTATTTTTGATGCTCAATCTGTGTATGAAATTATGAAAGAAGCTAAGCTTTTGTTTCATGTTCATGATTTCCTGCTGTTGATCCATAAATCTGATGAAAGAGCTTAATTTCTTCCAAACTTAGCTTGTTGCTTTGTCCAAAAAAAAAAGTTTAGATTGTTGGTTAAATGTAGGAAACTTTAGCTTGGTATAATTATAGTGTTTAAATATAAAATTATTTTTCATCATAACCTTCAAATTTAATTTTTTTAACTCATCTTAATCTTCAGTAATGTAACATAATACCAAAAACAGGAGTACTATAACTTATACACTATAATCTGTGTCAATTAGTAAACAAAAATTTAATATATAAAATTTTCATTCTGAGTTATTTGTCAAGATTACTCATTAATAGTTTTTAGTTGGCTTAAATTTCATATATGGGGTTAAAAATGAAATGAAAATGAGATGGCCACAAACCTTCAATTTTTATATAATTTTCACAATTGTCTATTACAAATTTATCAGCTGTGGATTAGATAATCAAAATTAATTAATGTAATCTTAATGATAATGGAAATATGAGTAAGCATCATATTTCTCTTTTGGCTGTATATTAAGCCGGCTCGGTCTGCCGTAATTTTTACTTTCAGGCGCCCAATTAAGACTTGCCATGTCAGCATGGGGCCCATTGCTGATGCGGTGGGCATAACATTTATTAGGCACTTGAATACAAAAAAAAAAAAAAAAATCATACTACCCTTTCATTCCATAGAGAATATATTTTATTTATATAATTTTAAATAAAATAATTTATGATAACTAGCATCCAAATAATTATCAGAGATATAACTAATTAACATGTAATTGAAATAGCTTTAAAATGTAGATCAAAATAATTTTAAGTGGTATCAATGTAATTAAGTAGCCCAATATACATAAATATAGAGGGTAATTTTATGTAAAATCTATAAAATATTCTAAATTCTTATTTTTTTCCCCTCATTTTTAAATATAAGAAGCAACTCTCTAATATTCTAACAATTTCAAATTTACCCCTCCAGTCAAAAGAGATTGAGTTTCTCTTAATTTAAAAATTAGGGTCTGTCTGTTTGTAAGATTTAATTTAATAAGATTAAAATTAAATTTGAATAAAAATATTTTTTTATTAAAAATTATAAATGATGTGAAATAAAATTAGTTATTATATTAGAATATATAAGAAATAAAATATAAAATTAGTTATTATATTAAGATATATGAGAGATGTAATATAAATTAATTATTATTTTAATAATGTGTATAGAATGTGAAATAAAATTAATTTTTAATATTAAATTTTATGTGTGATGTAATATGTTAGATTAAAATTAAACTAAATTAATTTTTAACTATTAAATAAATAGAACCTTAGAGTTAAACTATTCTAAATAAATACATGTAACTGAAATTATTCACTTTCTTTATGCTCTGTCTCATTTCTTTCGTAACTAGCTTATATGTATGCACATTTTATGTTTATAGTTTTTTTTAATTGGGATTTAAGATTTTTAATAAAACTTAAAGAATCAGATTCTAATATTAATTAAAAAATTAAAATCTAAGATCAAAAATAAGAGAAATTGTAATTTTTATTATAATAAATAAGAATCTTAGATTGGAACTAAAATTGAGAGCAAGGAAAAATGAGAGACTTAAATTATGGCAAGTTTAGAATATAAGACAAAGACCAGATAATATTGTAATTTTTATTATAAAAACTTACAATCTAAAATTAATATTATGAAAAATTATGGTTAAAATTAAAATTTTGTAAAAATAGGAGAATAAGATTAAAAAAATAGAAGGTTATTAATTTTATATTATAAAAAATAAGAACTATCGTAAATTTTAATCAAACTTTTTATTTAAATGAAAATTGGGGACCAAATAAAATGCGATCATGATTATATATTGTGTAGTTATGCGATCTGATGGGAGGTTATGTAAATTTTGTGAAGAAAATATGTGTGGTGTAATATTAAAAAATTTGTGTGGCATGCAGGTAATTGTCCCTATTATTTTTAACTTGGTTGAGATATGAGAAGGCTCGAAGGATCGAACAAAATCGAAACATTTATATAAATTCTAATGTAAAAATCAAAATTTATGTTTTTCACTTGTAAATTTTTTTTTAAAAAAAGTGATATCTTCTAAATTAAATATTTACAAATGGCACTCTGTGATGACTGTGGCCGACGTCGGGTGATATCCTAAGAGAAAGGAATCACTGAGGCAAAGTGCGGCTCATGGTAGGCTTTTAAACTGAATAATGAGTAGTCAGAGGAGAACAAGAATGAATCGTCCCACATTGAAAAGGAAGGAGATCCTGAGTTGTATAAGTAGATAACGTGATCTCAAATGATAAAGATATCTTTTGGGGCAAAACTGTGAAACTAATGATGGAAAATTCTGTAGTTAAATGTGCTTGAGTTGGAGTAGCATTGGGATGGGTGACGTCCTGAAAAACGCTCAAGTCTTTCTTAAAGCTAAAGCGAATAATACCTCTATATTGAGATCACGAGATATTACACTATAAATATTAAATTTAAGGCATATTACTTGTAATTATTTAATTTAGAGATTGATGCCTAGACTTTTTTGGTTTTTACTTGTGCATTTTTATATAATTATTAATTTTATTTTAGACTCTTAAATCATAATATTTAAAATAAAGGTAATAGCACCAGGGTCCCTCTAGTTTACTTGTATGGGCAAATAAGTCCCTCAAATATTTAAATATAACAAACTGGTCCTCCAGTTTGATGAAACATGCACGTAAGTCCTTGGGCTGTAACAAATGTTAGAAATCACCTTTCTCTCCTCCCGATCACCACGCACGGGCAACGCCGCCGGCCCCCAGCGGCTGTGCGGCATGTGTGACCCACCGGCGGCGGCTCAGGCGGTTGCGGGGCGTGTGCGTCGACGGCTGGCTGCACGGTCGCAGGCAGGTCATGCCGGCATCGCCCGTGCGTGGGGATCGGGAGGAGAGAGAGAGAGAGGGGTCGCCTCTCTCTCTCCTCCCGATCCCCTCGCACGGGGGACGTCGCGCGGCCACCAGACCACCGGCGGCCGCGCGACGTGTGCGACCCACCGACAGCCGTCGACGCACACGCCCCGCAACCGCCTGAGCCGCCGCCGGTGGGTCACACATGCCGCGCAGCCTCCGGGGGCTGGCGGAATCACTCGTGCGCGGCGTTCTAGAGGAGAGAGAGGTGATTTATAATATCTGATACGGCCCAAGAACTTACGTGCATATTTCATCAAACTGGAGGACTAATTATTATATTTAAATATTTGAGGGACCTATTTGACTGTACAAGTAAATTATGACTCAGATGTTATTTACCCTTAAAATAATTAATTTTATTTTCAACATAGCTGGACCGAAATTTCGAAGTGGTGCTCGCTGGAAGCCCTTGCCCATTATCTCCGGCCGTCCGGCGTCGGCCGTCGGCGAGCATCTCCTGCCATAATGAGCTAGTAAAATCCTCTCCCTTGTATTCTTGCTACAATCTGCAAAGAAGTGGAGAATGGAGGCATTCTTTCTACTTGTGGGTTCGTGGTTAGGTTTCCGGGTTTCTGGTACAGAGATTTCTCACGAGTTCTCTGTTTGTCGTGGCGATGACTTGGTATTGAAGTCATATTTCTCTCCCGCGTCCGCAGTCAAGTTTTATGATTCTTCTATCTGTTTCGCTCTCCTTCGTGGAAATGAAACTGACGTTGACGTGATATCAATCTCTCTGTTTTTTCTCTATTTTTTATGCATTCCCATTCAACTCCTGGAGAAATCGGAAGGCCGGCAGGCCGAGTAATCGAGGCAGGGTGCCTATTCATTTTTCATCTTTCTTTGTCTTTCTTGCCACAGATCAACGCCTTCGTGTCACTGGATTGAGCTTTGCGTGCTCCATTCCTCTTGTGCGGGGTTCCAGCTCTGTATTTTCTGTTTGTTGGTCGGGCAGGAAAGGGTTTTCAGTTTTCTGCGTTTTGGGCCGTTGCTCCAAGTTGAGTACTGTAAAATCTGCCGTTTCCGTTGGAATTTGCTTTGCGGTTTTCTCTCTCTGACGACTTTTTGAGCTTTTCTAGACCCTCACTATCCGTTTCTCCAGGATTTCGTCTGTCTAGCAAATTATATGAGGGTTTTTTTTCCTGTGGAGAGCTTTTAGGGTTCTTTCCCAGTTTGTAAGCTTATTCTAGATTTTGAGGAATATTTGCAACAAAGCAGTTGAGGTCTTTGCAACTTTTTTAGTTATTCTTCCTTTTTAAGGCCAATTTCGTTTTGTTCCTTGTGATTGTTGGGTTTTACAACATGGATTCAAAAGTTGAGAAGGCTGTACTGAGGGAGGGGGGATTTCGATCGAAATTGAAAGGACTTGGGAGCCTCAGCAATAAGGATATGCTCGTTAGAGCAGATAAGGTTGATCTGAAGCGCTTGGATATTCAGTTAGACCAGCAATTGAACAAGGTCTGGGCTAAGGGCAAGCCAGTGAAGCCTAATGAGACATGGGAGATTGATGTGGCTAAGCTGGAGATTCGGTACGAGGTGGCTCGAGGCACCTATGGTACTGTTTATAGAGGAGTCTATGATGGCCAGGATGTGGCTGGTACTTGATTCTCATTCCATTGATTTCATAGAATAGCACAAAATTCTTTGCTGTTGATACTGTTCTATATTGAGTTATAAGAAATCCCAGGATAGTCAAAGTTCTTATATGCATGGTGACTTGAGGCTGCTGCATTGGGTTGCTTAATCTTTCTCATTTTGCTTCTTTATTTGCTATCATTCCTTTAAATTTGTGATATGATACTGGCAGGATGCAAATAGACTACTGCAATAGCTTTTTCCACCCAGTTTACTGGGATTCAAATTTTTGACGTGTACCTAAACTTAATCTTTTATTTTGTTTCTTTGAAATATAATTGCTTTCATATATCTATGCTTGAAACTTATTGCTGATTCTTCTCAATTACAGAATATCTTCTTTAAGAGGTTTGCTATGCTTACAGATTTTCAGTTGTCAATTTAATCCTGCAAAATACATCTCAATCCTTGCTTTTTTGAAAATCAACTGAACCTGATTTCTTATCTTTTTTTTGATGCCATGTTGGATCTGTCATTTCATTGCTTAGTATCTAATATAATGTTATGATATGAGAACTTGTAGTCATTACATTTAGATTGTTTATAGAAATTCAACATAATTAGCTCAGATGATTTCTTACAATTATGTGGGTGATGCTTTTCTCTTAATTTCTTCAATGGTGTCATGACTGATAAAACGTCTTTCTTTTCTTGACAATCTGAGTCATGGTTTTTATGAATAATTATGAAAAGGTGCTGTTACTGCTAAACCCTTTTCTCTCGATTGGGATTGTTGTGAGGATATGTTCCTAGATGTCTTTTTAGTGCTTGTATATACCTTTAGTAAGGATATTGTATTGCCATTCGTCCCTTTATATATTGTCATCTATGTGCATAAGTGCATCATATTCTCTATGGGAACAATGATCCAGACCTACTTCCTATGCTCCTTTGTATGGCTTCATACAGAAAAATATTGAACATGAATGCTAATTTCTTTGTTCACTGTTCAATTAAACATGCTGATATCCTATTGATGCTTTATCTTCTTTAATTGCTTGTCTACTTGATTTTCCTTCCTTTAATCCATTTCTTATGATTCATTTTATCCTATTTGAATTCTTATCTTTGTCAATCAAATTATGTTACAAATGAATCCGAGGTGTTCTTGATCTAATACAAACAAAGTGAAGGAAATCAAATCAGTAGGCCATTTGATGCTTGAGTAGGTTTATCTTAGTATGCATGTGTGTTGGCGTTCGTTGTTATCCCTCCCTTTTTTTATGGACACCACAATTTCTTCTTCGATCTCTGATTCACTTTCCTGCCTTTTTTATGTTTCTTTTCCTACATAACCGAATACAAGCATTCATTTGTTTCATTAGCAAGTAAGCATCTCCTAAGATTTAGTAATGACTAGCTGAAGGAGGATAGGTTGTATAGCTCTTTCTCCTTTGTTATTATGTCTTCGCAAGTTTCTTCTTCTGTTCATTCCAGGTTAAGCGTTTGCATGCCTAATATTTTTCTAAAACTCTGGGAATGTTGTGGTTCACTTGAATGACTAGCTCAATGCTTTCTACTCTTACTTGTGGAATATAGTTGTTGATCTTGACTTTGTGGTTCTTTCAGTTTCTATAGTTTCAATTCATTTTGTTGGTAATAGTTTACTCTACCCTTCTTCCTATTACAAGTTTTCTTATGCAGTTTTTCGATTTCTGCCGCAAACCTCTTTTGGATGCCCATATTTTTGCTTATTGCTTGTTCATATTTCTTCTTCCCTCAATGATTTCCTGTGTATCGTAACAACTGGATATGTCAATGATGTATCTATCACGTTCTTTTATCATTAGAAACAAAAAGTTACCATTGTATTCCAAATTTAGTGTTTTGTCTGCAATTTGTGGCCTTTCAATATGAAGATGCAACTTATGATGCATCAAATGTTGGATAACATTTGACTTGGCATGTTCTGTGAAAAAATGCTTCGTTTTAATTGTTCCACATGCAGCAAATAGTTTGGCTGTTTAGTAGGAATACTTGAAGGACTTAATCTTGTTTCATCTTTGCACTGCCTTTCTTTTCTTGTTCTGTTGGATTCTTCTTCAGTAGATTTCTTCAGATGGGGAAACATTTAAAGAAATACAGCAACAATAACAACAAAAACAAGGCCTTATCCCCAAACTTGCTGGGTCAAATGTATGGATTTCTCTTGTTCATTCAAATCTATTTAAAGCAATGCTCTCAATGAGGGCAGGCGCATGAAGATCATGTGTAATAAGTATATCACGGATCATTTTTAATCTTCCCCTCCATCTCTTTAACACAATGACTAAGATCTCCTTATATTTACTTGCATAGGCTTCTAGAGGTTAATGATGAATATGACTAAACCACCTAAATACCCCCCATCTTAGCTGCAATAGGTGCTATGCCTCTCATCTCTCTATTTTAATGTGACCACTCATTTATCTTTACTTTTATATCTCATCTTTTTGGGCGTTGCTTCTAAAATTTTAATACACAATAGGATTATAGACCAGATCTAGTGCTTACAAAATCTTCTGTAAGTTCATTTTTCAAAATTCTTTTCCAATTTATGCGTTTAGCTACCTAATTTAAGTAAATTATTGGTCCCTTTACTATTAAATCTTTTTGCTGATCAAACATAAATAATAAAGGGTAGTAATTGCCAAAGGTATTTTATTCAGTGATGTAATTGAAAAGTTACAAAAGTGGTAAACACAATGCTATTTGGTGTTGATTGGAAAAATGCACGCCTGAGGTGGCTCAATTTGCTTGGACATTTGGATCCCAAATCACATAAAATAAGGAAATTTATTAAGAAAAATAATGATTTATGTGGTTTGGTACTTTGGTGAGATATCCTCCTGCATCATTGGGCCTAGGGTAAAGGAGATCCACTATATTGAAGGGCTTCCCATTTGATATTACATGGTGAAAGAATATATCATTATTTGTGGGAAGAGGTAGTATCCAAGGAAGGAGGTGGACCTTTATTGCGCCCCAAGAAGAAGGAGAAGGGGGAATATTTGAGAAGAGGACTCCGATATTTCTCTTTGGTCTAGCCTTTAGAGTCATGCCGGCCCCATGCTCTTGATTCTTCTCCCTTTTCACTATTGCTTGAGAGTAGGAAGAGAAGTGAGGAATTGAGGGCTCTAGTCTCCTTTTCTCCCTTAGTGTTCTGCCCAATTTTTCTAGCTAGGAAAAGCTGGCCTTGGTGCTTTTATGTCATTATTTTGGCAACCTACATACTCAGGGGCACTACAGGGTTCCACTTATTGGATGTTGGGCTTCCAAGGTCTAGCGTGCAACAATTCTTAAGGCAGGGGAGTCACTACTTCTTAGAATTGATTGTGACTGCTGTGGAAAGCGGGGCGGCGGCCACCTAGCAAAAAACTGGCCATCGGGAGGAAAATTGGTGTCTGGCTGGAAGTTGGTTGTCAGCAGAAAAATGGCTATCTGGAGGAAACTAGCAGCCAGATGGAAGTTGGTTGCTGGGAGGAAAACTGACCATTGGGCAACAGATTGCCAAGTCGAGATTCGCTCAACCAAAAATGGTCACTGTAGATTGCCAACCTCTAACTGCGAGTCAATTATTTCGTGGAGTGCCAAGTGGCTGGTGTCAGTCCCAATATCAACACAATGTTTGTACTCAATTTTTTGTTAAAAAGAAATTAGAACATGCTTTCTGGATTGAATTGTCTGACTTTCTTGTGGCTCATCTACAGCATTTTATCCTGTAAGTTGGACACCTTTAGATGCTTAAAATACACAAGAGCGAGGTTGTCTCTGTTCTTTACCATTTGCGTCATTCCTGTATTCGGACTAGCAACTGAAAAATTAAAGAATGTATCTGAATTCAAGAAGGATGTAATTGTCTGCTTGTGCACAATTCTTTATTTGGTTCTAAAAGTCCAGAGCATATTTTGATTTTATCTTCCTTTTATTATGATGCTGTGTACTTTTCCAATAGAAGTCTATATGAAATTTAGCACTTCCTTTTCTTTATATTTAGTTAAATTGTTGGACTGGGGAGGAGATGGGTATTCTACGGAAGCTGAGACTGCTGCTCTTCGGGCTTCTTTCCAGAAGGAAGTTGCTGTGTGGCATGAGCTTGATCATCCTAATGTTACAAAGGTAAGCTTTATTTAAGGTACTTATAAGGAAATAATCTTGTAGTTTCCTTTCTCTCTCTCGTGTTATACACTTGTTGTTTCCTTTTTATTTTCGTATATCTGATTGCGTAAAAGATCCCTATATGACTTTGATAAATAGTCTCCATTCTTATTCAACATGTAACAGAGCAGGCTCTACTACACCTTACTATTAACTTTCCACCGTGAGCAGCAACTAGTTAGTTGCCGTTCACAAAGAATAGTGATTTCTACTATGTTTGTGCTTGTGTTTAGCAAAAGCTTATTCTAAATGGTTGTGTTTCCATAATGTAACTCACTTCTACATGTAGTCCTCTTGTCCGTGTGCGTATTTGACTATGTTTACTCATCGTGAAGATCAAGCTACCAACAAATCTAATCCAAAGAAATTGGAAGAAATTCAACATAACCTGAAATTAAACATTGGGCAAGTTTAATCCCATTTTAGTTCCATCCCTCTTTAAATTCATAATGAAAGATGTTGTATAGTTTCAATTGTGGAAATGGGTAATTGAATGTTTTTTATCTAATAATCTCAAGTAACTTGATTAGGTGTTATACTAACGATATAGATAAGAGTTAAACCTATGTTCATTGAAAAAGATTGAGTGATGAAGATTTGTAATGACGACCCCAGGTTGCTGGGATAATGCTGGTGATGATGGTTTCTTTATTATAATACTTTGATAAGAAATGTATGTTGTCCAGATACTGTTATTTTCTACATTTGGATTAAAAAACTTTTCTTTTTTGCAACTGTTGCCTTATGCTAATTCCCTTTCCATCGTTTTACTGGACTCTGAGGATTAATAGGCTTGGTGCTATCTGTTTCAGTTTATTGGTGGATCAATGGGCACAAGTGAGCTGAAAATTCCACAAAAGAGTTCCTCCGGCAATGGCAGTACCTCCGTTCCCACACAAGCATGCTGCGTTATTGTAGAATATCTTCCAGGCGGAACCTTGAAGAATTATCTGATTAAAAATATTCGAAAAAAGCTTGCATATAAGACTGTAATCAATTTGGCATTAGACCTAGCAAGGGGGTGAGGCCATAGATTGTTAGATCATGAATTTATTTTCATCATTCAGTTCACAGAATGATATTAACTTGTTTGATTTCTGTCTTGCAGATTGAGTTATCTGCATTCCAAGAAGGTTGTTCATCGTGATGTCAAAACTGAAAACATGTTATTAGATGGCCAAAGAAACCTAAAAATAGCCGATTTTGGTGTTGCTCGTGTTGAGGCTCAAAACCCTAAAGATATGACTGGTGAAACTGGTACTCTCGGGTACATGGCTCCAGAGGTACATAAACTTCTATTTATTATAAGAGTATTAATATGTTCCTCAACCGACAATCCAACCTAAACCCACTCAAGAAATTTCACCTTCTAGTGAACCCTCTTATGTTACAGTCTGCATTTACAACTTTATATCTTTTTATAAGAGTTTGTGCTATAAATAAGTAGGGTTTGTGGGTTGACTTGAACTTGACTCAGATCAGCAGGTTGACTTGAACCCAAGTTGGATCAGGTCTTGTGGGGTTGTGTATGAACCTGACCCGGTAGCTTGTTCTGATTACCTTTATTTGCTGTTGCAACATGAATTTCTGACTGACTTATGTTATTTATGTGTACGAAGTTGTTAATGTAATCATACATGTATAGGTCCTTGATGGCAAGCCTTACAATAGAAAGTGTGATGTGTACAGCTTTGGTATATGCTTATGGGAGATCTACTGCTGTGACATGCCATACCCAAATCTTAGTTTTGCTGAAGTCTCCTCTGCGGTTGTCCGACAGGTTAGTCATGGCTTTGTTCACTCCTTTAATTATCTCCTCTCTGTTATCCCTTTCTTTTTTGTGTTATCCCCAAGTTGGAGTGTGACATATTATGAAGATTATGAAGGATTCGGTTTTAACATAATATATATATATATATATATTTTTATGTTTGATTTTCATGCGGATTTGGAACAATCCCAGCATCTAAAATTTAGGACTGTTGAGAAGATGAATCTGGAAAAAGAAATGATAGGATCATAAAATCTGATTATGAATTTTCTTTACAGAACTTGAGACCGGATATACCAAGATGCTGCCCAAGTGCTCTGGCAAACATTATGAGGAGATGCTGGGATCCTTCTCCAGATAAGAGGCCAGAAATGGATGAGGTAGTGAGGCTTCTCGAGGCAATCGACACCTGCAAAGGTGGCGGTATGATTCCCCAGGAGCAGGGAAGCACCAGATGCTTTTGCTTTTTCCCTGCCCTGGGACCATAATCTCATTTGCTTCTCATGTCGTGCCCTCATGCATTCGTTCCTTTTATTTTAAAAACTATCAAATGATAGTCAGCTAAGAATAACATGTTACTGTCGACAAAAAAGTGCTTCGAACTTCAATGTTTCGCGTAAGAATTCTCAAATCTAAACAAACCGCGCAAAAGTTTGGAGAGAGAAGTTACGGCGTAGGAGTAACCATGTTATCCTTTGCGCACTGTCGACTAAAGTTGCATTTCTGTTTATGCCATCCTTGTTTCTTGTTAGAATATGTTGAAGAGATTGTGAAGTGAGCTTTGTCATAATTTGAAATTTACAGGGGAGATGTTATATAATATGTTGTTGTTACATGTTTTCATTTAGTTGCTCCTTTCAAATTGGTCCGCTGATGAAAAATTGTAATTTATTATTGGGTAAATTGCATGTGGATCCTGAGATCTAAAAGGTGTTGCAAATTAGTCTTAGGGGTGGCAATTTGTACCCGTACCCGATTAACCTGCCCCAACCCGCCCCTAATGGGACGGGTATGGGTCTCAAATTTTACCCGCAACACCCGCCCCGCCCCGCCTCGCCCCGTTATGAAATGGGGCAGGTTCGGGTATGAATCATCTAGACTCGCCCCGCCTCGTACCCGATTTAATAAACTTAAATCTGAAAATGGTTTCACTCAATGTGGTTCGTAGAATGCATAAATTCCATGAGATGTTGTCTTATAAAAGAAAGTGTCTTTTGCCTCCACATGTTCCACCATATTTCACCTTGCCCATCTATTGTGTCATTCTCACCTGTTGATATAAAAATTGCAGCATAATGATGACCATTAAACAGCTAGTTAACTTGATTACTAATAACTAGAAAAATTTTCTTTTTGTAAATTTGTATTCGAAGTTTTTCCACGAACTGAATTTGAGAATATCCTAAATAAAAATTCAAGTTTATATTGAAAACCACTCACAAATTTTAAACGAAAAGTTAAGAAAAGTGAATGCATTTTTGTTAGTAGTAATCGGGCGAATTTTGGTTATCGAGGAAACGGGGCGGGGAGGGGCGGGTACGGGTTTATGAAAACTAGAAGCGGGGCGGGGCGGGGCGAAAACGGGTATGGGGCGAGTATGGGTAATGAATAATATATAGCGGGGCGGGTATGGGTATTTATAAACCTGACCCAAACTCGTCCCCGTTGCCATTTCTAAAATTTAGTCTCATTGTTCGATTTTTTTTTTTAAAACATTAGGGTAGATATAATTTACTTTTTATTATTTTATTAGATTTATATTTTTATACTAGAGGTGTGCATGGCTGATAATGAGCATATTTCTGAATGATCTTAAGTTCAATTCAAAATCAAAATTTTGAGGCAACTGAGCTTAAATTGTTTGTGTTACTAATTAGCTGGTTATAGAATTAAGATAAATTAGTTTATGTTTAGGTTTTATAGGATTTAAAGTCGTAAGTTTAGGGTTTACAGTTTCATATTTATTTAATTTTTTTGTTGAAATTCTGAGGTTTATGATTACATTTTTGAGAAAAAATTAGCTATGCATAATGCATATAAGAATAAATGTGGAATAACTATTTTTGTGTTTCTTTTTTCTCATCAATATATTTCTCTATATCAGTATTATTTATTTATTTTTTTGTCATATAAAGATTTAAAAATGCTATATTTTAGCATATAAATGTAGCATATTTCAATCTTTAATTTTATTACTAGGTAGCAAAAAAAAAATCTCTATATAGCAAAAAAAAAAAAACTCATACACAGTGGGCTGACAATTAATCTTATTTCTTTTACCGTTTCTCTTTCATCTATTATTGGTCCTGCACTGCGCTTAATATTCCTCGAACATTCTATGTGTTACCATTACATTACTTGAACTCAATAATTTGTCTTTCATTTTTACTAGCACCGTGTTGATACTGAAAATCTGAGAGAATTGATTTTTTACGTGAAACAGCCTAAGCGGAAAAACCACGACGCAAATCTCACGGCAGCTTTAAAGATTTTCATTAAAGAGAGCAAGTTTTACAGAGGAAGTGAGATTTTGCTTTTTTGAGAGAGAGGGAATAAGAGTAAGAGAGTCTGTGTCCCTCTCTCTTTATTACAATGAGATTTTTATAATCTAAACTTATTTTAAAGCAATTAATTCAGAGAAATGACTTAAAATAGTCGCTTCAGAGAAATGGTGGCGCGCTCAGAGCGTGGAGGCCCTGCTCGTATGGTTTGCACTGTACCTTTAGGTTGGCCATACCTCTTAAAAATAGCACGAAGATCTTTACTTTGTACTTGACTGTGTAGGCAGTTCGGCTTGGAGAGTTCAACTTGAGTTTTTCAGAGTGGACTTTTTGTCATATGACGGCCACTAAATCTCCTTTGTGCATTTGCCACATCGACATTCACATGTATATTCCAGATGCTCTGGCATGGATCCAAGTATAACACATCGAAAAACCTTCCCTAAAATCATGTTTATATGACCCTCTTCAACTAAAAACATAAATTGGATGGCTTCTTTCTATCTTGAAGCTTAGCTTGGCATTTAAATTCAAATGAACATGAATGTTCAGAAGGAAATCAAAATTTTATTATGTGGCTAGGAGTGAGACCATGTAATGTACTACATATTAACTTCTTTTGTAATCAATATTAGCTTATAGCTTGTGAGCCTTAAATTTCACTTTCATCCTCTCAACATTAGAGTATAGCTTGCATTTCTAGTTTTGATTTTCATTAGCGGTTAATCACGCGACAATAGGACTGTGTAAATAAACTCGAAGAACTATGATCCAACCTAAAATCAAACCAAATTAATTAATTTAGTTCGGTTCTAATTCGATTCTAAATTTGTTGGAACCAATTGATTTAGGTCGGTTCTCGTTTCTATTATTCGGGTAAATCGAAACTGCCTTGAATCAAATTAATTATTAATTATTAAATATTATAATAGTTAATTAGATATAGTCTTTTTAACATGACGGTTAATATTAACTAAATTTTTTATTTAAATTATAATAGATTTAAAATTAAAATTTATAAATTCAATTATTCAAGAAAAATTATTTGATTTTTTTTTTAAAAAAAATGTCTTTAGATTTATATGCAAGTTTTGATATGAAAATATTGTTAAAGGGAAACTTGAGAGTATGCTTGAATTTTGAACCAAGTGGAAAACATTTAAAAACCTTAAACTTTAGGAAGGTCTTCGATTGAAAACTTCTGAAAATTTTAATTTGTGATATGTATATTATTATAATTATATGTTAAATTTATTTTTAATAAAATATATGTATCACATATTTTTTCAAATCAATTTCACGTTATATGTGCGCATTTTTTGATTTTATATATATATATATATATATGCATATATATGCGTATTTTAACATAGATTTGGTATAAAAATATTTTTTTAAAAATTTTGTAATTAGTTTTATTATATAATTTAGAAAGAGTTTGGGCCGAGAGAAGCCCAATGGGCTTTGGTTATGATGGCTAAGCTGCTCAAAAAGTAAAGAACTTTTGAGACAGAAAAAAAAAGGAAGGGGAAGCGTGGCAAAAAAAAAATGGCGGGGTCCGTGACCGGCGGTGTTGCCGGAGGCGGCGGAGGGAGCGGCGCGTCGCTGAAGGATCAGGGCAACGAGTTCTTTAAAGCCGGAAACTACCTCAAGGCCGCCGCTCTCTACACGCAAGCTATCAAGATCGATCCCTCCAACCCCACGCTCTATAGGTTTCTCTTTTCTTTTACTTTTCTCCCTTCTTCTCTCATACATTTGAAAAGTGTCAGGGATCTGTCACTAATTTGACAAGCAAGTCGCCAGTGCATATTAGTATTTGAAGTTGTGATTTGGTTTGGGGATGAATTCTCTTAAATAGTTTATCACTAAAATCTCATTTGGTTGTGATGTATACGTCTGCGATGTTGCAGGACTTATTGGTTGTAAGAATTACCTTGTTTTGAAGTTGAAAATTTTTTTCTACTCATTTGGCGTAACTGCGCATTCTAAAATGCCTACGGTCGTGCAATTCAGCTGCCATTAATGACGTTAGTATGCTCTGAAATAAAATGACTGTTGAATGAAGGCCAAATAGTGTGATATATAGGTATTCAAAGTCAAAATGTGAGCAAGACATTAGTTTTGTAATTGAATTACAATTCATATATCTTAATGTTATTAGGACATTATTTTGTAAATGTTTATGATTTTTAACTTAAGAGGTAAAACTCTGCAAACTTCAATTTGGAACTTCGATCCGATGCGTAGTCTGTGCTAGCTGTTAAATTGTCACATGCGGAAGATTCCAAATATTTTATGAGTTTGTGCCGTGGAGTAACTTGCAGTTATTTTTTTTGCAGTTATTTTTTTTGAAGGAGTAAATTGCCGTGGAGTAAATTGCTGTTATTAATGGTGAATAAATGCATATTTTTTCTATTTCCCTTATATAATGGTAGGCTGTGAATTACCAACAGAAACTGTAAATAAGTTGTAACGTGGCTGTGAATGATGGGTTTGAGTTGATATTTTTTTAATACTTGGTAAGCACACTTGTAGTTTGGAAGTCCTAGAAATGTATTTGCTGCTTAAAATTCATTTTCTTAGTTGAGATAGTAGTTTAGCTCTCTGATAGTTCTTTCATTATGGATTGTTTTATGAAAAAAATATTTTTGCAGAGAGAATAAGGTTGTCATGTGCAAATTTGTATATATTGTACAAAGCTATGGTAAAACAGGAGCTACTAGTAACCACTACTTAAAGATCAGATTCCTAGTGACATTTCTGAAGGATTAATGATTTTATTTCATTGTACTAGATTATCACTTTTTTGTTTGGGAAGGGGCAAAATAAATAATGGAAGTCCTATATAGTTGAAATATCTTTATTACATGTTTTACCTAGTCAAAATTTTCAAAGTTTAAGTAAATGATTATGTAGTACGTGAGTAGTGTTTAGAATGCTTTGGCTCTTATTTCTTTTTCATAGTATGCAGCTTGCAGCCTCGTTTTGATGTCTTAACTTGATCATAGCAGCTAGTTGATTTGCATAAGCTTTTTTGTGATAAGGTGATTTATTTAAGCTTTAATTCAAGACGTTGAAAGAAACAATATAAGAAATTGTAGTTTGGAAAGAAGGGATCTTTGGAATTGTATGCTTGCATAGTCGCATTTTTCGGTAAATTTGCCATAGTACTAGTAAGTTTCATTTGAGAGAGCATTTTGGGTCCTCAATCGCATTGAGATTATTATGTTAAATGATTGCTCTATACACGTACCTTATTGAGGGAATTAGACAAGTGTCTGAGCTTATCTCCTCAGAATATAAATGCTTAAATCTTTTGTCACTCAAAGAAAGTTCACACTCATGGTTAGACATAGTTGCTTTGAAATTATTCTCTCCATCAGCTCTAAAACCATTGGAGTCATTGGGTTTTACTTTATATTTTGATTATGTATGCTTGTTAGCTAGAAATTAAACTATTTTGATGATCAAAAAATAAACTATTTGTAATCACTTTTTTGACTAGATTGGCAGTCAATGTAAACTGGTTCTCTTTTTTGATAGGCTGAAAGTTGGTGTAAAACTGATTGCTTTAATGTTTAAACTACCTATCACTAGTCCTAAGCCCATGTATAGGAGGTAGGTTGTGATAGATTGGCAGTCCGTGTAAAACTGGTTGCTTTTTTTGATATGGGCTTCTCTAATGTAATTATTATTGTTGTAATATATAAGTATGTGACTATATTAATTTAAGCACTACAGAAGTAGCATTTTGATTAACGTCCATTAAATTTTTTTAAGAATAGTGCTGTCAAGTTAATTATTGGATCTATTTATATTGATTTCGAGGGCATGTGCATATGAATGAGTGAAACATTTTCAAAATTGTCTTATTGTGTAACTTTTGTTGCAAAACAAACACCTTCATCATTGTTTTTGAAAGTCATCATTTCAAAACAATAACTATGTTAATTTCAACATATTCACCTTTGTTATAAGTTTTGAGTCACGAAAACCACTTTTGTTTAATCACTATCTGAAATCGTGTTGCAAACATGTATAATTCATCTTGTTGACTCTCAATTTATAGTAAAAGTCATTATTTAGTAATTATATTTATCATTTTTGCTTCAATAAAAGTTAAAAAAAATGTCTATTTTGAAATGTTTTTCTATAAACTATACATTTTACATGAAAATAACAAGACAATCAACTATAATAAGACAATATAAATGAACCCAATATGGAATATGCGAAGCATCTTTAACCCAAATTTCTTATTTCCATGTAAGTTTTTGTGTTATATATGTGAATATTAAGATTTGGGTGTGAATATGTAATATTGGCTCTTTGGTGTTTTGTGTTCAATTGCACCCCATGTACACAAACCTGCACATCTACCTGCTTATGTGCATCCACACACAGATGTACATGTATGTATATATAACATATCTATGCTTATATGAATATAATGTGTAGTAATGTAAAGATACTTGTTCTATCTTAAATAGCACATTTGATTCTATACCTTCATTATGTGCTTCTCATAGGTTCCTTACTTTGTTCTGTAGATGGCAAATCGTACTTGCAATTAATTAAATGTGTTTTAATATTATTCTTGCTGAAAAGGATTACAAAATTGATAGAGGTCTAGTTTTTTCATTGCTAAAAGTGACTTGATAACCCTATTTGGTAAGAGAAAATTTTTGGGAAAATTTTAGTTTTTTAGGGATAGAGAGAGAAATAAAGTTCATTTAATATTATGATGTGAAGTGATTTTATTTATTTATTTATTTATTTTTAATGAAAGATTTATTTGTATTGGATGTGATATAAAGTTGATTTTTTTATTGAGTTATGTGTAAGATGTGAAATAAAGTTAGTTTTTAAAGTTGAAATTTGTATTGGATGTAAAATAAAGTTGATTATTTATATTAAAATTTATATGTGGTGTAAAATAAATATAAAAAATTAGTTGGGTGTTTTTGAGAGGGATTTTAGATGAATTTGGCCCCATGCCAAATAGGGCCTACATCTTGTTATGTTTCAAAAATCATACTTACATAGGTTTTCTTTGGTTTCGTGTTTGTAATGTCATTCAATGATCCATTTCGATTCAATTTCTGCTAGTAGCTACACTGTAAAATGAATATAAATCGTCGATGTCTAAAGAAGAACATCCACATCGACTGATAAATTGTTGCACTAGGGTTTTTGAAGTGTTTAAGCATTTTTTAGTTACCAGATAAGAGGTTTTATTAAATTGTGAAAATTTTCACCTTGCAATGTAGTGACACGTCTCCAATGCCAATAAAACAGTAAATTCTCTCGATGGTGTTTAGTATCTAGTAACTAGGGTTTTTCTACAGCCTCATTCCAGGTTCTAGAAGGGCACATTTGCAGCTTGGCCGTTTGCAAGTTGGATGCATCCAAGTTTCAGGACATAGCAATGAGTTTAAGCTTCCTTAGTTTATTGATGTCTCTTTGAATATGTAATATATTTGGCATGAGGTCAGCTGCTTTCTCAAGCTATCTCAGTTCTTATTGTAGAAAAACATGGGGTATTCAAACAGTACTTAGGATGAGATATTTCGTCACTTATGCCAAACTGCTTCCTTCTGTAGAGCTGCTCCTCATCCTAGCTGTAATTTGTAGTTTCTCTTCCTAATTTTTCCAGCAATCGTGCTGCGGCATTCCTGCAGTTGGTTAAGCTCAACAAAGCACTGGCAGATGCTGAGACCGCAATCACTCTCAACCCCAAGTGGGAGAAGGTATGTTATCATAAATGTTTTTTTTATTCTAATGTTATCATAAAGGCAATACTTACCTTTCCGTAGTAATTTTAGTTTTCTTTGTATGTCTGGTGAATGCCTTTCATCAAGTTCTTAATACGTTATTGATGGCTTGATAATGCTTATATGGTGTTCCTCAAGGGTTATTTCAGGAAAGGGTGTGTTCTTGAGGCAATGGAGCGATATGATGATGTAAGTGTTTACATATATAGTGATAGTTTCTGAAATTATCTGTTGAAAGGGTGTGTTCTTGGGGCAATGGAGCGATATGATGATGTAAGTGTTTACATATATAGTGATAGTTTCTGAAATTATCTGTTGAAAGGGTGTCTATTGAGATCCGCATAGTTAAATCTGCCTAATATTGTTTGTTTATTTACGGATCTTATTTGTTCATCTACATTTTGAGGTTATCTTGCTTAATATGTATTCTGCTTTTGTATGCCTTACACCATTTCCTGTGCAAGCTTGGTTTAGTTTGTAATGCTTCAGTAAGTTAGCTGCAGGACACTGATCAGTTCATATTCTTATTTAAACTGTTTATGCATTGACCAAAAAATACTAATCTTAATAGCTATTGTTATGCATGAAAAATTCTGTTGGTTACACTTTTGGTTTTTCTTGGTTTAATCTGTAGTGTTAATATCCTTATTGACAGATGTTATTGGTCCCTGAGGAAATTTTGTTTTCTACCAGTTATTTGTTGTTAACTTATTTGCTAATCAAACTGATAAAGCGCCTTTCCATGCTATTTATTTTCATGTGTTCTGTTTGGAAGGCTGTGGCTGCATTCCATGAAGCTTTGCAGTACAATCCCCAGAGTGCAGAAGTATCTAAAAAGATCAAGAGGATTTGCCAGTTAGCTAAGGAGAAGCAGCGGACATGGGAGTTAGAGAACATCAAATCCAGCATTGACGTGAAAAAATCTTTGGATACCTTGAAAACTGAACTGGTAAGTTGGAATGATATTTGAACTTCCCGTTGCTTCAATTAGTGTTTAAAAGCATTTTTAATGCAGCTCTTTTTCTAGGTAATACTGGGATTTTCTGAATTTTGATTGACCCAATGATATTTACTGTTAACGTTTAAATTACAGCTCAAGTTAAAACTGATGTTGTTTTCAAATAAAAAGAAATAGCTGATGTGGTGGTACTATTTGTAGGCTGAAACAATTGGTACAGAAAGAAGTGATGAGGCGTTTTCTTTTCTTGTTGATATTATCGAATCGGCTATAAAAGTTTGGCATGAGACTGGGAAGCTAGATCCAAAAGTATATTTTCTTCTTGATAAAGAGAAGACACAAACTGATAAATACGGTCCAGCAGTCAACATTGATAAGGTAAGTTATACCAATTTGTGAATACTTTACTCTATTTTTATGAAAACTGATTTTTGTTGCTTGTTTCAAATGAATATGAAATCGGTGATTTATGCTTCATTAATATAATTTTGGTATGTTGTGTTTATGAGAGGATACAGCATTATCATGTCAGTAATCTATAGCCTATTAGATTGACACACATACCCGTGCGAAAAAACCTGAGCAAATCTAAATATGCATGCAACTAAACCCACGTTCATTGTTGAAAATGAGGATCGGGAATTGATCAAACATGACATTATTTGCCATCTTAAAAATTGAAACTAGAATTATTTTAATTGTACAGCTATGGTGTGATGTTACGATGTCATTTTCATTGTTCGCACATGATTTGCTAACTGTTAATAGTTGTGTATGTTCTTGATCCATCTCTTTTGTCTATAATAGTTATTTAAAGTTCTCTTCCAGCCTTTGCTAGTATTTGTTGGGCAAACATCAAGATTTTTTGCATTTCTTAGTAATACTTGTTGGACACACATGACTTTATGATTATTACTTTTTGATTGGCAGGCATTTGAGTCACCCCACACCCACAGCAACTGTTTCTCATTTTTAAGACAGTACGCCGAGGAGTCCTTTTCTAAAGCTGCTTGCTTAGTTACGCCCAAGAACATCATAGCATATCCACAGGCATGTTTGTGGTCTTGTTTCTACTGTCTTAATTTTTTTTTTCCATTTTTCTGATTGCGTTAAAAAAAAAGCCTCTCGTGTGCATGTGAGTTAAAGATATAAATGCAGACGATTCTCGTTAACCTTGTTTTTTATCAATCAAGTTTTTTTTTCCACCTAATGATGATGTACTTAATTTTATTTTCATTTAGGTTTGGAAAGGTCAGGGGTCTCGTAAATGGAAGCATGGTCATGGTGATGGATTTTTTATCCAGTTTGAGTCACCCGTTTCGCGCAAACTATGGTTTGTTCAAAGTTCAACAGAAATGGGACAAACTGTGTGCAAGTAAGTCGTCTCCTTTTCTTCTCATCAAAAGTTTTATGTGAATCCTAGAATAGTAGTTACGGACCTATTAAGGTGAAGTATACCATAATGGGGCCAAGCTCATTTATCTGAGGTGAATACTGAGTTGCTCGCTTTAGGCATTTTAAGTCAGTCTTAGCAATTTATTCTATGTATAACTTGAAATGCTGGCATGGGCCAATATGTTTAACACTGTAAAATTTAGGTCTTTCGGTCGGCCTTAGAACGCCTAATTTAAGTCTTTTGCACTAGAAAACAGCCAATTAATTTGCATGCATCGCGAATATCCTATTTGTTACGTTGTTGCGCTGTAATTTCTCGGCAGGTTTCATTAAACTGATTTTTTTATATTGTTTAGGTGAGTCTATTGATGGAAAAATTATTGGGTGCGCCGCGCGCACCGTTCGGACGCCCAATCAGAGGGCGCCACGTGTGCCCGGACCCAGCTGTATGACACACGTGGCGCCCTCTGATTGGATTCCTGACGGTGCGCCGTCCGAACCCAATAACTTCTCCTATTGATGATACGCCAGGATTGAGGCTTAGCCCAAACCCAAACTGCCATTTAATTTCTCTCTTGTTTCTCATTTATGATGCATCTTATCTTATCTTATTTCGCCTCATACCAGGAACCCTGAGCTTTTGGATGTTGGTCTGCATGAGGTGTTTCCACGCTTGTTTAAGGAGCCCAGTATTCGTTCGTAATGCATTCTAGTGATGATTTCATTAATGGTGAAATTATGGCTGCAGTTACAAAAAGCTTTCGCTTTCTGGATGTAATATTTTCCAGATTTTTTTGTGCTTGCATCCAAGATTTTCTGACGAGTGATGTCATCAAAAGCTTTCAGCACTAAAATTTTGTAATTAGTGTGGATTTTAAGTATGACATTATCTAGTAAAACAGAAGCATGTCAGTTAAATATGCACTTTTTTTTTTGTAATATCTTCACTTTTATGGTCCTTATGTATGTCGGTGATGAGGATTCGCAAAACTTGAAGTTTGCTTGGAATTTGAGTTGGTTCTAAACTCGGTACGTTATTTTTTTGTTTCTAATTTTGATTCTGAGCTTCTATTTGCTAGGAACTTTGAAACATTTTATATTCGTCTTAAGAACTCATTATTTTTATTTATTTATGTCTCATATTATATAAATTTTAATATTAAAAAGAGAAATTATTAATAAGTTTTTACAATTTACTTATAAATAGATTTTAATCTAATTTTTTAAAATCGTAAAACTAGCTGCTTAAAGTTTTTAAAATTCTCTATTTGTGTTTCAAGAATTTAAAAGTAAAAAAAAAAAAAAAAATTAATAAATTCTTACGGTTTTAATTAAAAATTTAAGTACAATTTTTAAAAATATAAATTAAAATATAATTATAGGTAAATAATTTTTTTTTTATTTTGCATAAACTTATTTTACAATTTAAATATTTTTAATAAAAAAATTATTTTGTATCATAATATTAAAATTATTTTTTATATTTAAACTAAAAATAATTTAAATTAATTCATATTGTTTACGTATTTAAATTATTTCTAAATTATTATTTATTTAATTTAATACTATTATATTAAAATAAAAATAAACATTAATCTAATATTATTTTTCTTTATTATTATTATAATTCAAATATTTAAATATTACATAATTTAAGATAGCATATAAATATTACTTTAAAATAACAATATATATTTCTATGGTACATTTTTAAAAATTAATTAATGAATTAATCAATTATATTTTAAAATTAATTTTTTAAATTATTTAATAGATTAAATTCTAATTCACTAAACAATCTTAGTGAATTAAACATCTAAATTATAATTAATTAATAAATTATTAGAAATATATATATTTTTTAATATTTTTACAACACAATTTAACATATCATCAAATTAACATGTCACAATATGTGATAATAGTGAAAGGATACACCCATGGCAAGTAGTCAAAAAATAAAATGTCATGTAAAATGACATAACAACAGGAAGTATCGTAGAACATCAGTGAAGACTATTACATTAATTGGAATAAGACTCACTCATGATTAATATGAAAGGATATCATACAGCAATTTGTATTTAGAAATTTTCGACGAAATTTTAAAGAATTCAAAGTATAAATTAGATATAATTCTCTCAGCACATTAAAGAGAAACAATTCATAAGGTATTTTAGCCCGTGTCAACTTTGATAACAATTCGAAAAATATAAACTTATACGGGCTGAAAAAATAAGAATATCCAAAAAAAAAAAAAAAAAAGCAGCATCTTGTTATACCATCAACTTCATGTGCCTGTTCAAAAAATGGCTATGAAGTGCTGGACTCAGAGTCAAGCTCTTCAATCTTCATGGAGGGATAAGCCATGTACTCATCGTCAACTGTTGGCGAAGAAACTGTTGATGACGACGACGAAGAATCAGGCACCAGGATTTGTGCAGGAGGAACTCGTCTCTGAGATGTGTTCCTAAAGCGTTGGGTGGTGAGATGAGGAGGTTGTAGTTGGTGCCGAGGATGAGGTACGTGTTCTTTTTGGGATAGCCGCCTAAAGAGATTCATAATGGTTGGTAGAAGTTTTGATGAGATTGACAAAAGGCCTGAGATCTGCATGGTTAAAGTGAATATTAGAAAACTATGACAAAAAGAATCAGAATACAGAACAGGTTATTAGATGGAGCAACAAATACTTTTTTCCAAAGCTACTGACTACAAAGGAGTAAAGCGTATCCATGGACTTTTGCCTCAACTAAAGAAAATAAAGGCTACTAAAATAAACAAAGAAAATACAATAATTAAAAATGATAAATAAATATAAAAAAAAAAAATCTGTCATTCCCTTTAATAATTAAATAACTAAATTCATTTTTGGGATTATCTAAATCTGAATTTTCATCATTCTATTAGTTAGAATACTCTAAGGTCTAAAGGCTTTCGTTTGAGCTCAACTTTAAGTTCATATTTGTTTACATTGGTTATAAAAATTCTAGCTTGACACATTCAAAAGAAAGTGTCTTAATGAATGCTTTTTATAGATAATATTCTTCTTATTGATAAGACTAAAAATAAGACTAAAGTCAAACTCGAGCTATGGGAGAATACTCTAAGAGTCCAAAGATTTCGACTTAATGCATCTAAAACTGAATGCATGGAGTGTAAATTTAATCAAAATAAAATCACATGTATTGTGGAGGTAATAATTGGTGGTCAAGTGAGAAGTTTAAATATCTCGGATCAATCATACAAAATAATGGTAAAATACATAGTAATGTAATTAGCAGAATAGATTAAATGGAAGAATGAATCTGGTATTTTATGAAATAAAAAAAACTCAATTAAACTTGAAGTAAAATTTATAAGATATTAGTAAAACTAGCAACAATACATGATGCTGAGTGATGGTTTACAAAGCAAAAATATATAAATAAAATAAGTGTAGCAGAAATGAGAATGCTAAAGTGGGAGAGTAAATATACACAGGATAATATGAGAAATAAGCACATCTGTAAGACGATTGGAGTAGTATCAATTAAGAATAATTTAGAGAGAATTAACTTAAATAGTTTGAACATGTATAACGTAGGCCGATTAAAGCTCCCATAAGGGTTTCAGTTATTGGATCTTACACATAAAAAAAGAGATAGAGGAAAATAAAAAAAGATATGACAAAAAATTATAAGGAATGACTATGCATACTTACAGCTAAATGAAGAGCTCTTATTTGATAGAGTGCAATAGAAACAAAGAATTTATATAGCCGACCTCACAAATTGAGATAAAGGCTTGGTTATTGATATTGTTGTTGTTGTATTCTGTTTGAAAAGAACTCGGATCTATCAAGTCACCATGCAAATATGACATGACGAGATATGGATCTAACATTGGATATCTTTCTTCTATTATCCAAGTGATACTAATGCCATTCTTTGATATAACCATTCCTAGTATAGCAAAACAAGACGAAACAAAATGTTCAAGTGTACTACAATTAGATAATAAATCAGTTCCACTTGAAACAAGATTGATATTTAAGTGAATAGATAATTCAACTAAATTTGCCTTAAGTCTAGACTTTTAAGGATTAAGATCAATGTAATGGCTTATGAGAGAATAAACAATGCCACTGAATCTACAAATCCATATATAAAAGACTTCATCTTAGTAAAAAATTTAGTCTTAAATGGGCAAACAATTTGTCACGATTGCAACTCATCCGTGTAGCATTTCAAGCTAAAATTTATCAAATGGAGAAACATCATTTTTTATGCTGTAACTCTTTACTTAAATTATAGGCTTGCTTCCCTTGATAATCTTGAATTGATACTCACTTGCTAATGCTGAGAAAATTATAATAGGTGTAAATACTGAAATGAATTAATTTTTTCCCATGCAAATTCCAAAATCTTCAAAGACTCGTTCTTTTCAATTTCTTATCAACATTTGTCGCTATGGAATTCTTGTATAAGAATCAATTAATGAAGAATCACTACTTTTGTAAAAATCATACAAGATTCAACAGCTCTCATAAACTAACTTTATTGTACAGTACTTCAATGTCTTCTTTTTTCTTTTATAATTTGAACTAAAAGTAAAGTTTAAAAATTCAATTGGGAGGCATGAATTAAGTTCTCTCTTTTACTCAATCTTGCGACCTGTCTAGGAATTTCACTAGAAAAGACCAAACAAAATATAGTATGAACCAAATCCTTGGTATGATCTGGGTGCTAATCGGATGTAATCCAAGTCCTACGGCTACAACTGAGCTATAGAGTCCACTAGTGCAAACCTAGGCACAACTAAAAATAACCGATAGTATGTACCGTCCATGGGAGTTTTGCTTCTATGCGCACTACTTGGAGGCAGAACAAAGTTGTATGCTGAAATCCTCATATGCCATGACCAATTTGGATGGCTGAAGATAGGTGCAATATAATCCTCAAATTGCATGGAGGAAGTCCAACTCAAATAGAACGTACAATTAGTCCAACTCAACGGATTCAAATGGCATTGCAGGAAAACCTTTGGCTACATGACAATATGTGTGACACCTGGGAACTATAAAACCTATGGTAGATCAGCGGTAATCTACTAGTAGATATGCAATAGACTTGCATGCATGATAGGCAGGCGATGAAATGACAAGAGAAGAGTGGAGTCGACAAGGTACAAAAGATGCACAATGACTAAATGACTGCAAGCGAGGTGTGATTTATTGTAGATACCGACAAATGGGGCAGAGCACATGAGGGCAAGAAGGCATTGTGTGAGTTGTGTATGTAGAGAAGTTGATCAGTTCAAGGATGCCTAAGATAGAGGGGTTACTAGGAAGATTATCTGCTTACGCATGATGGGCTACGTAACCATTCTTTAAGCCAAAAGAATGTTTTGACAAAATAAAAATCGCATGCTTTTGGCTCCGATACAAAATTAATGTAGAACTTGTGATACAAATTATTGTAGATGAAGAACGATGAAAGTGGAGAAAACCGGGAGAAAGGGGAGAAGGAAATAATATTTTTATCAATCTTAGAGGCATAAAGCTTATTTGTAAAGTTTTAGTCCAACTAGAGAAAATAAAGGCTAATAAAATAAAATAATAATTACTAAAAATAACAAAAATACTACCTCTCTTTGATTCTCAAAATCCAAATATAGGAAAAATTAGATAAATACTAAAAAAGTATAAATCTAACAACTTCTTTGGGGGGGGGGGGGGGGGAGAGGTTTATTCGGGTCTAGATCTTCTTCATTTTTAATGGCAGGGATATGAAAGAAAGAAAAATGTAAAAGGAAGAGGATATATTGGTAAATTTTTTTATCAAAGGTAAAAATCAATATTGATAAGGGAGACAACAAGAAAAAACACCAAGAACTTATGCCAAACATTCTCTTGTAAGAGGACATGGTATCTCATGTGTGTCAAAATAAAAAGACCAATGGCAATATATTCTTTTGCAGAAGAAATGGCATAAACACATGAAAAGTAATAAAAAGTTCTTTTCTGCATATTGCCACAGATGCTTTACACATTAGTATTCAAGTGAAGAATTGAAGTACTATCAAAGTAACTATCATTGCCTTTTTTGTCAAACCAATGGGCTCTTCTGGCTCCTAGAGTGCTGACAGGCTTGGGGAAGCGGTTCAGTTGCCATGGCAAAGACAACAGATCTTTGATGTCGACATAAGTTAGTAAATGTTCGCCTTTTCATGTATAAGTAATAGGCATAAAGGAAATAATGGTGTAGGTCATGAAGGGACCAAGAGTAAGGTCAATACACTTGAGCTAGGGGTGCAGGTAAAAATTCTAAGGAGTCAAAAATAATCACTTTCATTGTTTGTTTCATTTATTAAAGAGTTAGCTTTCCAGGGTTCGTCATAATATTGGACATTTACATATAAATAATGTACTGCAAACACACAGGGAGGCACAAAAACACGCACATAAATAGATAGATATGAGGGAGGAAGAGGGGGAGAGAAGATAAGCAACAACAAACCGTGCCATGTTGGAATTCTCCCTTTATGTTCAGCTGTATCCATAGGGCTCTCAACACTAGAAAAATAACAAAAATTGCAAAAAGGTATAGTGGGTTCCTGCAGGAGAAACTCAAATTAGAGAATGAGAGACATCAATTTGAATAGGGTTCCTTCAGGATAGAGAAACATTAGAAGAACACTTCAATTGATAGTTTTCAAAGTTACGGAAGTTTGAAATTCCACTAAAATATTTTACAGAAAAAAATTACCTCAGAAGCACCATGAGCTCATTGAAACCAAGGACAGCAATGGCGACAACTGCCCATGGAGGAGGTAGCATACCATTGCTGCGCCTGTGAGCCTCCTGAATAAAAGCACACGAGGGAAAATATGAAACAGTGTATTCTACATTTGGGGATGTAAACAACATTAACAATGTAAACAATAACCACGGCACAGTAAAGCTAACTATTCATGAATTAGAACATAGCCGGACCTGGGCAGAAATTGCTTGTGAGACAGTGTACTCAGTTTCTGTCCTGAACAGCTTCCACAAAGATTTGCACTGTACAGGTGAGATCAGGGTATTTTTGGGAGGAACCTGATGCATAAAAATATTGGTTCCAGCCCAACAATGCTACAATTTTCTTAACAATACAGAAACATAAAATACTATATCATACATCATCCCATGAGCTTGAAGCAAGTGGATCTGTGGAAATTGCATTTCCTTTTTTAGCTGGAGCATCCGTTAGAGCTAAATTTAGAATGCTTTCAATTCTATCTGGTTTTTCATCCAAGCGAATGACAGCCAAAACAGATAGAAGTTTCAAAGCCTGCGTTTCTAATAATGTTCCATTAGCATTCTATCCAGGGTAAGATGCCTAGTCCTACATGAAAAATAACGGAAAAACATCCGCATAAACTAGTACTACAGTGATATACCGCAGCACGGGCTTCTATTGTGATTTTGCGAATATCTTCCTTCCCGGTCCAGACCCTTGGCATGGAATCATTGTCATGGCTAAACACAGTTGAAAACCTAGAATTGCAGACAAACAAAAAGTTAAAATAACTCACAAAAATAAAAAGATCTACAAAGTAGAAGAGAAAAGAGAAGGACCTATCCTTCATACGGATCAAAACCTTTGATACTTCTTCTCTAGATTTCTTTTCCACTACTTCTCTAGCAAAATCCCTGAGATCCATCTTCATCTTCTCAGAGATAGCTTCGTCCAGCTCAAATCCTAAAAGAGCAGTGGAGAAATTAGACAGAGCTTTGCCTGTCACTTGGTTGTAAAGCTTTCTGATAGATGCCCAAGTGTCTTTTCCAGAAGCATCAAAAAGAGATTCAACGGGTTCAGCAAGTTGCTCTGTTATTTGCATCTGAAAACGACAAATCTCATGTCAGTGAGATAAACATCACTGTCTAGGGGAAGATATCATTTGACTACTTACCAACAATGAAAGTGAAATTCAGATTAATAAGAACCTCAAGGAAATAGTATACCTTGAAATTAGCTATCAGGTCACACAGCTTTGTGCTACGAACAGCCATTGCATGACCTTCAGCATCACGCCGGAGTTTCTCATGAACTCTAGATGCATCCCAGTCGGCCTGTTTAATTGCCGCATCTACAGTATATAAAGCAAGAAAACAGCCATCAACTTTACATGCAACAAGGTAACTGCCATCATTTGAACCTACTGATCAAAGAGAGTGTTTCACCGACTTCCTACATTCCGGAGTAAGTGAGAACGTTCGAGCATTTACTAAATCTAGGGATTAATACGATTGGCTTATCATATTCGATCAAGTCAGTGATCTACCCCTGTCCTCCCATTCACCAAAATCCTTCACAAATATCATATGGGTTAAAGTAGAACTGGTTTTCAGATAAAAAGAAATGGCATATTAGATATTGTTGTGATTAGAATTGGAACTAGTCGAGTACTGCTGAGTACCTCCAAAACATATTCCTATAAGTTTGTCATCAGCAATAAACAATTATAATATTGAATTCAATGACATTCAACTTGCACACTATTTCCAATATTTGACAACTAAGGTACCGTATCAAAAAAATGGTGTATATAACAGGTGTATCTGCATTTTTGTTAGAATGGAAGCAGCTTGATAAAAACCAAATCACTCATCTTCCAACTAAATACAAACTTTAAAAGAGACAACCTGCACATTCCTGATCAAATTCAACAAAACAACGTCGGGTAGAGTCACGGACAGATGCTGCAAACCCTTCACCACCATTCAATAACTGTTCAAGATCACCTTTAAATTTATCCAGAGCTCTAGAACGTAAATGACCCAACATTGAAAGATAAGCAGGATGGACAATCTGCAAATTGTGTGGCTTATGAGTAAATGTATTACACCGGACAAATGAGTTGCTAACAAGGCAAAATATTAGAATAAAAAAAAAACAATGCAAAATATCTAAGATAAGCATCTAAGATGAATATTTTCTGCATGAATTTTATGAAATTATTAATAGCTTCGTTCTAGCTTCCTCTGACAACTGTCCTTTCCATAATATAATTTTTAGCTTCTATACGATACAAGATACCAAAACCTTCTACTAAATTTGAGTGTAATATTATAAAACAGAACATATGTAGTTTAATCAGCATTTCAAAGGCAATTACCAGAATAAACGATATAAGAATATGCATACAACGCTAAAAAACCTAATCAAGGTCTGTGATTTCAGGTTATGCAAATTAATGTGAAATATGCTCACAATTATTAAACTTGAACAAAGCAGATTTCAACAGAAGGCAATAATCTAAGGAAACTGAAAATGAGAGAATAATGTACTTAAATCTAAAGTTCAAAGTGTCAATCGTTATGCTTATAGTTTTTTTTTTTTTTTGCGAGGTTAAAATTAACCATGTTAACTTTAACCTAGCCTCACTATATACACAAATTTTAATACTAAAATTTAACTATGTATCACATCATACATATATTTCAAAATAAAAAAATAACTTTAATTCACGTACTACACATACCTAATTAATAACTAATTAATATCATACACACCTCAACATAAAAATTTTATTTCATCATACATAACTTTCATTAAAAATATCTTCATCCAGAATTAACTTTAATAAAATTAAACTTAATATTTGCAAATAGACACACTAAATAGAATGCTAGATTATGACTCATTTTTCTTCAAAAAATATGGAACAAACATATAAGAGTTTCACATAAATTAAAAATGCGAAGCAGACAACAAACTTTCAAGTGTAATTATAAAATTAACAAAAAGCTAAAAATAAATGGCAGCGTGCCACATAGCCGACCACACCAAAAGAAAATCAAATAGAATAGCTTTGAATGCAAGTTAACAAATCCAATGCCAGGTGATGAGAAAATACAGAGCTCATACGAAAAAGAAGCTATTCCTTCCATTATAGAACTATTGGCACTAGCGGCTAAACCACTGTAGATATATAGTCGACAACCTTAGCCTGAGACTGTTGCAATGACTCGAAAACTCTAACCTTGATCTTCATATTGCCTCTAAGAAGGGCACTCGCTGGTACACTACTTCCCACCATTTATTATCATTATATATCTCATGTTGCCTTATCTCTAGGTTATTTTATTTTCATTTCTTCCCTATTTTCAGTATTTGTTCTCACGTCTTTTATCAAAGGTATCATCCCATCTAGGGGGTGATAAGCTATGATGGATGAGCTATCAATATTGCATTATAATGATACTTGTACTTAGTTTCTTTCTCCCCTCCTTGGAAAACTAGTAGTTGGATGCATGTGAGTGTATATAGTGAACTCTTTTCTTGATTGTTTAGCGGATCTAAGGTCCATGCTTATGGAAAAAAACTACACTTTGAAATATAACTTCAACAATAAAATCACATCTAGTTCCTTAATACATTCAAAAGTGTGACAATTATAGCAACTTCCATTGTGACTGTTGATTTTTTTTTTGATAGAGGTGATTGTTGAAATTTTGCTTACAAAGTAATGAGTTTAAAATGAAAGTTCATGATGGTGAGAATTTCTAAATAGCAAGAAAAATACAACTCAAAGAAGTAGCAACGAGAAGCTAGGAACACTGATTGATTCACATCCCTCTGCAGGTTGTGTAAATTTTGCCAACGTAAAGTGCACTTTACAATTTCTTGTATCCTTTCAGCTTTTCTAACACACACAAGCAAGAAACTGCTTGTCACAAATACAGTATGTACACAAGTAGTCCAACAGGTATTCTAATGAGCGTGTTCTAAATTTAAGCGAGTTTCCTCAAAGTCACAATAAGCAAACAACAAAAATTTTCATGTTGTACTGGAATGTGACATTAATATAGATATTTAATTATTTGAAATTTGTATAGATATTTAATTCACCTTTAGTGTGTGCATGAAGTGTTTGTGTGTGTACTTCATAAGTAATACAATCTCAAACAATCATACACAAGCAAAGGCACAAAAGGGGGAGAGGTATTTGGAAGAGACACTTATATAGTACACTAATGGCTTACTTGCAAAACTTTAGATTCCAATTGTTGCCTTTTTGAAGTTCTAACACCTTCATCAAAAAAGATCGCCTCCTTATCATACCTTCAGGACAAGATGTATGAGATAGAAGATTAAAGAAAACTCAGAACAATGACAACCTGATTATAGAAAAGAACTGTTATATCAAAATATTAGTCAAAAAAAATCAAAATAACCAATAACGCATCTCGAAAATTGAAAAGAAGCAATACTTAAGAGTAGCACATTTATGATGTACCCATACAATTTTCCCCTTATTTCTAACAAAAAGAAAATATCATATCCATTTACTAACTGAATCCACTTCTTAGTTTTCACGAAGAAAGAATACAAGAAGCCAAGCAATCTGCGTAGGAAAAAACATCTTATAAATAACCCAAAACTTACAATCAACTTATCTTTTAAGCATCCAGAAATAATATTCATGGTAAAGCAAACTTCATCGTGGCTGACATCAAACAAATTTTGTAACTTTTTCGCTAATATTTTCATCAACTTATCTCTTATCCAAAGTACAACTTTTGAAAACCTGTAGCATGTTACCTAATAGCAATCTGCACTGACTTTGACATTTAAAGAGTTTCACTCCTTTTTTCTTTGTAAATTATCCTGTTGTAGTAAGTAAATTTTCCTAATACAAAAAAACATGATATAATATTGAAGTGTGATCAACAAGAAACATAAAGTGACAGTTTTATACCAACCAGTAAATGTTCGTAAACATCCCTTAACTTTTAATATATCAAGTTAATTCCTTAATTCATCTAACCAACAACAACAAGCAAGCCATTATCCCACTAAGTGGAGTCAGCTACATGAATTCTTTATTTCTATTGCACTCTATCAGTTAACAAATCTTCATTTAGTTCTAAGTGTGTAAGATCATTCTTTATAGTTTCTTATCATGTCATTTTTTGCCTCCCTCATCCTCATTTGATATAGGCAAGATCTAATAACTCAAGTTTTCGTATCGAAACTTCAATCGACCTACAATTTATATATCCAAATCATCTAAGTTAACTCCCTTTGAGTTTATCCTCAATTAATATTACTTCAACTTTCTCGTAGTATACTCATTTCTCATTATCTTTTCATATATAACCGCCCATCCATCTAAACATCCTCATTTCTACAATATTTACTTTATTTGTATTTTACCTCTTTATAGGCCAACATTTAGCATTATATATTATCGTTAGTTTTACATTATTTTATAAAATTTACCTTTAAGTCTAAGTAAAAATTTTCCATCACACAACACACTACCATTACAAAATTTACCTTAATTCATCAAAATAATCCTTGAAGTTAAAATCGATTAAAAATTCAAGACTTTAAACTTAACCATGGTTAACCTAGACTAATCAAACAAACATTTAACCCTAACTCTCCTCTGTAGCAATAGTTCCATGCTAGCATCTCTCCCAAATAGTTTCTCATGCCAACATCTCTCATCTGACTGCAATTGCTCGGTAAACCCTTGTGCACATATTCCGTATTCGTCAAACTCTCATGGGAATTCGATTTTCGAGCATGCACTATTTTGTGAATGTAACTTATCATAGTACTTTCATCACAAAAATTCTTCAAATTAACTGTAAAATCAACTTAATTATATCGAACTCATGATTAGCTTTCATTGAAATTTGCAAGGAGATCAAATTGCATTCATATATAGAATAAGCTTCTCACAAATATTGCTATTAGAAGGTCATTAGTAGCTTACGTTTTACAGTTAGATAATATGCTATCAGTTAAAAAATAGTACTTCAACTTATAGTTGCTCTTTCTATCACCGAGGCTGAATACTTAGCTATTACAAAAGCAATTTGAGAAGCTATTTAGTAAAGAGTTTATATAATGAGCTTTCAAATACTTCAAATATTATCATCATTCACCCCAACACTCAAAGTCTTATTTTTCACTAAAGATCAAATGTTTTATGAGAGAATTAAGCATATTAATATCAAATATCATTTTATTCATGATATCATCAACGATGGTGATATTAAAGTAATCAAGATTGGCATGGCTCACAATGCAACAAATATGCTTACTAAACCTTTCTCTTCAGTAACGTTCAGGTATTACAAAAATTTAATAAGCTTACACAGCAGTTGATTCTCCTTTAGGGCATATATGGAAATGAAGTTCTGCTTAAAGGAAGATAGAGTTTTGTTTATTCAGCTACAATAATGTGCTTGAAGAGGAGAATTATTAATTCAAGTAAATTAACGGGAATCTCTAGAAGGGCATTATGGTCGAATTAATGGCTTTTATTCACTCTTTCATAAAAGAACAATCAAAGTCTAATTTTGATCACCAATGTGAATGCTTAAACTATGAGATTAATATGTGATTAGCATGGCATTGACCCATATGGTCAAATTAAGATGGCTTAGTCATATAACCTTTAAGACTTTTTGGTTAAGGTAATGTGAACTCAAGTTGTCAAATTAAATTTTGGTTAAAATCTTTAGCTATAAAAGGGATTCTTAAAGGCATGAAGTTACTATCCACCATAATCTCATCAAGCAAATTGAACTTCAAGGAGGCAATAGAAGAAGTAAAGAAAATCCTTGAAATTCTTCTCCTTTAAGCTTTTTTCAATTATATTCTATTATTGTGAAATTGAAAGTATTTCTTTTTTATGAGAAAAGAGTTTATTTTCGAAGTTTCCTTTATTGTGAAATTGGATGTATTGGGAATTAGAGTTGAAAATTTGATTAGCCTTTCCAGTTATATTGTGGCTTCTACGATAGTAAATTTTTCTTCTTCCTCTCTTGTGGACGTAGGCCCACAAAATTTTGTGTTGAACCACATAAATTTGAAATCTCTTTATTATTTTATCGTTATTATTTCCATTGTATCTTATTTCCACTGTGCGGAATTAGTTCCTAACACATGCTATAAAAATCGACATAATATTATATTGAAATAAACATGGATGCAAGAAAAATGCTGAGTGGGATATGCTTCAAAGAGAGAGAAATGCAGTTAAGTGCTTGCACAAATATATCTACCTATGGAGCATAAGGGGCAAATACAAATTAGCAAGCAGATTTCGAGTTATCTTGCCACAAGATGGAATGCATTTAGCATTGATGTTGTGATAGTTCGATGAGAAATAGAAGAAAAGAGCAACTAACTCTGAAAGATAAGCATCCACAATTGTGCTAGCTTTTTTCCCAAAGCCTGCAACAGGACCAGATTGAATATCTTCACTTAGCTCTAACCACCCCTGAAGCACAGTCATAATTAAAAAATAAAAACAAATTCTTGTACGCCACTATTGAAAATACAAGTGGACCACACAACATACAGTGTGTTTACCTCATCAGATGCTAAACTACTGAGCTTATCATTGGCAATCTCTTCACAACGTACTGTGGCGACCATCACCTACAAATCATGAAACGAGTAAAAACAAAAACAATGAAAATAAATTATTAACAAATCTCCTACAAAGTACCTTGTGAGCTGGGAGGTCAAGATCTTTGTTTTCTTTAATAACTTTCCACATTTGTTGAGCACTAAAAGAAAACCCTGATGCAGGAAGAACACCTCTTCTATCACCAGCAAGGCCTCCTGGAGCTATCGAATGCATAAATTTGGCCCTTAGCAGTTTGACCTGAATAAGAGATGAACCCTTATTTACTATAAAACATGGACATTTCAAACAGTCACATCGTGTTCATGTCGGACACGCGGGGACACACGAGAACACGCAAGGATATGCGGGGACACCGCGTCAGACACACCACGTGGCGTGTCCTAATAAAATAATATTAAGAAAATTAAGGACACTTTAGAATACCTTAAGACACTTTGGGGACACTTCTGAGATGCAATATACTTTTAAAATATAGGACACTTCTGAAACACATATAAAATAAAATTAAATATATTTAATATTAATATTATATTTTTTTAATAAAACTTATGCATATATCTACCTTCTCGTTATTTTTTTATTAATATTTAAAAATTTTATTATTGTTAAAATTTTATCTAATAAAATTAAAAAATTATCTGTTATTATTATTATTAAAATTTTACCTAATATAAGTCAAAATTCTACGCTAAACTAAACTATTTTTTTTCCTTTTATGCTGCCCTCGAGCCTTATGAAAATGAACCAATTGCAAAATATTTGTAGCTTTACCTTCATCCTTCTCTTTTCCTCAACATCGAAAGCTCTTACTTCCTCTTATTGTCATGCTCACTGTAATTGTCCTAATAAGAAAAATTATATTCTCTTATTTTCCCTCTTGCTTTGCAAAGTGAACTCTAAATTTACATCCCAAATTTTTTCAATATCGATAACGTTTGTTCTCAAGTTCTCATCTGATCTTATGAGATTTCAGTGTTACTCACAAGTTGTTTATACTTAAAAATTTAAGTTTGTACTATGTTTTATGTATTTTTTAAGTATGCATTGTTAATTTTATTATTATTATAATTCGTGTGTTATGCTGTGTTCGTGTCTTATGTTTTAGAAAATTGTCGTATCACCGTGTCGTGTCGTGTCCGTGCTTCATAGCCTATTTAATATAATAAATACAAGGCGGACACACATCAACAGCTGAAAAAATTACCAACATTGTAACAACTCATTGCCAAGCACAAAACCAACTTCATGCGACAGCCAGGAAAGAACATGGTCCTTTTTAAAAAAACCATTATGATAATAGGTTCTTATCAATTCATACCTGTTCTTTGAACTGATCTTCCTTCTCTTCATAACTGGGCAAAGCTGTCACCTCAACCTTGGCTCAATAAAAAGAAATTTAAGAAAAAGTATATGACAGCACAAGTATATGATAGAACAAGTTCCTGAACAAGATATTAAAATTGGAAAAATAATTATGCATCACAAAACAAATTCCTGCAAAGTAAATGCACCTAGTTGCAGCCAATTTTATTTCATTTACTTCACAGTAAGTATACGAGAACAAACTGTGAGGTAAAAGTAAAAACTTCAAGTTTATCCTAAACCTACAAAGGAATGTATTCTGTATGCCATCCTTCTACTTCTACATTGCGTCAACTACAGGAAATCAAAAAGGTTCCTATGTTTACTTAACAATTCAGGTTACTTACATTAAAGAACTCACTAAGAGCAGTATCCTTGTGAGCCTCGGGCTTAGCAACAGAATCCCAAATCTAGAGAAAATTGATTGTTGAAGAATGATATGATAAGAAGGTAAAGTAGTCAAGCAACAGATAGAGATAGAGAGTGGATGACAGACAGAAACAGAAAGGAAAAGTTAAGATTTCTACCTTCTGAATATCCTCTCTCAAAACTGGTTCCAAATGTTCCAGTGGAGTCTGCTTGTGGAAGAATACATAGACGAATAGTAACAATTATCTTATAGAACTGATAGATCATGGCATGACAGTAGCAGCAACCATAGTACATAAAAAGTTTGAAAATGCAAACCTTTGTTTTGTCACGTATAACGAAAAATAATGTTGTCTTTCTCGGACTAAACAAACGCATCATGACCTGCCTCAGATATATACATACATAAAATCTTTGAAAGTTCAAAATAACAGAAGGTTCCTAACCACCCAATCCAAACATGCCTGAAAAACAGTCTTCAGAAGTGGCTTGTTTGCTGCTTGTTCTCGACCAATATCATGGCACCACCTGGACAGAGCAAATATCACATAACAAAGATTGGCTGAAGACTGTCTTCTCTCAAAGCTTAAGAATGGAACAACAGAAGGTAAAAAGAAGAATAAGTCACTCACATGTTAATCAAAACAATGTCAGAAACTGCTAGAGCAAAAAGAGCACTTTGCTTTTCAAATGCAGTATCATCCTGAAAATAGTAATCTTGAGCAGACCATTAGAAATTCTAGAAACATAAGAATATAATGTCACATTAAATTACAGGATAAAATTCCCTTAATTCCATTTTAATACAAAGGGGAAAAAAGGAATGAAACGTTAAAGACAGAGTTGGCAAAACCCATAGTTTTGCCAATGTGGTAGTTTGAAATGATCTAAACAAATTCTATTCTTCTTGAAAGGCTCTTAACTCTTTTATGGAAAAAACCACTATAATTTCAACAGCATGATAAACCAAGGCACGCGATTTCTTATAGTATTATACAAGGTCTCCTTTTTTTTGAGAATTAACTACAAGGTCTCTAAGCATCATCCATTCTCAATTACACTCCAATGAATTACTAAAATACAGGACAAGATAAATGGATCTTGGTGCTCACTGTTTATAAACACTTCGAAAGACAGTATATTATTATTTAATTTCTCATTAAAAGTGAAGATAATGATCCAACAGCAATTTGCAAAACAGAAGATACAATGATTTCGTTGAAGCAAAATTAATCTTTGAATCTCTCCTATATAAATGTCAACCTGATATAGAAAAATAATAAAGCAACACAAAGCTACACATGCCAAAAAAAAAAGATAAATGGAACATTAAAGGATATTGAAAACGGGTGATCTACCTCTCCCCTTTCCCTCCCATCAGTGCCTTCTAAGTCCATGACAATGGTGCAAGGCTCAATGCCAGGACACTTTGCAATCCAAATTCCCTTTGTGGTTTGGCTCCTGAAGATGTGGTAAAGCCATTTTCATCAACAAAAGGAATGCACTAAATTCAGTTCAATGTGTCCATTTTATTCAAAAGCATAAGCTATCTATACCTTCCCTTGAAAGCATCCATCTCCCTGAAATTTGTCCCAAAAAGTTTGTTAACTAAAGTACTTTTCCCTGTTAAAAAGTAATACTTTTCTTGATTCATCAGTAATTACTATAGAGAAAGTAGAAAAATGTAACAAAATAAGTCAAAAGGAAGAAAAAAATTATCTAAGAGATTGGCCACCAGCAACACTAAGAGATGATTTTTTTTATATTTAATGCTACATTATGAATTAAAATGGAAAGAGTTTTGCGTTTCCATTGCTTTTTAATTAATTATAGAACTATTTTGTTAAATTCAGCACTGCACTCTGTTAGTGGAAATTAGCATAATAGCCATATTGCTTATTAATAACACACGCAGTCCCATACGTTTCAATAATATCAATCACAAGGTTTTCCAAAAAGAAAGACAAATGAATCTCTTGACAAAGGCACAAATTACTTAGATAGCTGAAGTCAGTGGATAGGCCAACCGCAGTATGGGCACACTGGATATCATTTACCTCCCATGTAAGAAATTTCCTTTCAGATGGTCAAGTTCAACCTCTCATACCAATTATTAAATACAACATTCAAGGGATCTTCCAACACCAAGCACATCAAAGACTCCCAAATATTCATTTTAGATGAAGAAAATTATCACAATTTAGGAGGTCACATTTCAAGAAAACAAGAGGCGTTTATCATTTGTTATAATCCTCATTAGGATCCATGTAACTTCCAAGGAGAATTTTCCTCAAAAAATCTCCTAACCTTTCCGGACAATAAAGGGGTCATTTTTGAATTAACCGGTCATTTTTAAAATGTACTCCAAAGAAACAAGGTCCAATTGGCGCTCACCGCTACTCTGGGGCCCCATAATCGCTACGACGGCGTAGGAGAGGCCGCATTCTCCCAGATTCACCGTCCTAATAAAAAGATCCAGTCCTGAGACGTTGAACTCGCCCTCGCCATCTATGAGCTGCGTCGAGCAGCACTCTTCCGCCATCACCAAGAATGAGATCGACGACTCGTCGGCCAAAATGAACCAGAGAAAACACAGAAACACAGAGAGAGAACGACAGAGAGAGAGAGAGATCGCAGAGCAGACAGAGCAAATGTTTCTGTCTCGATCGAAAATTTAGGGTTCTGCGGCCGAGCTCCTTTAAATAGGCGGCGGACTACGGTAACGACCAACGCGGTGCCCTCTTCATTCTTGGGCGATTCGCACGGGAGGATCAGCACCCCCCACAACCGTCCGATCAGAGTCGTTCAAAATGGCCGGTCAGATGACTCTCTTCTGACGTGGTCGGTGGTGTAAGGTAAATTTCCTACGGGTGCTTGCTATTTTGAAATGCATTTTAGAATGATCCATTTTAGTCCATTTGGTGTTTTCATCCAAAATCTTAGTTAATTATTTTCATCAAGAATAAAAGGTATGTTCAAAAGTCATCTTAATCTTTTAATAACAAAATAATCATTGAGTAATTTTTTAAAGCAATCCCTAATTTTATTATTTAGAAATCTTTCTAAGATAAAAGTATATTAGCATTATAAGATCTTTTAGAAATTTTAAAATGAACATATTTTTCTTTCGTTTAAAACTTCTTTGAAAATGATCACATTGTGCTCTTTGGAAAATAATTAAATTTCTAAATTTTTCCTTCGTTTTGCATTTTGTCTAATATAGCACATATTTTGAGGATCAATAATACAGATGGCTATTAGCAAATGAGAGGACAGTTTGAAATATTGTATATATTATAAGAATTGGATAATAAAAAAATATAACATTTACGTAGGAGATATGAAAACTATACAAAATTACATACAAGACAGATTTGTTTAAAATATTATATATTTCATATGTATAGTTAAATCCTGTAAACATCTATACAAAATATTCTATTTCTATTATTGTATCTAACCAGAATATTTGTTTAATTCTAAATTTTCTTTTAAATTCATTTTTTCAATCAAATTTAAATTTTCCTTCTAAATTAAAAGTTGTTACTTCCTCTCTTTTAACGCAGATGAACGAAACTTGTGGCCAGTAGTCAATAAGCAATGGTCAACAACCATCATTCGGCAATCAATTGACGCCCACTACTCATGATCGTCGATGACGGTAAGCAAGTGGTGCCCAATGGCAGGCAAGAGCCGACAGTTGATAAATGCTGAGTGATGGCCGGCAGTCAACGAATGAAGAAAAATCGATATACTTTACATTCAATTGCAAAAAGTGTTTGCTTCTCTTAATGACAAGAAGCAACAAATATTGATCCAGATCTAAGTGAAGGTTCCTTATTCTTATTCTGGGAGTTTTGTTTACCCCGAAAAGGTTGGTGGCTTGGATGCACAGGAGAAATGTGGGGAAAAAACATTTTATGAGGGATATAAACGTTAAGGCTCTGTTTGGCAATGGCCAAAAAAGTATGGCTAAAATTACTCATCACCAAAATCTTAAATTTATTTTAAAAAAACTTAAAAAAATTATTTTATATTTCATCTCACACAAATTCCAACATTAAACAATCACTTTATTTCACATCCAACACAATTCTCAATAAATTAATCAACTTTATTTCACATCATACACAATTTTTAATATAACCAACTTACTTTATTTCACATCATACACATTTTTCAAAAATCACTAAAAATTTCAACTACATCTTCTTTTTTTTCTTATTACCAAACAGAGCCTAAGAGATAATGATTTTCTTTTTCTCTCTATCACATTCGCAGACTTGCCATATACATTGGTAGGTTGTACTGACTAGGGTCTGTCGATGGATCGTTAGAGTCAAACTAATACTTGCTTTTATCGGTTGTTGTTGCCACCTATCAAGGTGCATGTGAGGCTCGATGAAGATGGAATATAGTCCTTATCCATTAATCATGAATGACATGGAAAATGACAATGAACAGAAGTAATCACAAGAGAATCTAGAACTTGTTTGAATTGCCATTCGTCAATCCCAATTACCTAATCTCTTGACCACTAATCCATCAAGGCACAATTCATACACAAATAAAAAGTTGGATCAGAACGGCTTCATTCAAGTGACCGATTGAGAAGTTTGTCTCGTTACCTCGTACTATTTCGAGTAATCATGCTTTCGCTCGAGGGACTGAATATTTGTCAAAGGAATTGGACTCCTAATCCAATGAGGAGAATCATACGTTCGAAAAAGTACTTGTATCAGGTGAAACATTTTAGACCATGATACGTCGAGAAAGAAATCCGCAACACCTTCGATCATAGTCTTGGCTTCACGCATTTCCAACAACATTCCATTAAAAGTTTTAGCACAATTCTTTCTCTTTTGTGACCCTTTCCACTGCTAACCAGCTTTGCTTACAATATACATATGAATATATGTTGCAAATCATAATCAGAAACTTATTTGAATCAAAATCCAATATACATTTTATAATTATATATGTTATCAATTAAGAAATTAATTCAGATGTGCATATTAATCTCATGCAGCAATGATTCTGAAGTACCCTTCGTTTGTCTTCAGCAGACCGTTGGACGCATCAAGCTCGAAAGCCCACTGATTGGCGGTCTTCATCAAGCTCGACTGCAGCGCCGGAGCGCCTTTGAAGCTGCTCTTCCTGTCGAACGATCTTCGCGCCTTTTCGGCCTGATTCTGATCGCCGGAAGCGAATCTCTGCCGCGGCGCGCTCTGCGACCTCGCGGCCTTCGCGCGCCACGACTGGGTGTTCGCCATGTAGCTCGGGAAGAGGCTGCAGTCGCTCGGCACGCCCATGGCGGCGATCTCCTCCGACGACTGGATTCTGCGGGGCTTCGAGCATGAAGACGAGGACTGAGTTGAGAGGGAGGGAGAGGGGGAGGGCGCCTTTGGGTTGGAGGAGAACATCTTCTCTTTGGCTTGATCAGTTTGCGTGGTGGTAGATGTTATGCTGTACTTCTTGCTCTTTGAGTTGTGCTTTGATTGGCCTGGATCCATCTCTAAAATCTTGACATTTTCTTCCATGCTCCTCTGCATATCCTACAATGAAGATGTGACATGATTAAATTTGATCAAAGAATTTAGAAATGAAAAAATTGTTGAAGATTAGAGGAATTAAGAGAAATCTTTAACAAGTTTGGTTACCATTTAAAATAAAAATGGTATTGTTTAGTTTGCAGAGTTGCTCGGTCTTTTTGAGCTTCTAACTGGTATTAATATGCAAACCCAATGAATTGGCTCGACATATAAAACTTACATAAAACTGATGGAGTTTTGCCTCAGTTGTGATCATCCTCTTTTGGCTGCTTTCCCTCCACGGCCTCACCACCTCATGATCTACTTCTTCGATACCCCGAGTTCTCTGAGCTCGAGCTCGGGCTTGCGCCGTCGCTAGAGCCTGCATGCATCGAAGAGTCGCCGCCGCCCGCTTCCTCACTAGGAATCCCCTGACCACTGCCTGCAACTTCACCAGGCCCTTCAATGCCCTCAGAGCCTTCCTAGCCTGCACTTTCAATTCACACTCACTTTAAACATATATAATCTTATTACCACATATACATGAATCTAATGAAGGCAATTCTCAATATAGAATTGTGTAATGTCTGATCTGTTGATATTAACTCGAACTTGATTTGAATTGTTTGTTGACACGAAACAAAGTAATTAAGCAACTCTGAAATTAATCGAGCAAAATTGAAAAATTTTAATTACGAGTTGAATGTAATATACCAGATAAGATCTGAAAGCTGCTTGAATCTTGGTGGCGCAGATATCTGCAAGGGTGGTGCAGGAGATTCTTCCTCTCTGTATGCTGCGGCCGCCAACAATCGCCGACGCAGTCGGGTAGACGACGGCCATGGAGTGCCGTCTAGGCTCGAACTTGGGTTCGCTGAAAAAGAAGCTTTCTTTGGGATTCTCCTCAACTCTTTCTTGGTGAAAGCTTCTCCTCTTCTTCTTCTCCTTTGGGGTTGTCGGCGGCGGCGGCGGCGGCAGCTGCGGCGGTGGCGGCCATAGCTTTCTTTCTGTTTCCTTCTCCTGATACCTCTCCTTCTTCGCTGTTAAGAAGTTTCTCAGCCATTTTCCAGGCTTCACCATTGTTGATCTTGGGACAGCAAGACTTCCACAAGAACAGATTTTATATAGAAGATTATCACTTTATTTATTTCATTTACATATCTCGTTTGGGGTAAATTGCTTATGGCCATTGGAATTTATAACACATTGCATGTTGGTCCATAGTTTTGTAACCACTGAAGTATCAATTATTTTCCATCTATATGGTGATGAATGTTTAAAATGCTCTAATTCTAATGTTGAAGATGCTCATATAATAGCTTATTCACAACTTATTATTGACAAAAGAAAAAGGGCTAAAAAAGATCATAATAAATCTTGATCAAAGGAAGAAGAATTCTAAGAAAGAAAAAAGGGACAAATAAAAAAGTTCACAATAATTTGTCATTTAATTGAGAAATATATTCTCCTATATTTACGATCCATTATATGAAGACGGGTCATCATGTGAGAATAAAGTCAATCCTAAAAATACAAATTAACAGAAAAAAAAGAGAACTTCGGCATATTTTTGGTTCACTCTTGCCGTAAATGCGAGAAAGCTTGTGCATGCATGTGAATATACGGAAGACCAAAAGTTAACTTAAAGTGGAGAGACTTTTTGTCTTGCAAAGCTTGAGTTCTTCCTAATGGATTACATATCTTACTATTATTTCAACTCAAATACGTTTAATTACAGAATTTTACATCATTTACCTCATAATTTCGCCTTAAAAGAGACCTCTACTATTTGAAATCACAGTTCATATATATGCTGTGTGATCTATCTTGACTTGTTCATGTGAGATTATTCTATATTACTTGTTTATGTAGAATTTGCCTAAAATTGCGCTTTTGATACATAATCCACTACTTAATCTTGTGTTAGCAAGTTGGGGCATATCAATAACCTCATGAGTCAAGTATTTCGCGTAAATTAATTATGATCTAAGGTTAATCCAATTAATCTTGTTTAGAACAACAGTAAGGCTTCACTCAACACTAATTTCGGAAAACTTTCTATTCCAGAGATTTAAATCAAATCCAGTTGACAAAACTACCACACGAACAGCTTGCTTGGGTCGACGCATTACTTAGCACGTAGCCCCATAGGCATTTCTATACGAACCTTTTTTATCAAATCAATTCTATAGATCTCCGTCATCATCTTTATATATTTTTCAAAAACAAAATTCTCCTTCCAATATAATAAAAGAACATCATCAAAATTTAATCGGCAGTTGTTACAAAAACCAAATCGATAATAAATTAATCGTCCTTCGGGCTCTTGGGCCTAAAATTATACGATTCACAAAACACGAATCAAAATAAAATACACTGTAGAACTTAGGAACCTAAAAGCAATTTACTATTGCAGGCCAGCGGTAGGAAGATGGAGGTAGGAGGAAGAAGAAAAAGTAAAAGGAAATGAGGAAATTCCACAAGGTCGCCATTTGTAAGAATTCAGAATAATACTTCCAAAGTGCTGCATCATATATATAAATATATATTTTTTTTAGTTGAATAATTAATCCCAAGGTTGGAATGATAAAGATGGAAAAATTATAAAAAAAATTAAAAATATCATATAATAAATAACATAAGAGAATCCATCAAATGTGATTTTTTTTTTATATGGTATTTGTATTTATTGGTTATGTCAAAGAGAGTGCTTACAAATTATGGGTTGGAAAATGAGAAGCAATTATTCCAAAGGATAGTGATAGTAATAGGCAAATTATTCTTTTATCAAAAAAAAGGGCAAATAATTTAAATTTTATGTGATGGGTCATGTGTAAATATCATATTTAAGAAGGGGTCATGTGTAAAAAGAAATTTTTTATCTTTAAAAAAAATGAAGAAATTTTTTATATTATATATTTCATGTTCAAAACTTTAGAAAAAGTGCTTTATTTTTTATTTCTCTTGGTATAATCATCATTCAGTAAAATATTTTTTTATTGTATTTAATCATGTGTTTCATCACTTATAAATTTTAATTGGTTTTTCGAGTGAGGAACACTTTTAGCTCGAGCAAAACATCTTCTTTTCATGGACTTCTCTTCGTTGGGGGATGGACCTTCCTCGAGAAATACCTCGGTTCATATAGACGACTTCATTCACAAAATTTTTTTTCTAAAGGCCACCTTTATTTTTTTATCAAATGGCTATTTATGAGATTTCGGCTTATTCATCTCCTCCTTAAAAGGGACAACCTTTCAATCTAGGATTTGAATTGCCCGTTTAGTTGGAGCGAAAAACATTATTGAGAAAAAAATTTAGATTTTTTACTATTATTATAAGAAAAGCATGACAAACTTAGGTGATTTGGATGTATAAATTGTAGCCTGATAAAAATTTTAATAAGAAAAATTGATTTATTAAATATTTTTATATAAAAAAGAAGAAAAAAAATATAACAAGAAATTATATAAAATTATTTTACATATTTTGAGTTAAATAAGGAATTATTATTTGATAGAATGTAATAGAAATAAATGGAGAAGGAATTTATGTGAGAATTAAAAGGGTTTTAAGTTTGAACTGCATTATAATTTTCAAATCGAGTGAGAAAAATTGTAATGGTAAAGACTAAAATTAAAAAAAAAAGTGCAATAAAAACTAATAATTTATATAGTCAATCCAATATAGAAACAAAGGCTTAGTTGTTATTGTACTATTATATTAAAAATTAAAATTTAATGTATTAAAAGTTATATGGGATGCAAAATAAAGCTAATTAATATATTAAAAATTATGTAGAATATAAAATAAAATAATTATATAATATTAGAATTAATATAAGACATAATACAAAATATGTTTTTATATTTTATGAGAGAAAAGAAAAAAATTTAACCATGGTAAATATTCATTGCCTTTTTGGTAAATTAAGGCGTAATTTTGCTCAAAAATGAAAGATCTTTTGAAAATTAAATCAAATTTTAAATTCAATTCAAATAAGTCGATTAACAAATTATTTTTTGGCTAAAGAGTTTTGTCATTCTAATTTTGAGCCAACCAAGGATGGAACGAGACGACTCGAAATCAAATCAATTAAAAAATAAAAATATTATTTATATAAATTTATTATATTAGTATTTTGCAGTAGTTTAATGGCAGACTTTCTTTATATCAATATTGTATTTAAAAAATAAATTATAAAATTAATTAATTTAGGTTTATATATAATTATATATAAATAGAAATACATATATTTATATATAATTATCTAAGGAAATGTATATAATTGAATATAAATATATTCCATATATACAGATAAATTTAGAGAACTAATTTATATTTTTATTAAAGATACAAAATAAAAAAAATGTAAAATAAACATATTTTAAAAAATTTAGACCCTATTTGATATAAGGATCAAAATCAGAACCAAAATAGTACCGATTTAAAAAATAAAAATGATAATAATAAATAAAATTTTTAATTATTTATACCCAAATTTTAATATAAAAAATATTATTTTATTTCATATACTCAATAAATTTTTATAAAAATATCAATTTTATTTCACATCCTAAACTAAAATACTTAAATAAAGTATTTTGCTTTAGTTATTAAATATGTGAAATAAAATAATAATTTTTATATTAAAATTTGAATATAATAATTAAAAATTTTATTTATTATTATTATTATTATTTTTAATTAGTATTATTTTAGTTTTGATTTTAATCATGATTTGATCCTCTCACCAAACAAGACCTCAAGAGAAGTCGACTTCTCTTTAGAGGAGTCGGGGAGTCACCCACGAACTAATACCTGTTTGCTCCTAGGCTGCCATAGACTTTAGGAACAATATGCTGTCGAATTCTCATACTAATCATATCTAATCGTGCAATTATACTATCTTTATTTTTTCCAGCGGCATTTAATAGTGTACCAATATGAGTAGACAAAACCTTTACACGAGTAAATACTACTCTTATACGAGCAATTTAAAATTAATTTAGCATCATTCCTATTTATTGTGTAAGTCTAAAGCAAGTCCACATACCCACTACACCGAGAACTCTACTATGCTACTCCTAGTGGATTCCTGCTTCGATCCTTTAGTTTTGATTTGCTCTCATGTTCAAAAAATTTTTTGCTTCGAGTTTGATTTTAGATTCATATCTTTGACTCGAGTTGATTTCAAATTGAAGGTGACTAGTTCAAAATTATATTTGAGTTGGCTCAAAAATTATTAAATGCAGTTATTTAGAATTCACATTGATGTGGTTTATGGGAATTGAATTTCGAGTCGACTTAAAATAGAGCATTAGAATATTTAGCCAACTTAAATTGAGTTATTTCGAATTGAATCGACTCAAATTAAGGAATTTTGATTTTGAGCTGATTTTGAGTAGAGTTTTTATATTTTGAGTTAATTTCAGATTCAATTTTAAGTTGATTTTTAGTATATTAAATTAAATTGATGAAAATATTTAATAGAATGAATTGTGTGTAACAATTGGATGATCTCTTGGGCCATCGCGAAATCTCCACGTTGTTTAAATTATAATATCAGAGTCCTGAATTTTAATAAATTACCAAATTGATCATCTTTTTATTTTTTTTTATTAAATATTTTTAAAATTTTTTTCATTTTACCCCTCCAATCTCTCTCTAGTCTCTACCCTTCCGAAGCTGCCAGAAGCCCATGCGGCCGCGCGGCATGCGCGACCCACCGGTGGCTGCGAGGGCTCGCGCATGTGCGGAGATCGAGAGGAGAGAGAGAGGCGGCCTCTCTCTCTCCACCCGACCGCCACGCATGCGAGAGGTCGCGCGCGTCACCGCCGACTGTGACCTCACGCGTGCTCGAGGATCCGGAGGAGAGAGATGGAGAGGGGTAAAATGATAATTTTAAAAAAATTTAATAATAAAAAATAAAAAAGAATCAATTTGATATTTATTAAAACTCAGGAACCCAATATTATAATTTAAAAACGTGGACTTGTGCGTTATTAAGCGTTAAACTAAAGAACCTGAATGTAATTATTCCTATATTTATATGAATTTTTGTAAAAAAATATGAATTAAATTACTAATATATTTTTATAAACTTGTCATATTCTATATGATTATAAAAAATATTTATCACACTAAATTAAAATTAAAGTTAAAATAAAATTTATGTATACTTAATTTATAAAAAATTAAAATTTAAAGTTAAAATTTAGAATTAGAGTTTAAAATTTATAATTCAGTTTTTAGTATTTAAGTAATTTAAGATATAAAATTTAATATTTTGAGATGAGAATTTGAAGAATAGCACATTTTTATTAAAAATAATGTAAATTTTATAATTTTATAAGATTTTAATATAATATATATAATATTTTAATATTTGTAATAGTGAAATATGTGATTTTTTTTATAATTAAGATATTCTTCAAATAAATGCCCATATATATATATAAATAATATGTTTAACAAATATTATATTTTTTATCAATATAATTTTAAATTAATTTTTGAATTAATTTGAATTTGACCAATTAATCACATTTTGACGTTAAAATAAAATTGCCGGCTCTAACTTTTCTTAGTCAGTATTTGACTTTAAGCAGTCGATTAAATAATTTTATACAATATATTTCACCATTTTAATAAATTTAATGAGATATTAAAGTTAATTATTTTATGAAAATTGAATATTTTTTCACCCACCCCTTCGCAGGCCTTTTTTTTTTAAAATTTTGAGATTGTTGATTTTATTTAATATAATCACAGAAAATAATTTTGGGGAATATAAAAAATCTACTGACTCATCTAAAATCGTTAAACGGAGTAAATCCGTTAATTTTGCTCGAAAATTAAATTAAATTTTGAATCGAATTGAACTCGATTCGATATAAATGAGCCGGCTAACGAGCCATTTTTTTAACTCAAAAATTTTACTAATTCAATCTTGAGCCGACATAAGATCGGATTGAGATGACCCGAAATCGGATCGATTAAAAAAATAAAAAAATATTACACATATATATATATATAATTAGATTTAGTATGTAGTTTTTTCAGTAATCTACTAGAAGGTTTCATTGAACTTTTATTAGAATGTTTTTATAATTATTTAAATCATATTAATTATAAATTATTTTTTTTGTTTTTATATTTAAATAATAAATCAAAGCGAATAGCCATAATTTAAGCTGATTTAATGAAGAAATATATTTATACATAATATTTGAATAAAAGTTGAAAATTAATCGAAATCGGATCGATTTTAACTCGGATCGAACTTAAATCGATAACAAATGAGCCAAACCCAGCTCGAATCGAGATTAGATCGAACTCTTCTTGTTCATTCTCTGGATCGAATAAAAAACTTTCAATTCAATCTTGAGCTGAGGTCGGATCGACTCGAGATCAAATCATTAACGGCCTTGAAACGGAGCGACCCCTCTGTAATATCACATGTTATAAGGGTTCTTTTCGTAAATACAAACTTTATTAATGTAAATTGATAATAAATGTTTCTTTTGTGATTTTATTTGTTGTCGTTTATGATGTTTGGGAGATAGAATGCTACATGAAACTCCAAAACGTTAGACGAAAAGATCGGGTCAGAAAATTCAAAGGATGTGAGAATTTTTGTGGTGGATGGATGCCTTGCAGTGTGTTTTGTTGGGCTTTTAAATTTATTCGATGCGTGTTAATATCGAGAAAATTATTTCAATCTTGATCGTATATGCAGCCAGCTTCTCGACAAAAACAGCATCTTTGATAAGTTTATTTGGCAAAGACCCAAATTGTTGCATCTGGATCCACACACCATCATCTGGACCGTCCACGTGGGAACTTACGTGGCGTCAACGTCACAAGTCCTCCACGCCGAACAAGAGATGTACCACCCCAAACAGCAGACGCCGAATAGATGGAGACGAAAAGCAGCGTCCGGAACTGACCTGCGCCTAACAGCAATTAAGGATCATTCTGCTTTTAAGAGGCATGGGCTCTCCCGCCGTCAGACCGTACAATCCGTACGTCGTACAGCAACAAGCAGGGAGTGGCCTCCCTCCTTCCTCTACGGACATTAATGGGTCGTCACTACAACTGTAGACCGTTCGGCTGAAAAGACTGAACAGAGTAGACCAGGGTATATATGTCTCATTGTAACAGCCTTCCAAAAGGGGCTGGACCAAAGAAATCCTTGGAGCTCACTGTAACCCAAGAGTGATTCTAGTGATTTTTAAAGCCTCCCCGAAAGGAGCCGTGGTTTTTCCGCCTAACCGGTTTCCCACGTAAAAAATCTTGATTGTTGGGCTTTTAAATTTATTCGATGCGTGTTAATATCGAGAAAATTATTTCAATCTTTATCGTATATGCGGCCAGCTTCTCGACAAAAACAGCATCTTTGATAAGTTTATTCGGCAAAGACCCAAATAATGGATCTTTATCTACTTAAAATTTTCAACAATCAAGAATCACGACGAGTCCTAAATTTCCAAAATGGTGCGAAATTAAATGCAGTCATCCAAAATGCCTAACACAGAAGATAATGATAAACCTCATTCTTGAAATTCGGTCGTAGCCTATAATACTATAACAGTAAAAAGATACATCAGGTACAAAAGGTTCGATCCTCGTTGAGGATCGCACAAAAATCGAGTGGGAGGGACATGCCCCTACGTCACTCTGTGTCATCGAAACAAGAAAAGGAAGCTACAAAGTCTGCCGCTCTATTAGCGGCTCTATAAACATGAGATATCCTATATGCCTTGAAGGCACAAAAAAGCTCAGCAATCTGGGCCATGGTCTTGTCGGAAGGGTGTCCTCTGGCTGTCCGGTGAAGGTCAGCAATAGTGATGGCAGAGTCGCCCTCTATCCAAATTCCGTCTATCGTATCCGCCCACTCTTGGGCGGCTGTTATCGCGATGAGTGCTCCCGTGTCTTCTGCTGTACTAGCGGCATGGGTGTAGAGCTTATAGCCAGTCGCTAGTAGAAGGTTGCCACAGTGATCCCACAAAACCCCCCTGCACTTGCCGCACTGTTCTGTTTAACATTCACTCTACAAAGAATACAAGAGACGTGCTTGACTTGATATACACATTCATACATGCGGGTTTTACATGAACGTATTTTAATTACAAATTTTATGTATTTTACCGTCAAACATGAAATATATATAACATATATACCACCAAAAGTGTATAAAATTATATGTTTCAAATGATATTTTGAAAAGGTATAAATCAAATTACTGATATATTTTTATATATCTTATCCTAAATTAAGTTTAACGTGAATTATAAATATAATAATCTTAAAAAAAATTAAAGTTTCAAGATAATTTTATAATTTTTTAGTATAATATATGTAATATTTTATTTTTAATAATAAAAAATATAAATTTTTATAATTAAAATATTATTCGTATAAATACCCATATATATATATATATAAAACTTATTAGAAAAATAATTATTTTATAGTGCGAGAAAAATCAAATCCAAGCATATTTAAAAGTTTTTTGAATTTTTAATAAAATCAACGCACGAATAAAAGATTTGAAACAATTTTGGGCTAATTCTGAGTTTTTATTATTATTTTTTGAAAATAACTCTAAGTTTTTCATGACTCCTTCAAAATTTGATTATATACGGCTGGAAATAACTTTATTTATTTATTTGATAAAAAAAATAACTTTATTTAACAAAATCTCCAGTATTCTTCTATTACGTCAGTTTAATAATTAATCGATATATTAATTATTTATATTTTAGTTTTTAAATTCACTATAAAATAATTATTAATTTCAATAAAATTGAAAGTAATATTCCGTAAATTTAGTCCATTAAATTATGAAAATAAATTGATTAATTATTGATATTATATAATTTTTTTTCAAATATTCAGTTTCAACACGGTTTCAGTTTGAATCAAGCTTGATTTAATCTCGAGAACTAAAATTAAATCAACCCATATCTAAACTCGAGTTGGCCCGAAATCAAAGTGATTCAATTCAAGCCATTCTCAACTCCAAAATCTTAAATTAAATCTTTTAGATTCTGTTTTAAAATTTGAGTTAACTTGATTCTATAATTGAATCAGCTTGGAATTAATGAGTCGAGCAGGCTCGAAATAGAAATGATTTCGATTCGAGTTCAATTCAGCTAATCTCAAATCAAAATTTTTATAATCTGATTGGAATCTTCCAACAAAATGTTGTTAATCTTTTTAAAAGGCACATTATATTATTCTTTTTGTGGATACAAATCTTGGTGTTCTTATTAATTTATAATCTGTAAG